>OU744337.1:77390376-77783504 GCA_916610165.2 Gymnosoma rotundatum
TATGGGCGGTGCCACGCCCCTTTGTACAATTAAAACTACATATAGCCTATTATTCCTTCCAGAGTCACAGTAACATGCTGTGAAAATTTCAGGAAGATCGATCCAAGGCCTCCTAAAAATCACAAATAAACAGACAGACATTCATTTTTATATATGTATATAGATTATTTTTTATTTTCCGTAGGCTTTAAATTATTTTTACTTTTATAATAATTATTTTCACTATTTAATTGAAAAAAAAAAACACACCGTCGATTTATTGCGTAGCAAAAGAAAATAAATTAAAACAAACGTCAATAAAAAATTAATTGCAAAACGATCAACCACTGTACATACTAGACATCTGCAACGAGTAACTTTTTTGTGCATATGTGAAACTCGCTCCAAACATCGTTTATATTTGTTCTCTCAGTGAGAGCACAAGCAGTGAAGAGAAGTGATTGTTTGTTCGGCAAGAACGAATATGCAATAAGCCGAAGTTAAGATGTTCCGAAAAAACTAGCATATAAGAATGCAAGTACCAAAAAATGAAGTACCTAAAAAATATGTTCACTTCACATGGTACTGCAAGTATTTTTTGCCTTCTTTATAGTGAAGCTTAAAATAATATTTTAATGTTTTTGTCGTTAACATAGAAGAATAAGAAATACAAACCATGAAAATTTAAAGCAAATTTATTGCTTTGCTGTTTATATAATAAAAATAAGTAGTAGTTGTAATAAAGCTATATATATATATACATATATTATGCATATAAAAAATATTTAAAAAATATTAATATATATAATATATGTATGTATATATATATATATATATATATATATATATATATATAGCTTTATTAAAACTACTACTCATTTTTCTTAAATAAAAAACAAAGTAATAAATTTGCTTTATATTCATTTATTTTAAGCTGTGTTACTGTTTTCTGTTTCTATATATTGTATATATATATATATATATATATATATATATATATATATATATATATATATATATATATACGTATCATTATTATATTATTTTTTATTATGTTTAATTTAACATAGTTATAAATAATTAAAGAATATCTAATTAAACTAAATTATTAACTTATCTTATTTATTTTATTTTTGGCAGTTCAAAAAGGAAGATTCAAAACAAATGAATTTAATTAAATGTTTGCCAAACTTCACCTAGTACTGCGAGTATCAAGTGAAGTTTGACTGTCGCATGATACTCGACATGTTCGTAGAAAACATTTGCAAGTAAGAGAAAAAAAAGAACAAGTACTCGCCTAACACATTCTCAGTCGAGTACAACCAATAGTTACTCAATGAGTTTGATGTTCTCAAAGACATGTTCATCGTTTTTAAAATAACCTCAAGCAAGCGTTCATGTTTTGCAAATCATATGTACTCTTTAATAGCAAATGCATTTGTGCAGGGGTCTAGTACATACGTAAGTATGTATGTAGATATTAAAAAGGCAAACAAATACTCGTAAAACAAGTCGTATACATGTATGTGTTTTATTTATCCTATTCCTTACACTTTTGTAAATTATACTCTACTTTCACTTTAATTAAAAATCACTTATTTAAAATAAAATTACGCACCTTTATTTCAAATGAATTTTCCAAAAAAAATGAGGATGAAATTTGGTGTGGTGAAAATGAAATTGTGGACCTTTAAATACAAACAAGATAAAGGTGGTTATTCTCCAATAGAATATTACTTGCCAAGATCCGGCTCGAAGGACCAAAATGTTTTTGTGCAAAGAATTAAAAGATAAACAAAAAAAGACAAGGTTTAAAATTTGGAATTAAATTGTTTTATTTGTTAGAATATTACCTTTTTTCAACAATTGGGTTTGTTCTCGTTCAAATTGCTCTAAACGAATGAATATTTTTTAGAAATTGGAAGATGGCGACACAAGTTTAATTAAACCGTTAGCGGTTTTACAACTGGAGTATAATTTAGATCCCAACAGAGTAATAAAAAGACGAATTAGGAAAGTCAACAAATTGAACACATTTTACATTACACAATAATTTTTTCACTACTCAGCTTACAGATTAGTCTTATTTAGAAAATATTTCACAAATTTTAAAAATAATTTATTTAATGTATTTTGACACGAGTGTTTCTAATTTTCCAATATTTGCTACTTAATAATTTTTCAGAAAGTTAAGAAAATAACTGGTAGCACGTTAGATTAATATCTTTGTTTTCTATCGCTCACAGGTAATGCAAAATATGTTTTGAGAAATTAATGATAAACTAATTAAATTCCTTTAATAACAAATTTATTTAATTCATTTTGACGTTTTTTTCTAAAATATGGTTTTTGTTAATGGTGCATTTACATTACTTCGAAATCTAATTCTTATGAGATTTCGAGCATAATCTAGGTGATTTTTAGTAGATTTCCCACTATTTTTCTGTTTGTTGTGAATGTGAAATCTTGCGCGTGTAAAAAAAAGGAAGTGTAAACGAACTAGATTTAGGAAAAGATTTTAAACCAAATCTAGTAGATTTTGTTCTAATGTAAATGCACTATTATACTCTCATTTAATATTTTTTTAATACTTAATCAATAATTCAACAAAATCTGAAAATCTTAGATTAATAAAATGTTAATCAGTCAATTTTAGTTGAATTAAACTATTTTTTAATGGAGTTTTAATTAGATGTATAATAATTATTATTTTTTCCAGCTTAAAATCTTACCTGATTGCATTCAATGTTACTTTTATCTAACTTTTCTGTCAAAAAGATAACTAAAAAAACTATAAAAACTTATTTAATACTTAATATAAATTTATTTAGTTCTAATACCTTAGAGTTATCATCAACTAAAGTACTATTTCCTAAAAGTGGCGTTTACAATAAAATGCGAAACAAATGTAGTAAAAATATTTTTCCTCTTTTCCATAAAATTTTTCTATAAAAACTGCTTACACTTCATATTCTATGTACCAAAATAAAATTTGTTGGCGATACTTGAAAATAACTTCGGCATATGCACATAATTTTTTTGAAATTATTATTAACCCTTTGATGAGTGGCGTACATTATGATGTACGTCGATTTTTTCAGTCCGTCACTGGTTGAAATTTTAGCATACATGGAATTAATTTGCAGTTACAGGTTCGTTGTGATGTTGTTTTTTTAAATTCTAAAGAGGCTGTAAGATTTCAAAAATACTTGAGATCACTTTTATATATTTTGTCTAGTCATCATAGACGCAGCCCCTTATATGTCAAAGTTTATATTCAAATTAAAAAAGAAAAAATGGATTTTCTCGCGTATTTTTTTGATGAATTTTTAAATGTTTCATTAAATTATGTACATATGTGTTTAATACCCTGTTCAGACATAAGTTTTAATTGCGCAATAAAGGAATTTACGCAATTAAGTCCCTAATTGAATTTAATTTATCATATAAGAAATTAATTAAAAAATTTTTCAATTAGCACTTAATTAAGTCGATAATTGATTAGGTTTACTCCAACAACCCTTGTAAAGTGTGTTCAGTTAGAGAAAATTTTATACAATGACAAAAGTAAATATGCCATAAAAATAAAATATTTTCAAATTATATGAAATGAAAAGTTTTTGAAAATTTTATGGAAATTCAAAGCTAGCGTGCAGTCAGAACTTGATCGTACTGACTGGAGGAGTTCCATATTTCAAATAAAAACAAGCAAACTTTCTTTTAAAGCCGAACTTCTCTTCATTCTTCCAAATTTACCAACACAATTTCTAATGTAAAAATTAGGTCTGTTCAATAAATTTCCGGCAGAATCTAGCAACGATAGAGTAAAATAAAAATTTACATTACTATTCCAAATAAAAAAACGGAATAAACGCATTTTTGGAAAAAAATAACAAAGTAAAGCCATAATAACAAAAAACCATAAAAAAAAATTTGTATCTAAAACAGCAAAAAAAGCGGTATTTGATGCCTAAATCATTTTGTATTACAACAGTTAGCATTTGCAAGAGCTTTGTCATCTGTCTTTTTTTTAAAACTTTTAGTTTATTTTATTCTATTTCTTTTGTTTATTGTTTTATTAACCTGGCGTTTACTTGTTCATAGTTTCCTTAGCTTTCTTCTAACTATTATACAAACATTAGCTTCAATTCAAATATTTTTTATTTAAAACCGAAAACTATAAATATTATGTGTATTTTTTGCTGTGTGGTTGTAAAAAATTTCAGCGTAGATATTCGGTTTTAAAATCACCATATAAATTATGGCAAAAAAGCCACAACGATGTGATGTAAATATTTTCTTGGAGAGTGCTAATAAACACTTTCAGTTCAAAGTATTTAATATTCATTAACTTATTTTGTAAAACAAGAATCAGCTGTTTTGTTCTTGACAGTAACAAAAGTAGTAACAAATTTATTAACATTCACATCTTCTACTCTTTCGCTGCTTCTTTTGATGTACTGAAGTAAACACTTTCAAATAACAATTAGTAACAACTTCTTGTTATTGAACAGAACTATATTCTATTGTCAAATTTTAATTAAGTTATGTGCTGTTTCCATATTACGGGCGATCAACACGTCTAAAAAATTTGTATGAAAGGCACTCAGTTTTTTGAGTTATTTTCATATAAATTTTCTAGACGTGTTGATCGCCCGTAATATGGAAACACAGCGTTGCCAAAATGATGATTTTATCATATTTTTGATGATTTTTGAACCAAAATATGATTTGATGATTTTTTTTCTTAAATTATGATTTCTAATTAATAAAAACTATGATTTTTGTATTTCAAATGTGTAGTACTTTCATTGTAATTTAACTACATAGTGAAGATAAGTTTTGTAACAGCTTGTAAACAAAACAAAATTTTTCAAAGCTCATTCTGTCAAATACATAGAATGTATTAGAAACTGCAACGCCTTTACTTAAAATTTTTAGACAATTTTATACAAACAGAATATGTGAAAATGAGTCACAATAACGACCTTGACTTTGAAAACAAAAATCTATTTCTACACAACGATAAAGTCTATCTGGGTGTTTTTGTTAAACAAAAAATTTCTAGCTCAAAGCTCACTGCAAATGAAAAAAATGAATTTATTGAAAATTGTCTGGCATTTTACATTGAGTTATGTAAACAAGTATTAAAATTATTTGATTTTAACGAGACGCTTTTAAAAGAGCTCTTGATCCTTTGAAAATTATAAATTGAAAAATTAAGTCTCTGACAGGCTTAATACACACAACGAATTTAGAGAACTCCGCTTTTTAAAATTCAGTGATCATTTTACAACTCTAGATAATCTTAGCAGTGAGGAATTTTGGTCAAAAGTTTCAAAAATAACTCGTACTGACAACATTCCAGCTTTTCCGGTGTTGTCAAAATTTGTTCAAAACTTAATAAGTCTTCCTATTTCTTCAGCAAATGTCGAACAAATATACTCAACGGACAATTTAAACAAAACTTAATATAGAAAAAGATTAGACAACAGCACTCTCGAATAAGAAACTGTTTCTGCTATAATTTAAAAATTAACCAAGATATCATTAAAAATATGAAACCCTATATATATTAGAGTAATAGTTCTTCATAAAACTTCGTACTCTCTTAACAATAATAATTTAAATATATACAATGTATGTTAATATATGTATTTTAATTATAATTTTAAAAAAAATTTTGTATTGAAAAAATGATGATTTTTTTTCCGTAAAATATGACTTTTTTTTCTGCATATGATGATTTTCTTTTCAAAGCTTCTGGCAACGCTGTGGAAACAGCATATAAATTAAATTGGATATGTGTGAACTCCAAAATTAATTACTCAATTAAAATTTTAATTGTATAAATTAAAACGTATGTCTGAACAGGGTATAAGAAATTTAAAACCAATTAAAAAAATAAAATAAATTGAAAAAGTTTTTAGATTGAAGCATATTTTATATTAAAATGTACAGCTTCAAAACCCAATTTAGAATAAAAGTTTGTCCCCATAATTTTTTACACATGCTCTTTTGCTTATAAAAACCATATATAGAATTTTTCAACGGCCGAAATTAATTTCCGTGTCAAAGGGTTAGTGATTTTTAACATTACTAGTATCATACAATGTGAATTTATGAAAAATGTTCAGTCTGGTCTACCTCTTTTTGTACTAAAAACAAAAAAATATCTGGCATCCGTGTGGTATACTTCTATTATTTACCATTTTCAAAGGATGACGAAACATCTTTCTATTACTACTGGCAGTTTATTACTTTATCTCGAAGGGGGGACATCTGCGTGCGAGCAGATTTCCTTTTTACTAAAATGTCATCGTGTTTTCAAATAAATAAAAGAACAAAATAAATATAATCATTTATACTATAATATCCTGTTCAGGATTTATCACTTCCTATACGAAGGTATAGGTCGATGTGCCGTTCCTGGAGAGACTAATTACATATTTCTAAAAATTTGTGGGATACCCTGGCGCTGTGGTTATTACCACTGCCATTTTTAAATTCAAATTTAAAAAAAAAATATTACTTCTGGTAATATATATATAACAGTTTAACTTATTGCGACTCCTGGGCGTATTCTTGACTTAAATAATCACCCTTATTCTGTTTGGCGTTGTCAACATCGTCGTCAATTTTGAGACAACATCAATTTAACACAACATCAACACTTATTTGGTATTCCCTACCAAACTAATGACGACGTTGACGGTTTATCGATAGTATAAACAAAATAAAACACACATACCTAATATTTGAGTCAGCAGATTCAATTTGTTTTCTATTGTGTTGTGTTGTGTTGTGGAAAATTTTACTTTTGTAAGACAAACAAATAAAAAAATAAAATATAAACAACTAAAAAAACAAAACTATTTGAAAAAACAATTAAATTAAAAAGGCTAAAAGTTAAACTAAAAATGTTTTTTATATCGGAGACTGATTCAAGCGATGAAGAAAGTAATAAAAATTTAATAATAGAAAGAAGACTTTTGAGACAAAAGTCAAGAATATTTGAATTGCCTGATGTAAAGTAAGTTATAAATAAAAGTAATTTATTCCAAGTATCCAATGTTGTTCCTTTTTAAAGATTTGAAAGTTACTTCCGGCTGAACAAAACAGCGTTTCATCAAGTGTTGCAAATAATAGAACCTGATTTAAAAAAAAAAATGAGAGCTACAGGCATTCCGAACACCATTAAATTAGCAGCAACATTACGATTTTTGGCCCAAGGATCGTACCAGCTGAGTGTCGGCAATGATTTTAACCTGGGGTTGTCACAGCCTGTGGTGTCTAAGGTTTTATCAGAGACGTTGGATGTATTGGAACGTAAAGTTTGTCCAATATGGATAAACCTCAACATGACAGATGCCGAAAAAAATGAAGCGAAATTGCATTTTTTTCAAAAAACCGACTTTCCAGGTATTATATGGTGTGTGGACGGGACTCATATAAAAATTGTGGCTCCAAAAAAAGAAGATCAACATCTTTATTTTAATCGCAAAGGATTTTTTAGCTTAAATGCGATGATTGTGAGTTAAAATGTTTTTTCGTTATTTTTTATGTTAAAAATATTTCATATTTACATAGATTTGCGACCACAAAATGCGAATCAGATTTTTGGATGCTCGGTACCCAGGTTCTAGTCATGATTCATTAATTTAGAATGTAAGTCCTGCAAAAGGAGTATTGCAAGCACGTTATAACTCTGGTGATCGAAATTCGTGGCTGTTAGGTAATATTTAAAAGGCTTTTGCTAAATATCATTTACATACTTAGATATACAAATTTTACTCATAGGTGATTCAGGCTACCCACTTGAACCATTTTTAATGACACCATACCGCTCGGCTGGTGCTGAAAGTTCAGAGGCTATTTTTAATTTAAAGCATGCTAAGGCGAGAAATATGATAGAACGAACCATAGGTGTACTAAAAAACAGATTTCGTTGTCTTCTTGGCGCTCGTCAACTCCACTACACACCCGCGAAAGCAACCAAAATTGCATTGAATATGGTTTAGGCATTGAATATGAGGATGCAGAATATAATCGAAATGAATTTGATGTACACGATGATGTTGAAAATATTCAAAGTACTGAAGCATTTGAAATAAGAGAGCAAATAAAAAACAGTTTTCTTTAAAATAATTCAGTCTTTTTTTATTTCACTTTTTTTCATTAAAAAAATCTTAAAAGTAAAGGAACCAAAATTTATAGATAAGAAATATGTACATGAATACAAGGCAAAAAAAAAAATGCTAACAAAAATAAGAGAGCAAACAAAAGTTTTTTTTAAATAATTCAGTCTTTTTTAATTTCACTTTTAAAGTTTGGTCAAATATGTAACTTAAATATACAGCATAAAAACAAAGTAATTCATTTTTTTGTTAAAAAACATAAACAATAAAAAAATATATAACATAAGAAACAAAAATATATAGATGTACATATGTTTAAGGCAAAAGAAAAAAAAAAATGCTAACAAAAAATAAAAAAATTCAATTAAAAAAAACAACTTAACTTTAAAGTTATTCAAATTAGTCTTTAGTTCGGCTATTTAAAAGTTCGAGTTTTTTTTTTTTAATTAAGTATTCAATACTTTTAATTTTTATATCAGCCTCGTACAGCTCTTCCTCCCTTTTACTTCTTTGTAATTCCACTTTAAGTCTTTTCGCTTCAATTTCTTTAATGTCCCGTAGGTTACGTTTTATTGACAACATCGAGTTAGATATATCTGTTAATAGCCTGGCCTGATCACTACTGTGCTTTTGAAGCAATTCATGGCGTTCTATTGGTCTTTGACCCTTTTTTGACCTGGAGGAACTTTTTCTTTCAGAAAGATTTTCTTTTTGGCAGGAGGTGATTTCTATTGGTGTTGTGATACTTGTCGCTGATGGTGTTACCGTTTTTGCTACTGGTGTTGTAACGGCTTCGGTACTGTTGGCGGGAGTTTTTTCCTGTAAAAGATATAATATTATTAAACCGCAAGTAGGTGGTCCTACTGGGACAAAATAGCTTACCATAATAGGCGGTTTAGGCAGGTTTAATCTAAAACCCTCTTCAAGCTCTGGAAGTTCGCTTTCATCATTTAAAACTCCCTGGACCATACCCTCAGGGCTTATTTGTTTTTGAAACTGTAGCAGATTTGCCACAGATTCTTCTAAGGGGCTTAGTATTAGCTGCTTAAAAACACCACCACCAGTAGCTTTACACTCTAATTTGTTTGTCACCATTTTTTTTTTACTTTAAATTTTAAGACTCGCCAAATCTGTAAAAAAAATCATTCATTAATCACATTTTTGTATTATACGACTAACTGTACCTTTTGCCATCCATCACCAGTTCTATTTGGTGGGCCAAGAGCATTTAGTGTAGTAGCAACACTTTCCCACTGTTCCTTAAAATCTTTAGGAACTGTGCCCCTGCGAAACCCTCTGGCAAGGGACGGATTCTTTTCCAACTCTTCCACTAATTTTTCAAATTGGCAGGGATTAGTAATTTTCATTTTTTCCATTTTCTTTTTATTTTAAATATTGGTATACATATACTTGTTTAAGTTTTATAAATTTTTTTCGCGCACAACACAACTCAACACCAAAAATGCCGACGACAAACTAAACGGCAACATCAACATCAATTATTCTTAGAAAATACCAAACATATGGCGACAGTCATCGATTAATAACAATATTGATAACGGGAATACCAATTTACAACAAACGAAGAAAAACGACGCCGTTTTGTAATGATGTTGCCAAACAGAATAAGGGTGAATAAAAAGAAAGTTGCGAATATGTCCCATTGAAAGATAATTGTATTAGATGAAGGGTATAAGCTGTTATCACGTGGTTTTCAAGGCACGTTAGATAATAAAATTGCTAAGGTTCCTCAGATTATTCTTTTTTCGGCAACTGTTTAAAGTTTTATGGAAAAGCATATTTGTGAACCCTACGAAATTAATTTAATGGAAGAGATAACGCTGAAAAAGGTTACGCAATATTATACAATTGTCCAAGAACGAAACTTCAAATCAATTAATCCATCTTCTTTTTTAATTCAAGGAAGCACGCAGAACTTTAAGCAATCAAAATTACTGAGCTTGGCTGTTGTTAATTTATACACTATAAAATGGCTCAAGCGCAAAGAAATCGTGTATTTCATGACTTCCTTTTATGGATTGTATAGAAATCTTGCCCTGATTTGTTACTCCAGGTAGAGATGTTCAAGCCGTTATTCTCATAAATTTCGACTTTCCAAGGATAGCTGAAACCTATTTGCATCGTATTGGTCGATTTGGCTATTTAGATTTTACAATCAATTTAATAACATACGAGGATAGATTTGAGTTACTTCGAATTGAAAAAGAACTTGGAACCGAATTCAAACCTATACCTAAAGTAATTATTATTACAGAAATTTGAAAATTGAAATTTGTTTAGTATTTTTAATCAGAGTAAAGATGAAAAAGTGCAACATGCATAACCAATTAATGGTAGTAAATAACATTAATTTTTAATTAAATTATAAAAAATAAAACAGTGCTTGCTCCCGACACTTTCATTTAATGATAGAGTTATATCTATGTAAAATAAACAACACAATCGTGTGAAAACCGTATTTTGAAAAGATTGTATGGGACAAAAACTGGTTTGGGAAAAAGTAATGATGGCAAAATGTAGCCAAGCCTATGGCCTATTAAACTGCGTTTTTAGATTTTTGGCATGTGTCCCATAGGTCAAAAAGTGGGTTGAGTGACTCACGCAAAAGCAGTATTTTGCATAGGTCGTATGGGACAAAAACTGGTCTGGAAAAAAGTAATGATGGCAAAATGTAGCAAAGACTATGGCCTATTACACTGCGTTTTTAGATTTTTGGCGAATTTTTTGGTATGGGTCCTATAGGTCAAAAAGTGGGTCCTATGCATAAAATTTATCATATTTTTTTATTTTTTTAATATTTTATGTTATTTTTATATTCACCCTTATTCTGTTTGGCAACATCAACACAAAACAACGTCGTTTTTGTTCGTTTGTTGTAAATCGGTATTCCCGTTGTCAATATTGTCATTAATCGATGATTGTCGCCATATGTTTGGTATTTTCTAAGAACAATTGATGTTGCCGTTTAGTTTGTCGTCGCCATTTTTGATGTTGAATTGTGTTGTGTGCATAGGAAAATTTAAAAAAACATGAAAAAGTATACAGCAATGTTAAAATAACAAAGTAAGAAATATAAAACATAACAAAAAAGAAATGGAAAAACTAAAATTACCAACTTCTGTCAATTTGAAAATTTGGTGGAAGACTTAGAAAGAATCCATCCCAATGAAAAAAGGCAGTTAGTAAAAGCAGGATTTTGTCGGACAGACAAGTGAATTTGCATTATAAAAACTTCACTTATTATTTTTTAAATATTTTATTTATTATTATTAATAAGAATATCAATAAAATTGGAAGTTTTAATATTACAAAGCTATTTGTCAGGCAGACAAAATCCTACCTTTAGCTAACGACAAGTTGTAGTAATGGCCCTTTGACTATTTATTTTAATTGTTTGTAATGGTTTTGCTTATTTTATTGTTTAAAGGTATTTTATTTATTTTACAAAATTTAAATTTTTCACAACACTTAACACAATAGAAAACAAATTGAATCAACTGACTCAAATATTAGATATGTGTGTTTTATTTTTTTATATTATCGATAAATCGTCAACGTCGTCATTAGTTTGTTAGGGAATACCAAATTAGTATTGATGTTGTGTTAAGTTGATGTTGTCTCAAAATTGACGACGATGTTGACAACGCCAAACAGAATAAGGGTGATTATTTAAAAATGCGCGCAGGTTTGTTGAAAAAGTCCAAAAAGTTTGTTCAAGAAAGATTTATATTACTAGGTAATAGCGGCTCTACAACAAATACAACATTGACTAAAACAACATGTCTTTTTATTGTTGTTTTGTGGGTTGGAAACGTCAAAAACACAAAGATAAATTAAAAATAATTGCTTTCAATACAAATGCTTGCTTTGTTACGCACACGCTTGTTGTTAGTGTTTTTTGAAATTCGTAAACAAACAAAGGAAAATACAAACAACTTTTGACTTTTCCAACTACAAACCAGCTGGGCGGACGACACTACCTATTAAAATTAAAAAAATATGAAATTAGACAGTGTTGCCGTATAATTGTACGTAAATTTGTACTAAAAGTGTGTATTTAACTAGGCATCACTAAATTTCAGTCTGTACGTACGAAAATACTCAATTCTGGCTGCACAAGAGAGTATTTCTTCGTTTCCTCTCTCTGCAAACTGATTGCAAAAAAGTTTTTTGAAAAAGTTTGTTATCTTCACGAAGATGAAATAACATGCGTTATAATTCCTGAGATTTACACGGTGTATGTTCCATTTTCTGGACCTCCACAGTATCTATAATGATGTGAGCAAACAAGTATGAATAATTAAAAATAAAAAAGTTGCATTTCGTGGCTATACCGAAGGTTAGTACGAAAGTGACAGCAAATTTAGAAGACGAGTAACAAAGAGAATGATAGAGAAATGCTCTAAATGCTCTTCGTCTTACCAAATTAACATTAAGATAAGTTGGTTAAATATATGATGTTTACGACGTACATAACATAAGGTAGATAGATGCGAAGAATGCTGATAAAGAATGTGGCGGTTCAGAAAATGCTGCATTTCATTCTACTAGCCTCTAATTTTTCTTGTTTTCTTTGGAAAACGTCCGCATATATTTGTAAATAATTTTTCATTCTAAAATTAATTAGAAATTAAAATAAAAATGAACGAAAAAGCCGAAAATAAGTCAATTTTCATTAAATTATGAGTTAACAATAATACGTGTTCCTATACCATTAACATAAAAACACTGCTATAAGTAATTTTGTCTCACTATTCTACCGACGTTATATACTCATAGCTAACATATTTATTTCTAATCTAGACACGGGGTAATAACTTTTAAATACTAACAAAACGTCTCTTGTTCTTTATAGTTATATAGACGATTTTATTTATATCTATCTGTATAAAAATTACGTGTATGTTAGAGATCGATAAACGCAAAAACTACTGGACTGACCAAATTTTATATGCATGCTCTATGGGCCGTGATGAGTGTTTCCGCAATATTAACTGCTAGTCCGACGATATCGCATTTGCTCGTTCGTTCGCATAATTAAATTTAAAACAAAAACAATTTTTTAAGAACTTGTCTTTGTTTTGGATGTAATTGTGTTTTGCGCCGTAACTCAAGAATTATTGCACCGATTTTGACCAGCAGTGCTTTTATGTAGTTTAGTGTTCGTCCAACAGATGACGCAAAATTTTCTTTTTTGATGTTTGTGCTCGATAACTTAAGACCTTTATCATCGATTTCGACAAAAATTTATATGTAACTACTGTTCGTGAGGAGTTTTTCTGTGTGGATTGGGGATTGACCGACAAATGGCGCCAGCAACGCGAATCGCGCCCAACTAGTCTATTAATAAAAAACATAAAAAATAAAAACATTTAATGATGTTGTTACAAAATATCCACTATCGAAAACTTATCCAAACATGACTCCCGGCTTGACACCCCCCGGGACATTGCTTACTGAACAAAATCTGTTTCCATATGCAAATTTGACTTATTTAAATAAAAGTTAAAAGATGATAAATCCAAATGCTTGTACTTCTATGCTTTTGCTTTTTTTAAACTCAAAAAATGTTTCCTGTTAAAATAAAAATTGGTTTTATAATTGGTTTTAGATATGAATTGGGTTTTCCATAGGAACAAATCTAGTTTACGGGAACCGCTTCAAAAACAAACAATAAAGTTGTCTACGGGGTATCAAATGTAATTTAAAAAAAAAAATTGGCGACAACCCTTAGTTTCGGTGTTACGGCCCTCTAAGATTTTATGTATAATATGGCATATGGGTATGATTGTAGAAGTTATTTAAGGGGCTATGCAATTAAACAGGAAAAAAGTAAAACAACAAATTTAATATGTTAGGAACCAAAAAACGACTTTTTTATATAAACATAAATTTATTCAAAATTATTGGCTTAAATCTAGTTTACGGGCACCGCTCCAAAATAAAAAAAGTTGCCTGCAGGGTGCAAAATGCAATTTTAATCAAAAAAAAAATTTAAGTGAAAAATTTGGCCGCAACCCTTAGTTTCGGAGTTACGGCCCTCCGAAGTTTTTTTTTATATAATATGGCATATATATATAGTAGTTGATGGCGGAATGGGACTATATATGTAGGTATCATTGGAAAGGGAATTTAAGAGCCTATTTAATGAAACATTCTTTTTTACAAAATAAATTAAGTTACTCGGAATACTGCATGAAAAACGTTTTATAAATGTATTATAATGCAATTTTAAGCAAAAATTATAAACAGGTAATATCTGGGGAAACCCTTTGTTTCCGAGTTACGAACCTCGAAAGTTTTTGTGTATATTAAACTTGGCAACACTAATGCCTGAATAAAACGTGTTTGCAACACAGCTGTGTATAAACTAAAAAAACTAAAGTTTTAACTATTGTAAAAACTAAATTCGTCTTTAATTATTGAGAAACGTTTTAAACTTTTTGTTTTTCTTCATAAATCAAAAAATTAAGTGTAAACTATTTAATTTGGTTTAAAACGTTTTCGTGCTTATTCCTAACGGGAAACTGGTTTTGTTGTTGCTGCTTTTGCTGTCTGTAATTATGCCTGCGCCCAAGTTTAAGTGCGGAGTATGTGATGAGGGTATTGGAAAATCACATGGAAGTATTCAATGCAAAAAATGTCATTCCTGGCTGCATCTACAATGTGCTGAGGTTTCTGAGAAAGAACTCACTTTTTTGAAGGAGAAATCGAAATCATTTTTTTTCATTTGTTCTGGCTGTTCTGATGGTTATCATGAGTGTTCGATCTATGATGAAATCAAAGATTTAAAATGTTCATTTGAAAATATTGCTAAGGAACTCAGAGATGATAGCAATGAATTCAGAAACACCATGATGAAAATGATTGCTGATTTTAAGAATGACACTTCTCTATGCATCAAAGAAATGAAATCTGATATTTTAAATTGTCGCAAAATGGTGGACCAAGTGGATACCTCGACTGTTTCAAAAATTTCTTCTTTGGAAACTGAAAATAACGCCTTGCACCGTAGATTAAATCGCTCTGACGTTGTTGTTAGTGGTTTACCCTCTGGCCTAAATAACCTTGCGTCTGCTGTTATCTCGATATGTAAACACTACAAAATTAATATAATCGAACAGCAATTAAACCATGTTTGCTACATGAACAATATGAGACAAATTATTATTAAATTCAACAATATTGATGTTCGTGACCTGCTAATGAAAGAGTACTTTAAAACGCGTTCTCTTAGAGTCTGTGATGTTTTGGGTGGTGAAATCCAGGGTCGTGTATACCTAAATGACCACTTTCCCCCGATAGCAGCTAGATTAAATGCGCTTTGTAATAAAATGTCACGACAAAAACTTATTTCGAGATTTAAAGTGTTGAATAAGGATAACCCTAGAGCTTTTATAACAACGAAGGATGGTAAGAGCATCGAATGTGATCTGGCTGAATGTGTAAATCTTATGGCAAGTTATACAAACGCTGCGCTCTAATTTCTTTTCTGCATTCTTTACATAATTCATTCCTCTGCTATGGGCAGTCATCTTGACGTGATGCAGAGGCTTAAGTACAATGACCCATGTAGGCCGTGCTGGTAGGGACACCCATGCCAGAGGGGCTCATGGTGAGTGCGAAACTAACTGCCCCCCCCCCCCCCTCCCAGTGCCTGATAGCGTCTGTTCCCCAATGGGGCGGCTATCAGCTACCCTGTACGAATGTTTCCCCTTTCAATGAGACTGGGCATTCTGTCAGGGTACGTCCGTTCTTCTGGGTCAGCTAGACCCACGGTCCACTGTCCGAAACCCACCAGCGTCTGTTCACCATTGGTGCGGCTTGGTGGTCTGCCTAGTCCATACTAGGCAGCAGTTATAACCACATGGCAGCATGTATAAAATGCAACTTTTTAAACTACCCCAAATGAAAAAGAAGAAATGCCCTAAGTATCCGGTCGGGGGCTTCATAATCTCCGGAGACCCTATTCCCGCGGTGACGATTTCAGGCTGCGGTGAATCGAATGTTACTGAGATCCGGGCTAGTCAGGTTGGAACGCCAGGCCTGACTGGTCTGTAAGTTACTGGTGTCACCAATAATGCAGGAGGAGACTCTGGGAAACCGGGGTCATCCAAATGCGAACTAAATGCACGAAATAGTGCACAAAAAGGCAGCGAAGTGCCTCTGGATTTCACTCCAAGCACTTCCAAAGCAACCAAGGTCCGTGCCGCTAAGGCTAAAACCCCTGTTTCGGGCGCTGTAGGAACACAGCAAGGTTCCACAGCCAACCCAGTGCCGGCTGTGAGCAGCGGAACTGCGAACCAGATTTCGGGTTCCAATGTCTCACCTCCCCCCGCCAGCAAGGTAACTGCGAACAAGATTTCGGGTTCCCAAGCTGTGCCTCCAGCCGTAAAAGGCAAAACTATACCCCCACGGCACGCCCCACCTGCCAGAAGGGCCTTTTTGAAACGGCGTGCTGCCGAGAAATGTGTGGATCAGTTAGGCAAAAAGCCAGCTGAAACCCTTACGAAGGAGGAATCTACCTCATTAAAATGGGCAAGATTTTATCTGGCTGGCCTGCAGAAGCCCCCTTCCACATCCACGGATGGGCCTAAACGGCAAAGATCTGAGGAGGAGTCTCAAGCGCAGAGTCAGCAGCCCGCTACAAAGCGTCCAAAACATAAATCTATGGACAGAAGCTTCAGTGAGGTTGCAAAAGGCAACCTGGTACGCGCCGTCATTGATCGGAATGACGCGGATAGCTCCATCTCCCACGCTAACTGGGAGGTGGTACGCAAGAAGTTGATGGGAGTGTTCTGGAGGGTCATTAAAGACAACCCAGGCCCCTTCCCTCAATGCGACGATGCAGGTTGGTTTCGTGGGCGTGTCAAACTCATGGCATGTTCAAACGAGCGTTCGGCTATGCTATTAAAGCATGCCGTCGCTCTTTTGGAAGGCCTATGGGTAGGAGCAAAGCTTGACGTGGTACCTCTCGATGAGATACCCCGCAGGCCTAGAGCCATGGCACGAATACCGGACGAACCTGCTGAACCCAGGGATATAATGGAGCTTATTCGGGGAGGAAATCCTGAACTACCAACCAGTGACTGGAAGGTAGCGAAGGTTTCCCAACCTGAAGGTGCATCCAGACGGGTTGTTGTCCTGCTGAGTCAGGAATCATTGGCGCCGCTTCGGGAGAGACGAGGAAGAATCTATTACGGATTCGAAACGATCCTTCTTCGTGTCTATCGAGGCGACGACAAGGGTAACCTGACCCCGGAGGGTGATGAACCTACACCGGAAAATGTGGCAAATGAGGAGACTGCCAGTCTGATCTCCGAGGAAGGCACCCTATCAAACTCTGAGTTTGTGGGTGAATTCTTCGAGAGAATGGACGAGGCAGTTGACGAGGACGCCCTCTTGGACTCCGACCAAGATGACGTCAACGTCACAATCATATCCGCAAACAGGGATGGTGAAGGTGACTCAAATAAACCTTCACCACTCTAAGGCAGCCTCCGCTGCACCACTCCTTCGCATCTCGGAGAGAGGGGAGGAGATCGTATTAGCCCAAGAACCATGGCTTCATCGGGGCAAGGTTTGCGGGCTTGGTGTTAGAGGCTTCAAGCTACTGTATATGAATGGTCCGGGTAAGATCAGATCATGCATAGTAGCGAAGAGCAATCTGAATATCTTCATTCTCTCTGATTACAGTGATGAAGATACGGTAGCAGCTGCCTGGGAGACAGACGGCGGTACGATTATAATAGTCTCCAGTTACATGGCGCATGAATGCGAAGCACCGCCGCCAACGCTTTGCAGAATAATTAAGATGGCAGCCACTCGAAACCTGCCGGTCATTGTTGGAGCAGACGCCAACTCACACCATGTTGTTTGGGGAAGCTCGGACTCTAATGCAAGGGGTGAGTCTCTTTTTGATTTCATTCTTTGTAATAATGTAGACGTTGTAAACGTTGGGTCAGAACCCACTTTTGTTGTAGCAAATAGAAGGGAAGTTCTTGACGTTACGCTAGTTAGTACTAAGCACTCAGATTTGATTAGGGCATGGAAGGTCTCTAGTGACTGCTCGTTCTCTGATCATAGGTATATTGAATTCGACGTAGTGATTCGGGTACATGGGGTCAGCCCCCGACGTAATAGAAGGAAAACGGATTGGGAGCGGCAACATTCTCTCCTTTCCGATTTTCTTTCGAGTCCACCGAGAATAGAAAATCGGCGGGACATTGAAGTCGCGGTGGATGCTTTAACCAATGCGTTTGAACGCGCGACTTCGGAATCCTGCAGAATGAATATCTGCCGAGGTAAGAGCAAACCACCCTGGTGGAGCTCGGATATTGCGGAGGCACGAAAAGCCTCCCGTAGACTTTTTAATGAGGCCAAGAGATCAGGAAACTGGTCAGCTTATAAGTCCTCAGTGAACAGATTTAAGAATATGATAAGAAATGCGAAGCTAAGGTCTTGGAGATCCTTCTGCAGTGGAGTGGAGGGTGCTTCCGAGACGAGCAGGCTTCGTAAGATTCTATCGGCAACGCCCATTGTCCCTAGTTTCATTAAGAAACCATGTGGCAATTGGACCTTGAGTGCACAGGAGACCCTAGAGGTTCTCATGGAAACTCACTTTCCGGGCTGTGCTCCTTCTAGGGGAGAAGGAACAGCCATCCTTGACAGCCGTGCATCAGTTCCCTTTCCTATAAACAGGGAAGGACTTATGTGGGCTCTTGGCAGTTTTGACCCGTTTAAATCAGCGGGTCCTGATGGTATCATACCGGCTGATTTGCAGCACAATGCGGATATTGTCATACCATGGTTAATTTCGATATACACGGCATGCATTGCATGGTCGTATATACCGGAACCATGGACTTTTTGCTCTGTGGTCTTCATTCCCAAGGGGGGAAGGACCTCACACACTGAACCGAAGGACTTTAGACCTATAAGTCTATCCTCCTTCCTTTTGAAAACTCTGGAACGGATAATTGACCTCCACTTGAGGAGGACGATTAATCCGGACCGACTCTCCGCCTCTCAACATGCGTATGTCAGGGGCAGATCTGTTGAGACGGCACTACACACGCTTGTGGGGTTTATAGAAAAATCCCTAGAGCATAAGGAATATGCATTGGTTGCCTTTCTAGATATAGAAGGGGCTTTCAACAATGTGAAACCGGAGGCCATTACGATGGCCCTGGAGGGACTGAATGTAAATCAGTCGATAGTAAACTTTATAAGGAATCTATTGACTAATAGGGTCATTACTTCCAGTATGGGGCTAGCTACCATATACAGGGTAGCTAAGCAGGGTACACCACAGGGGGGGGGGGGGGGGGGTATTATCTCCCCTTCTCTGGAACCTCGCCATGAACGCATTGCTGACAGAAATGGACTGCAAGGGGTTCAGGACTGTGGCATATGCGGATGACGTCGCGGTCGCAGTATCAGGAAAGTATCCTGACACGCTATCGCAATGTCTGCAATCGGCGCTTGGTTGCGTCAGTAAGTGGTGTACCGAGAGCGGGCTTAGCGCGAACGCTCGGAAAACGGAGCTTGTGCTCTTCACGAGAAGAAACAAGATTCCAAATTTTCCGCTACCACTCCTAAATGGAGTGGAGCTTGGGTTATCCGACAGGGCAAAGTATCTGGGTGTCATCCTGGACTCAAAACTGTCGTGGACCCCCAATGTCCGGCTTCGGGCGGATAGGGCCTCAGTGGCTTTGTATGTGTGTAGAAAGGCCATGGGTAGACACTGGGGCATAAATCCCAACACGTCATACTGGCTCTTTAACACGGTCATAAAACCCATACTCATGTATGGGGTTCTTGTATGGTGGCCCGCACTGGGCAAACTTGTGAACTGCAGTATGCTGAATAGAGTATTGCGAACTTCGGCCTTGATGGTCACCGGGGCAATGCGCACCACACCATCGAAGGCCCTTTTTACGATGCTGCACTGGCTACCAGTCGATCTCATGGCCAAGCGGCTGGCTATGAACTCGGCGGTTAGACTAAATGCAGCGGCGACGTGGAAGTCAGGGGACTTTGGACACGCGACCATTTTAGGCTGCTCCTCGGCTATCCCTGACAACATTGATTATTGCACGCCCACCCCCATGTCTGATATTGGTTTCGGGGTATCAACGTCGGGCACATCGAATATGCGTGGGGATGTGCTTGATGTTTATACTGACGGGTCAAAGTTGGACACGGGGGTCGGGGGGGGGCGTCTTCATTCCTAGATTTCGAATCAGAATGAAGTTTAGGCTACGGGATCAGTGTAGCGTGGTACAGGCTGAGATTTCAGCCATCAGAAGGGCGGCTTGCTGGATGAGGTACCACAGGATATACGGAGAGGATATCCGGATCTGTACTGACAGCAAGGCCGCGATTAACTCCTTATCGGGTGTCTATACGACATCCAGATTGGTACGTGAATGCCGGACATCTCTTAACGAGATGGCGAGACATTCCAACCTGGAACTGTTTTGGGTACCGGCTCACTCGGGCGTACCCGGGAATATAATTGCGGACGAACTCGCCAGATCGGGAACCCGGTTGGCAGACCGGGAGACAGATCCACTGGTAGGAGTCCCACTAAGCTGCTGTAGAGCTTTACTTCAGCAGGAGCTCCTCAGAGCCGCACAGTCTAGATGGTCTGAGGAGGTTACCTGCAGGGTCTCGAGGACATTGTGGCCTCAGTACGATAATAGGAGAACCGCAAATCTACTGAGGTTTCCTCGGGGGCAGCTGGGCATACTGGTGGCGGTGCTGACGGGGCACTGTGTCATTGGTACCCATGCTAGGAGATTGAATCTTCCGCATCGTGACTACTGTAGAAGCTGTCAAGATGAGGAAGAGGAAGAAACGGTAGAGCATCTGCTCTGCCACTGCCCGGCTCTTTCTGAAAATAGAGCGGCCATCTTCGGCAGTCCGAGACTGCATGGCCTTGCAGACTTATCTGTCTGCGACGTTGCTAGGATAAACTTGTTTATCCGGTCCTCGGGGTGGTTTGGATTGGGATCTTTGACGGTGCCGTAATGGCCTGAATCTGATCCCCTGCAAATCCTGTTTCCAGGCAACACAACGGGACCTTTGGGACCCAAGTGGGTCGGTCTTATGCCGACGGCCTGTGCAACCTAACCTAACCTAACATAATTCATAACTAACATAACTACTGTAAATTTCTTTTTACAATTTTTTATATTTGCTTCTTATATTTTAAAACTGAATTAACTGTTGAAATATGAATTTGTATATCTTAAACATAGATCATTTTTTCCGGTACTTAGTAACTATAAAAAGTTTTTAGTTTATAACACTGTGGGTAATTATTTTTTTAAAATGGGGTATTTTTTTTTTGTTTTAAATTAATGATTTTTCAATCCAATTGTATTGTTTTAAATATTATAATGAACTTAAAAAACTATGTAATTTATCATTGGTTTCCCGCTCTTTACCTAAATTTCTATGTCTACTGATTATAACATCGAAGGTCCCAATACAAGCAATGATTGGTCTACAAAACATAATTGGTCATCTTTCTCACAAAAACTGAAAGTTGGGCATATAAATTGTCAAAGTCTTAAACCCTGCGTAAACTTAGTATTGTATTGATTGATGAGTTTTGTAGTATTGTTAAAGACAATCTTGATATAATTGCGGTTTCGGAAACATGGCTAAAGCCTTATGTTTCCGACTCTGTAATCGGTATTACAAACTACAGGCTGATTAGAAACGATAGGCTACTAAGAAGAGGAGGTGGTGTGTGCATTTACCTATCATTTGGAATTAAATTTCAAGAAGTTCTTAAAGTTTCTTCCTATGAATGTGAATCTATTTTTATTGAAATAGCTTTTAATGATGTCAAGATTTTATTTGGTGTGGTATACTTGCCACATGGTAATTTAGAGAATTTTGAAGAACTCCACTGTGAGTTATTATCGAAATACTCCAATATTATAGTGGTAGGTGATTGGAATTGCAACATGTTTAACGTGGTCAAGGCTAATCTCATGCGATCTATGTGTTCTCGTTGTGGTCTTTTTATTAATCATAATTCTATTCCTACTTATGTTGATATTGCTCATTCCTCAACTTCCTTGTTGGACCTATGGCTTTTAAGTGATCATTCTAAAATTCTTTATTCAAATCAACTTCAGTGTCCGTCTATATCTCACCATTCACTAATACTTGCAGCTTTCAGTTTTAATTTCCCTAAATTTTGTGGATTTATTGAATATCGTAACTTTAATGCTATTGATTGGAGTGGTTTATTGTCGTCTTTGTCTGAGTTTGACTCGTATGCATTTTTCAATTCCTATGACGTAGATACTCAAAGTGATATTATCAACTCATTGTTTGCTTCCCTTTACAACTTTGTACCTTTGGTTCGTAAGAGATTAATTCAAAATGACTGTAATTGGATGAGATCTGATGCTATTGTGTTGGCGAGATCACTAAGAGATTTAGCATACTCAGCGTTCTTACATAATAAAACTGCAGAAAATTGGGCTACTTTTTGCAGGTATCGAAATAAGGCAAAGTCTGTCATTCGAAAGGAAAGGAGAAAGCATTTTACTAGATTATTTTCTGGCTTGAATATCTCTGGAATGTGGAGGGTTTTAAAGGGCTTCGGCTTTACCGAAAATGGGATGGGTTCTTGTAATTTTGATGTTGACGAAATAAATAATTATTTTGCTAATACTCAGTCATCTGTTTCTAACAACGTTGATTTTGGTTCTTTCGATGCTGTTGACGGGACTTTCTCTTTTGCTCGCATCAATGATAATGATTTGTTTGAGGCCATTTCCAAAATTAAATCCAAATCATTGGGTGTTGATAATCCGTTTTGTAAAATTAATTTATCCCTATATATCTATTATCCTTACTCATCATGTCAACACTATTTTGCATTCTTCAACTTTTCCATCTTCCTGGAAGATTGCACGTGTGGTACCTATACCTAAATCGCGATGTATTAGAAGTGTCGAGGACCTGAGGCCAATTTCTATTC
The DNA here is from genome assembly GCA_916610165.2 of Gymnosoma rotundatum. Lineage (NCBI taxonomy): Eukaryota > Metazoa > Arthropoda > Insecta > Diptera > Tachinidae > Gymnosoma > Gymnosoma rotundatum. The sequence goes on from OU744337.1 coordinate 77,413,525, forward strand.
TCCCGGCTCTTTCGAAAGCTATTGAGGGTATAATGAAAGATCAGATTATTTCTTTTGTCCACAATTCAATAAACCCATCGCAATATGCTTTTCGTCGTGGTCATAATACTTCAGCCTTATTGCTGGACTTGACTGATGATATTAGGTCCCTATTGAATAAGGACAGGGCTGCGGTATTAATTTCGCTTGATCTGACTAAAGCTTTCAACTCTGTGAATTTTTGTATCTTAATAAGAAAGTTGAGGGAGAACTTAAATTTTTCAGCAACCGCGTGTAAATTGATTTATTCTTACTTATGTGATCGTCAGCAATTTGTTGATGTGAATAACAACTTTTCGAACTTAGTTAGCCTTAACTCAGGGGTTCCTCAGGGATCAGTTTTAGGTCCACTTCTTTTTATTCTCTACGTCAATGATTTTTCACTTTATATAGAAAATAGTTATTGCAAATCATACATTTTTGCTGACGATATATTTCTTCTTTTTACCGGTATGCGATCTAATATTAATGCCCTACAGTTAAATATTAATGAAAACCTGCAACGAGTTTACTATTGGTTGAATGAAAACTCACTTTCCATAAATGCTTCGAAAACAAAAATGCTGACTCTTGGGAACACTACTCTGCTTTCGCCTTCTATAAACATATTTTTGGGTCAATCTTGTGTTGAAGTTTTGTATAAACTCAAGTGTCTTGGGGTTTTTCTTGATAACAGGTTATCTTTTGAGGACCATATTGACTATCTCTGCAGTAAGGTGTCAGGGCTCTTGCGACGACTTTATTCTACTAATATATACGTCCCTTTTCGTGTCAAGTTAACCTTGGCTCATGCTATTCTGATGCCGCAGTTTCTATATGGTATACAAGTTTTCTCCGGAGCTGGCATACTTGTTTTAACAAGGTTAAATAGCATTATGAACATGATAGTTAGGTATGTATATGGCGTTGCTAGAAGGGATCATATATCGGACTATGTAAAACAGTTTCTGGGCTGCTCATTTCATAATTTTCTTGTATTGCGCAATTTACTATTTTTCTACAGGGTCATAAAAAGTGGTATTCCTGCTAAACTTTGTTCTAAATTTCTCTTTTCGCATTCTACTAGAAACCCCCAGCTTTTTATTCCAAGAATCTATAACTCCCAGTTTGAGAAGTCTTTTATAGTGAGAATAGCTCGTCATTGGAATTCTTTACCTCTTATACTTCGACTTTTTTCTCACTCCAATAATGCGTTTAGACGCAAGCTACTTTTTCATCTAAACAACTTATAGTTTTAAATACCGTTAATTCATAAATAGAATTAATTTTTCTGAAATCTAAAGATTTTTAACACTTCATACTTTTATATGTTTTGTATTCATTCAGTTGTATTATCACTTGCGATGTGTTTTTGGGAATTTTTATTGACATGTGCTTCTTTAAAATCTTGTTTTTAGGGGGGAACCAATGATATTCATGATATTTGTATGATTTAAATCCTATGTTATAAATATATAAATACAGTTCAAAACCATGTTCATTCTAAGTTAAGTTTATTTGGAAATTAAAATTTAAAAATTTTGTACTCATACATAAGTAGTTCTTAAGGCTTTAATTTTACTGTGTAATATAAATTAATTGGCCCAGTAGGGCTTTTATATTACATTTTGAATAAATAAATAAATAATGTGTTATATAACGAGTATTTTATGGTGGAACAAGACAATATGGGTAGCATTGGAAATGTGATTAGAATTATTTTTCAAATGCTATGGTGTTTCGCCATTATTTAAATATATTGGCTTCTGCGTAGAAAGCGAAGCCGCTGTTGGTTATACCATAAAGGAGAAAATTCTTTTATCCGGCCGAAGACCGGCTACGCAAGAAACCTTTAGAAAGCAAAGCCGCTGTTGGTTATACCATAAGAGGAGAAAATCCTTGCGCCCGACCGAAATCCGGCTCCGTAGGAAAACTTTAGAAAACGAAGCCGGTGTCCGTAAACTAGATTTGTTCCTTTTAAAAGATTTCCTGTGTAACCGGCCTTTATTTGGAAGCAAAGATTTTATGCTCTATGGTATAACCAACAGCGGCTTTGCTGTTCCTTCTGCGTAGCTGGCGTTCAGCCGGACGGTCATACCTCTATGGTATGACCAACACCGATAATTTTGTGGATTATTCACAATAATAATAGTTATGTTCATTATCTTCCTAATGATACCTATATTGACACATTCCGCCATCAAATACTCGATATATATGCCATATTGTATATAAAAACTTTTAAACTTTACATTTTTTTTATTAAAATTTCATTTTAAACGCCGAGACGAACTTTGTTTGTTTTTTGGAGCGGTGGGCGTAATGTAGATTTAAGCCATATACAATATTTATATATACATTAGTATATAACTGGTTTGCAATTTTTAGTTTTATACTTACATAATAATCTCTTCCTTTTTTACTATAGTACTTGCTACGCCTCCAATCATGCACCAGGGGTTTATTGTAACATTTTGAGCATGAACCTTAGTACCAGCTAACAGTGCAGATTCTTGAAATCCGGAAGCAATCATCGGCAAAACTATGCTGCGTTCCTTTTCGCTAAATTCTTCTGGTGCTGTAATGATCAGGTTAACATTGTCAATTTCGGTCACACCTACCGCATAAATATCACTAAGAACGTTGGCCAATGCTATTTTCCCCATTATATATGGATCATCTATTAATGGGTAAAAAAAATCGACCGTTTGTATTAGTGACAAATTTTTAAATTTTTTCAAAGGTACAACTGCACAATCCATTCCCGATCCTTAAAAATCATTTTTATAAATAGCCTTATAAAAGAATTATATACATAGATATAAATTTCTTACCTATGTAATCATCACTTTTGTCATTGTTTACTTTGTTTTGCTGGTTGAACGACGAAAATATATCTGTTCCATGAAGATACTTAAGTAAAATATCTTGGGGAATTTTACAACCTCACCCACGCAACGTTGAAAATTTCGTTAGTTGAAAGTCATGTGCTAAGCCAAACTCTTCTGGGTTAAACATTTTCCTCTCAATGAGACTTTTCACACTGGACACAACTTTTGTTCTTTCGTATTTACACTAGACCAAGGCGAATTAATACAGGTGACCGCACGGCTACAACAATCCAACAACACAAAAAACAACAGGCAATTTGTTGCTACAAAATTATGTATGTTGTCAAAAAAAATATTGTAAAAAAACAAACAAAATAAAAAAATATATTTGATGAAAAAAAGTGGTTGTAATTATCAGAATAAGAAAATTATAAAAATTAAGTTACATAAAAATAAAAATACAGGAAAAGTGACCAAAATTCTTTTGTACCACTAGTTTGCCCAAATCACATGCATCGTTCCATTCTTGCACGTTGACCATTTGAAGACTAACATAATCTTCCACAAAAAAAAAACCAAGAAATTATACCACTAGTTTGCCCAAATCACATGCATCGTTCCATTCTTGCACGTTGACCATTTGAAGACTAACATAATCTTCCACAAAAAAAAAAAACAAGAAATTATAAATGTGTTAACAATAATTTGACTATCTTTTTACGCATATTTTGATTATACACATCAGGAACTGCAAATACGGTTCCATGTTGTGGTAGTTTTCTCTAGGAATTTCAATTGTTTGTTTTCTATCAGCAATCAAAAAAAATTAAATTAAAAAAAATTTAACAAATTATTTATTTTTGACAAATTTTTTTGACAACTGTAATGTGTACAGCTGATGGGCTTTTTCGCCCTTGCGTTCATCTGTATTATTTCGCCATGCACTAGACTAATTATGCTGGCATACAAGGCAAATTGAATACTAGGTAAAACTAATAACGCAGGTGATCGAATTCGCTTTACACATTTCTCCGAGCTAACGTCAAAATTTGTTTACATTTTGTTGACACGCCATTTAAATAAAATGAAAAAATTTTCAATTTTAAAATCGGAAAATACAATAAATCTTTTAATAAAACAGTTAATGCGCGAATAAAACATTGTGTAAAAAGTAATAAGAGTGTATGTACCCAAGAATTGCAGATAAATATAAAATTTAAAAAACAAAAAACAACATTTATTTAAAAAGAAACGTGTTTTTGAGAAACTTTTATTTAAAGTTGTTAATTTTTGAAACAAATTATATATACATGAAAAAAAATATTTGAAAAGTTTATTGTGCGGCTACAAAAAAGTCAATGCTGATGATAGTAAACAACTTTCCTGGATATTTTTCCATTAATTGAGTCTAAAGCGTGAAAATTATTTTTTTTTAAATACGAAAACTTTTTATGAACTTTCTTTTTCTTCTCTGTTTTTTATATTTCTCCTTATTTTTTGTTGACAAGTAAAAGTAAATTTACACTAACAAAATACAGGCGTTTTTTGTTTTTGTTCTCATGCGATTACCTAGTATTCAAATCGCCTTGGCTGGCATAAAATTGTGCACGTACACCAGTGCTGCCACAACCAAAAAATTTTTACAACCAAAATTTGCTTTAAAAGTTACCAAATGAGAAAAAAATAACCAAATTTCAATATGTAGTATTTTTATTAAATAACATTTAAAATGGATACATACGAGTATTTATAATGTAACTTATGTGATTTGAATTCAGTTAATAAAAATAATAACAAAAATAAAATTCTTTTGCCTACATATGTATGTATGTAGTAAGTAACGATTGTACACGTATGTTTAAAAAAATAACAGTTTGTTTAAAACAAAGTAAACAAAACTTGCAGTTCACAGTATAATAGTTTGAGACCATAGATTGACTTATTAAAAGTTCATTGCATTTTGAAGTGAAATTTCACATTTAGTCAAATTAAAAGCTGTTGATAGTGTTGTGAAAGAAAAGTATTATAAGCAAGGCGAACCAATTACCAGGTGGCAGCGTTACAGAATTTATTATTTTTTGCTGGTAGAAACGAATGTCAAACTTCATTTATATAAAAAGTACACTACTGTCAAACACATATATGGAGTTTGACAGTAGTGTTCACGGCAAAAATTAATGAATTCGCCTACGCTGCCACCTGGTAATTGATTCGCCTTGATTATAAGCAAGTGAGTAGCAATAAATGCGAATTCATAACAGGTGGCTGCACTAAAGACGTGCACCAGTATATCCAACAGTATGGCAAAAACAGATATATCATATACATAACAAGTAAAACTGATACAAAAGATCGTATGAGTGTAGTTGATATTGTATGCTTTTGCTTGTGCGTACTCACACTATGGATATAAACACATACAGTTGTTTATGGTATTGCATAGAGTAACAAAATTATCAGTTTTTTACTCTCAAATATCTGTTGTACCATGAGTATTTGGATATATCTGTTTATGAAACAGATATTTAAGATGATTGTGTGCTGCTTATGATAAAGGCAAGAGCTAATAAGCAGGATTTTAATTTTGTACGTAATAATGTTATTATTATTATTTTTTAGTTTTAGTAATTAGTTATATGATTTTAAAGGTAGAATTAGAAATATTAGCAATGTTTACTACATTATCAATAATTAAACAAAAAAAAAAAAAAACAAATGAAAAATTATTAAATTGTTGTCTAGAACATAAAAACCAAAAATTTCAATAACAAAAAAATGTAAGAAAAAAATATTTTTACCTTTAGATAAACATATAGAATTGATGTTATATAGTCGATAAAATAATATGTAATTAACGTATGTGAATATTAAAAAAAATACATAATATGATATTTTGAGTCATATTTTGAGGAAACATGCTTTTTTTGTTAATTACTTGTGTTATTGGGAAACTGTAAAGTCTCTAACATGTAGAAACATTTACACTTTTTTCTATATTAAAAAAGTCCTACAGATTAAATAAATAAATAATGAAGGTTTTAATAAAATCATTTTGATTTGAACGATTTTTGCAAATGAATTGGAGTTTATCATTCAGCTTGTTATTAATTGTGAATAATTGTATAGAGGAAAGTAAAATTTAGAGTAAAATTTAGTAAAGTGAAGCGGACCTTCTGGTTCGCTGTACTTGCTTGCTAAAAATTACGTTCCTTAGCAAAATGAAAAATTAATATTAAATACTAGTAGAGTATAATTCTTGGTAAACCCTAAAAATTGAAACTGAATCCTATTGGAATTTTTAGCAACAACAACATAAATCAAGAAGTACCTGTACATAAAAAGGAATAAGCAATGCTTGCTGTATACTTTTTGTTTGTGGTGGAATTTATGCATTTTCATTAGCATAAATACATTTTTTTTAATGTATATATTTTCATGTGTCAATAAAAATAGGAAAATATTATGATGATTACAGGTATAAAAATTGTAAGAAAAATAACCAGTTAATGCAGTTTAGGTATTTTTGGCTACTGTATATATTTGGTTTTGTTACAAATGTTTTTGTTTTATGACTTTTAAAACGCACAATTTTTCAATGAAAAGTGTGCATATGTATTTTTGTCATATATTATTAGAAGCATATAAGGCACAGTGGAAATAAAACGGTTTGCATTGGCTTACCTGGGTTTAACCCATTATGTGTCAATACTGCAATTCAAATTATTCCTTATATATATTTTTTTTCTTTAAGCAATACTTATTTTTTATTTTTTTATTTTTTTTTTGTGAATTAAAAACATCTATTAAAAGCTTTACACCCACAAGATGGAATACAGTTTATCTGACTTTATTATCTATAAAAGATAACTTTAGTACTATTCAAAAATACTATGTGAGAAAAATTTAACAGACAAATATAGCATTATAAGAGAATATCATTTAGATCAATTAATAGAAATTCTAAAGCCTTTCATGGATGCTTCGACAGAACTGGAAGGCAGCTCCTACATAACAATTCATTTAGTTCATCCGCACATAAGAACACTTAAAACCATATGTAATAGCATCAATAATGATGAATCTAGCTTTATTTCAGAATTTTAAAAAAAATTGCACGAAATTTTAGTTACGCTAGTAGATCCCAAGATCACAATTTTTCACAAATTAGCAATATTTTTATTTCCGCCAGCTAATCAATTAACCCAATTTAATATTGAAGAAAAAACTGAAGTAATATTAAAGTGCAAATCGTTGTTACAGTCTTATTGTAATGACACATACTCAACTACTTCGCTCATTGAAGCAAATTCTTCAAAAATTTATTCATTGTTTGAAAATTATGTGCAACCAATAGAAAAAGCTAATTCAAGCGAAAGCATAATTGAAAATGAAATAGCCAAGTATGAAAATACTATTGTGCCTCTAGATAACAATTTTAATACTCTTAAGTGGTGGCATGATAGAAAAAATTAATTCCCTATGTTGTACAAACTAAGCTGCCGAATATTTTCTATACCAGCATCTAGTGCTCCTTCAGAAAGGATATTTTCTATTGCTAGGGCTCTTATTACAGACAAGAGATCAAAGCTTGGTTATAATGAAAAATCTTTTAATAATATTTTATTTGTAAATATTAATTCAAAAGACTGATTTTTATTTTGACTAGAAATACTTACAGATACTTTATTTTTTAGTTTAATTGTTATTTTTTACAGCCTTATTCATAAAGAATAACTTAGATCTAATATGCATTTTCAGCAAACTTTTCACGTAATGCTATTTGATTTTAAATTAGAAATTTTTTTTATAACTTCATTTAATATTTAAAATACTTTTACACTAAAGAAAAACATAAAAAATTAGATTGTTTTTCTTTTCCTTATCGTAACGAAAGAAATCTTCCGAAATAAATAATGTACACCTGTAAAACTTATTAAATAATCATAATAATATTTTTAATTAATTCATACGCATTAAATCTTAAGACTCATTATTTGTTTTTGAAATACCTATTTATATATTTATTTATCTTGAATAAAGCATAATATAAAAATTTACAATATTGGTTTTTTTTTTTAAACAATAATGGTTTTTTTTTTTATTTTAAATTAATACGTATTACTGAATATTACTTCGCAGCATACAATAAATACTTATGGTACAACCATCAATATCTGTTTATATCAGTTTGGTAAAAACATAGGAGAACAGATATGTTACTCTCATTCTCTCTTTACTCATTCGCATCCATCCAAAGAGAAAAAGTAACAATATCAATTTATATCAGAAACATAAACGTACTCACCAATACGCACTCATAAGAGTAGACACACAAAAACTGATATAAACAGATATATCTGTGCACGTCTTTAGGCTGCACTAGCGATTTATTTTAGTGAAGAATATAAAAGCTTAAAAATATTACATAAAAAATATGTACATGTGTATTATTATTTTGGAGAAAAAATAACCAAAATGAGAAAAATATTCACATCTCCACATTAAAGAAAAAAATAACCACTTTTGGTTAGAAATAACCAAAAACGGCAGCCCTGACGTATACACAGCTTTGTGTGTGCAAGGCAAATTGAATACTAGGTGAAACTCAAGGCAGATTAATATACTAGGTAGTGGCAGTAGATCAGTTGACTTTCTTGTTTATGTTTTCAGATGTCATATTTTGTTTACACTTATTATTTTTTTTCCTACAAAATTTTTTTTCTTACAGTGGTGTTGTGGAAATATTTTTTAAATTTTCATAAAACAAAATTGTTTCACACACTTTTTGAAACTGAATTTTATTTACAAATTGTAGGCTTCGCCTCTTCATGATTTTGTTTGCTCATTTTATATGTTAAACCCAAGAAGTATGGTACAAAATGTGTTTATACACATTTTTGGTTTTTACATATAAAAAATAAGCTGACATAATCACGAGCATCAAAGGAAAGTTTATGACGTCTAGATTAATAATATTCTAATTATTTTTTTCGAGCTACATTTTCAAAAACTGAAAAAATCATGTTAAGATGGGTTTTTAAGAAATTAAATATCACAACGCATCAGGCTATTCCTACAAGATTTGTAAGTAATACAGCTAAAAGAGTTTTTAATCAAATGGTGAAATTTAAATTTTTTGTTTTACGATATAAATTCCCAGAAAGGGGAAAAAGTCCCAAAAAATTGTTTTTTTACAAAAGATAAATAATCACGGGGCTGTCAAATGTTTTTTGGAGTATGTAGCCAAAATTTGAAGACTTACCGTTTACCTTTTTTTAATCGGTGCTTTGCACTCCGAGGAACTTTACACTAATTTTAAAATTTTGTTCCAAAATTGGCAATGTTGGAAAGGGCAGGAGGGGGAACCGTTATAATTGTTGACCTAATTTTGCTTTTATTCGCATTTGCTATAGTTTGCCTTTAATATTGTTTAAACAAATTTGCTACTACTGAAGTCTGACCGTCCGTAGATTTACTGCGAAACAACTGTGCTCTGCCTCTGTAGAATTTCGTTGAGATATATTAAGTGGTTTATAAGATACCCAATTTTGTAAAATTAAAAAAAAATTGTTTTCAAACCACTGTGAGTTATTTGAATTTGACATTTGAAAATATATTTTACACAAACAAAATACATGTTGTTTACTTATTGTTGTAGTTGTTTTAGAACTGCTATTACCTGTAAAATTAATGTGCCTTGGGTGAAACTAGTAGCGCAGGTGATCGAATTCGCTTTACACATTTCTCCGAGCTAACGTCAAAATTTATTTACATTTTCGTGACGCGCCATTTAAAAATAAACTAAAAAATTTTGAACTTGAAAATAAAATTGAGTAATTAATTTGAAAAAAAGTGAATTTGCAAAAAAACGTTGTTTTAAAAGTGAAAAGTGTGTGTGCCAAAAAGTGCTGTAAGAATATTAAAAAAACGAACAAAAAACTTACTTAAAAAGAAAACGTTTCTTTATAAAACATTTGTAAATTAAAAACATTTTAAACAAAATATACATTTTGAAAAATGCGTTATTGTGCGGTTTGCAAGAAAAAGTACGAACGACGGAGTGGAACTTTGTTCGATATGCCAAAGGACACTAAAAGAAAAATGAAATGGAGTAGCATTTGTGGAATCAATTTTTCTGCAGCAGCGCGTATATGTAGCGACCACTTTCTTCCATCAAGCATAGCATCGTGCGGAAAAAAACGCATACTTCTGCCAAATACTGAGCCTTTTCCTCCACAAATGCAAGAGGTTCAAACTATGCCCAACACAGACGAAAATAAAAAAACTGGGTAAGTCTATTTTATTTCATTTTATTTAAATATAACACAGAAAAACGATTAGGTCTAACTTTTTGGACCAAAATAATAATACTGCCTTTGGTGCAAATGAGGCTTTGCTTTGGGCGCAACCTTCCTTTAATGGCCCTTCTTCCTTAACTTGGGAAAAAGCGTCAGAAAAAACTATGGAAGAAACTCAAACGCACAAGGAACAAGGAACTCAAACTGAGTAAGTCTACAAAAATTTAGTACATTTGGGTTAGATTTATAGGTTCATTTTATAGGCAGTTAAATAAATGTAACTGTTTTTACAACAAACTAATTTATATTTCTTAGTCTTTCGTTTTCTGCTGATGACAGCTAAAATTCGTATGCTACAATCCGAACACTCAATAGTAAAATAAAAGATTTGGAATTAAAGCTTAAGCAAGTAGATTTGTCACTTGATGCTATGCGAAAAATTTTTACAGAGGGGCAAATACGAAAACTTATGTCTCCGGGAGAAATTTATTGGAATTGGGTGGACATTTCTAACGCAATATGACTGCATGCATCTGGACCAAGGGCATATAATCACCTATATAAGAAAGGTTTTCCGCTGCCTCATGTATCTACTCTTCAACATTGGTGTGCAAAAGTCCCAATAAACGAAGGCATATTAACTTCTTCCTTAAAGTATATGAGACAAACATCTCATTTGTCAACAGAAGAAAAACTTTGCGCATTAGTTTTTGATGAGATGAAGGTAGCGGAAACCTTTGAGTACGATCCTGTTGGTGATTGCGTTAGAAGGCCGGCGAACTACGTGCAAGTAGTTATGGCTCGAGGACTGAAAAAGTCATGGAAGCAACCAGTATTTTATGAATACGATTGCAAAATGACTAAAGACCTTTTAAACAAAATAATATGCAAACTTGATAGCGCAGGTTTTCCGGTGTTGGCCATAGTTTGCGATATGGGACCAACAAACCGTAAGCTATCGTATTGACTTACCCCAGGTAAGTCAATACGATCTATATGCAAATACACTTTTAACACAAACATTTTTATACCAACTGTTAACACTTCACAACATCGAGAGCGCATTGCATCGGAAATTAGCTAACTCTGCCAGAAATAATTGCTAACTCTCCTGGAAGGAAATTATTTCAGATATCATACAACACAAAATGGAAATTAATTAAGAATAATTTTAACTATTCAGGTTGGTGTTAGCGGGTTTTTTCAAATCATTTTTAAATTTTAAATATTTAGTTATTTTTAATTACTGCTAGTTTAAAAACAAAACACTTTTCATATCAAAATTAATATGTTCTATAAATATTAACTACATAATTAACATAAACAATTTATTAAATAAATTAGTACATAGTTCATTTCATAATATTCTAATAAATTTTTTTAGATAAACCTTGGTTTCCTAGCCCTGTTTGTGCAGATGACAAGATATTTTCTTTTGCAGATGCCCCACATTTGTTAAAGCTATTACGTAACCACTTTTTGGACACTGGTTTACTTTATAATAACCAAATTTTGACGAGTCGTACTATAGACGAACTGCTGAAAATGACTTTGAAATCTGATGTGTCCATCACTTATAAGTTAACACATGAACATTTATCAGTAAAAGGTCCAGGTAAATTTCACTTGTTCATTGGTAAAAGATAACACTTAATTCATAACTTTTAGCAAGACAAAAAGTTAAACTTGCGGCACAGTTGTTTTCTCACACAACTGCTAATGCAATTAGAAGATGTTACTCTCTCGGCATGGAACTCTATCAACCAACTCATACAGCTGATTTCATCCAGCTAGTAAATGACTGGTTTGATATACTCAACTCTAAACTAAGCAACTTTAAATATCCAGGCAAGGTAAGATGTCTTATAAATTAACTTAGTTATCAACAATATTATATTACTTTAAAATTATTATTAATACCAGGAACCATACGGCTTAGCATTGGAAAATGATATATTGGCCAAAATGAATATGCTGATGTCGGCACCAATTATGCCTGGTAAAAAAAAATTTGGAGGTTTTTCAGAAAGGTTTTTTAATTACTAATAATGCATTAATGATGCTCCAAAATTATGTTGCAAAGTATAATATGACGTACTTGGTCACAAACCGCCTAAATCAAGATGTCTTGGAACACTTTTTTGGTGCTATACGTAGTAAAGGTGGATTAAACGACCATCCATCGCCAAGAGATTTTAAGTATAGGCTTCGTAAATACATCTTGGGTACAATTGAGTAATTAAACATTTTTTTAATTAAAATATTGATAATTTTCTTTTTATTTTTAGCTAGAAATACTGAGCAACTTAAAGGAAAAGGAAATGTTGAAGATGATGATACTGACTGGCTAAATTCAACAATAACAAGTGAAATGCCACAGTCTCAATGTACAGAAGTGAATGACGATATTTTGGAAGAACCACCTGAAGATGACAAAGAAAACGAACTTGGTGATTTGGATGAATCGAATTTGGATGATATTGGTATTCTTCAAGAGGATGCTTTGGAGTATATATGCGGCTACATGATGAAAAAGCTAAATCTTGACGAATATCAAAGTCATGAAAATTCGTTTACATGGGTCGACCAAGTGTCAATAGCATCTTTAAAAAAACCTAAAGAGAGCTTCTTAGAACAGGTCAAAAAATTAGAACTGATTTTTAATAATTTAAATGGCAGAGACATAATACATTGCCAAAATCTGAAACTAAAATTGTTGGAACTCGGAAAATCCGTTGACCTCCCAAAAAATGTACAAGAACTTTTTTTCAAATGCCGAATTTATTTTCGGGTTAGACATTTAAACAAAAGATTAAAAATTCAAAAGTCAAAGCAAAGGTTAATGGGATTTAGCAAAATGCTTAAAATTAATTATTAAAAATCCCTTATCCCCAAAGTAAGTATTCCAAATTTTCTTATAACTATGTGTAAGTAAATTTTAAACACTAATTCTTCTTCTACAGGTCACAACTTAAAAAAAAGTGCATCCTAAAAGATAAATTGAAAATTAACAATGACTACTACCGAGTAATATAGTTATTTATAAATCCGTTGTTGCCCAGGAAAATAATAAATAAGAATATATATATATATATATATATATATATATATATATATATATATATATATATATATATATATATATATATATATATATATATATATATATATATATATATATATATATATATATATATATATATATAGCATATATATGTATACGTATATTTACAAATAAAAACTTTAATTTATTTTATTATGTACAGGGCATTCAAGTGATTTTCTGTCTTTGGTTTGAGTAACATCTACCACCATATAATGTTTAGAAAGGTCAAATCTCATCAAGATGTAATAAAGATTGTTTTCCACGGAGGTAAGAGGTATAAAAATTTATTAATTTAAATACATTTTGAGTTTTTGCTAAAATATTCTTAAAGTTGATTAGAAACACGATCATCAAAAATAGAGCTGCAAAAGCAATTCATTGAAGCTTGGCAGGGTTTTGACAATAATTTGGAAACTTGTACCACTTCCGCGTGTAATATTTTATAAAATTTAAGGAAGACAAGCAGTATAAAAACAAATTACCAAATATAGTATTTTTATTCTCACGGTAAGTCTATAAATGTTAATTAAAATTGTGTAATTAAACTTTAACTTATGGTGCACACAATCAACAAAACTATTTATTTATTTATATATTTTATATTAGGTCCCAACAGAGAAAAAGTCAAGGGAAAAGATGGTAACAGCACAACCAAGGAGGGGATCGCAATAAGAGGAGAGTACTTTTACAGTATTGTTTTGTACTATTTAGTTTTTAATTATTGTTTGCATTTTTTCAGGGAATCGTTTTTGGAAAATTTCTAGAAGGATGAACATGTAGCAATAAGTTTGTTTTTTTTTATCCCAATTGCAATTTTCTTTTTTTTTCATATTCACAGTGCTAAAATATGTGATCGTATTCGACCGGTTTAAAAACGATTGCTTTTAAATTTGTTTTAAAATATTTTTCTTTTACCTTTAAAAATTGCCAATTTTAGATCGATCAATTTCTATCACATACTTTGCTCATTTTTTTTCTAATTTCATATTCAACTATAAATGTATGTATGTATCATCTTAATTTCATTTTTTATTATAATATTTACCAATGTATGTATATATCTTTAAAAACACATTATTTTACAATCTTTGATGTAATCAAATACGAAATAATACAGGTGAACGCACGGGCGAAAAAGCCCATCAGCTGTATACATTACAGTTGTCAAAAAAATTTGTCAAAAATAAATAATTTGTTAAATTTTTTTTAATTTAATTTTTTTTGAAAACAAACAATTGAAATTCCTAGAGATAACTACCACAACATGGAACCGTATTTGCAGTTCCTGATGTGTATAATCAAAATATGCGTAAAAATATAGTGAAATTATTGTTAACACATTTATAATTCCTTGGTTTTTTGTGGTTTAGTCTTCAAATGGTCAACGTGTAAGAATGGAACGATGGCTGTGATTTGGGTAAACTAGTGGTACAAAAGAATTTTGGTCACTTTTCCTGTATTTTTGTTTTTATGTAACTTATTTTTTATAATTTTCTTATTTTGATAATTACAACCACTTTTTTTCATCAAATATATTTTTTTATTTTATTAATATTGTATAAATATTTTTTTGACAACATACATAATTTTGTAGCAACAAATTGCCTGTTGTTTTTTGTGTTGTTGGATTGTTGTAGGCTTGCGGTCACCTGTATTAATTCGCCTTGTTCTAAGTATAATGTACTAAATATTTGAATACTAGGTCCCAATTTTCACTAGGCAATTCTTATCGGCTTATCCCTTTTGCTTGTAGGTGAGGGCGACACAAGGAAAAGAAACGAGTACATAAGCTGATGTACTCGTTCAATTCGTTTTGCTTTCTTATTCGTAATTTTTAGCTGATAAATGTTATATGTTTTTATACACAAATTGAAATTTGTTGTTGTTGTTTGTTGCTAAACCGCTGAAACAATAAGCTAATAAGCTAAGAATTGTGAAAACGACAAGGCAAGTTCAAAGAAGAAAAAGTGATAAGTTTATTAATAAGAATTGCTTCGTGAAAATTGGGACTAGGTAAAACTAATAGGGCAGGTGATCGAATTCGCTTTACACATTTTTCCGAGTCAGCATAAAAATTTGTGTACATTTTGTTGACGCGCCATCTAAAAATCGAAAAAAAATTAAATTTTTAAATCGCAAAAATATTTTTGAGTAATTAATTTGTTGATAAAACAGTGAATGTGCGAATAAAACGTTGTGTGAATAGTGAAAAGATGTGTGTGCCCAAGAAGTGCAGATAAATATAACATTAAACAAACAATCACCCTTATTCTGCGTTTCGATTCGGATCGAAAATTACTCAGTTTATCAACTTTGGTATTCTGAGTTCCGTTCCCCGTATTAATTCGATTTCTTTTTCGATTGTATGTATTCTGCGTTACGATCGTAGCTACGTTTTTTCAAGTTGTTTACTTACTAGCGGAAAGTTTTTCGATTTTGGTTTTTGTAGTTAAAAAAGTGTAAAATTTAATAAAATGTGAGTATAAAATGCTATAACTTTATTTTGTAATATTTTTTTTGTAATTTTAAAGCTTTTTTTAATTTATTGCAGGTTAGTATAATGGCAACGAAGGCTGATATGTATTGCGTCTGGATATTATAAGTATAGGCGTTCTGGGAAGAAGTTCCATATGCACTTAACGCAATAGGGCCACAAAAAAAAAAACTGGAAAGAAAGTATGACATTTTAATAATAATAATTTAAATGATGTGTAGAAAATAAAAATTTCGCTCCGGCGCTTCAGGATTCCTCTCGCTGGAATAGTTTGGCTTTTAGTCTGTTGACTATTTTCTTTTTTTCCGCACTTAACTGATGAGTTTATTTAATTACAGCTTCCACAATATTTAGTTCTAATACATGTATGAATCACTGTTTATTGATAAAATTGTGTTTATAGTTTAACAATTACAATGTTTACAAATTTTTTTTGTTTTTTATGTTTCTATTTCATACGTTTCATAACAAAGCAGCTGGTTTGAACATACTCTTCTCTTCTTCTTTTCTTTCGATTAGGTTTTTTGTAGAATACCTATTTTCGATTCGAGCGTAACTGAATGCGGGAACGTAATCGAAACGCAGAATAAGGGTGAATATTTTTAAAAAAGAAAATGTTCCTTTGAGTCTACAGTGTGCAAATTATTATTTGAAAATACAAACACTTTTTATTAAATTTCTGTGCCTTATCTGTGTTTTTTTATTTTTCCTCACTGTTTACGGACACCTAAATTTACACAAACAAAACCTAGTATTCAGTTCACCTTGGCTTTAAATGAACAATTTGGTTTGTCATCTATCAAGTTACATAATACATTGAAATCAAAAATATTGGCTTAAAAATTTCAGTTCTCTCACTGCATTTTCAATTAGCTTTCTCAGTCAGAAAAAGAAGTTTTTCTGTTTAAAGCAAAAGGTGGAATGATTAAATTTAAATTGTTTATAACTGAGTTTTCAAAATATAATCTGTTTTATTTTAAACCAAATTTCAAAATTTTTCTTAAAATCTTTTGAACTTCAGGATTAATCTTACATTGAGGTTGTTTTCTTTTTATATACCCAAAGGAAAATCCTTTCTCTGTAAAAAATTTATTTCGATATTAAAAATGTATTATTAAATTATGAAATTATTAGTTGAACTGTTTTTTGTTCGTTTAGTTCATGTGTAATGTGTACATATCTGTTGATATTGGTGTTGTGTTGATATAAACATTAAATGGAAAAAAAGTTAATTAAATTGATTCCCGTTTTGTTCTGTGGCCAGATTGTCGTAGGTGCTGGTATGCTGGCTTTTAGCGCGGCTAAGCTCGCCGGATGGGGAGGTTCTTTTCAACTCTCTTCTATTACCCCTAAAGCGATCATCCGATCGAGCTCCGCGTACATTAGCTTCTGCACTGCCGGTGAAACTGGATAATGCCTGTCCTTCACTGGTAGAGCGTCCCGGGTGTCGATTGAATGTACTTCTAACTCTGTTCTCCCCAAGCCTTTCTTTGTATAACACGGAAACTTATCTATAACTACCTTCAACTGCTGTTCCTGTTTTTCGGTCAGCTCATGCATTTCTGCCTCCTCAATTTCTTCAACCTTTTCTCGCTTCTCTCTCTCCGCTGCTTTATGACTTCGCAGACCTTCTACATTGGCCAGAAGTTGGAAATCCTTCATGAAATCTACCCCTAGAAATAGATCACGATTCAACGTCGGTACTAAAAAGAATGTGACTGTTTTCGTCAGCCTATCGAAGTTTATTTCGGCTCGAATTCGACCTACTATCCTGTGAGCGCTCCCATCGGCTGTCCTAATTAACGAGTAGAACCTATGTATCGGAAGACCTATTCTCTCTACGAACTTCATGCAATTTCTCCCCAAACAGGTGACTGTCGCTCCGCTGTCTAATAATCCCTCGACCTCCTGCCCATTGATACTGATCTTGGCATAAAAACGGGAATCTTCATTTTCAAAAAGTTCTGCTTCGGCAATTGCCTTCCTCGTTCTCTTTCTCTGACGGTATCTCTCCCTGGTCTCTGCTATTCTCTTAGACACGCCTCTGAAAATTCTTACCTTCGCCTCCTGATACTCTTTTAGACGCATATGTAGCGGCTTCGACACCCTTACCTTTGGTTCTGGCTTTTGTATTTGCTTAGCTTTGTCTGGGTTTTCCAAAATCGATATTATGGGGGTGTTTACAGCCTTATCGCAAGATTTAAGTTCTGGATTTATGTCTGAGTGGCACGCGTCTCTCCAGATCGAGACGGGCCCCGCCTGGCGTTTCCCTGGCATTTCGGACAACTGGGAGTCACTACTCCCTCTCTTCCGCAACGGTAGCAGAATATCCCACGCGTTGGTGAAGGACAATCTACGAAGCTGTGACCCAATTGCTTACAGTTCCAGTAAACGTAATGGCTACTTCGGCTTACCTCATTTACTTCCAAATTTATTGCATCTAATTGATCGCTAAGCTCCAGTTCGTGAACTCTTGCTGGTATATGTTGACGGAATTGACCAGCTTGTCGTTGACTGGCTAACATATTCTCAGCTCTTTTAACTTCTTGACGAAAATGACACAAACCAAAAATTCTTATCGGAAAAATAAGCTGTGCTAAGGATGGCTTCAGGTTGCTCTTCATGATCTCCACTAAATCCTGCTCTCCATACGGTACACGTTGTTGATTCCGTAATTTAATTATGACGTTGTAGAATTCCTCAAACGATTCCTGTGGTAATTGCCTTCTGTCCATTATTCTCTTCTGAATAACAAACTCGCTTTCAAAACGCCTGAATTGAATAAGTAAGGCTTCCCTCAGCTCTTCCCACGACTGTATTGGTGCTAGTCTTCTATGCATCCAGTACCATTCCAGTGCATTGCCGCAGAGGAGGTGGTGAAAACTTTTAATGACGTCTGTCCAAGAACAGTTATAATCGTGACGAAGTACTTCTAAACGAAAAATAAAATCTTCAGCGTTTATTGTTTTATCGGTCCCATCAAATTTAAGACCCCATTTCTCTACTTCAACCTTCCTTTGCGTTTCGTGCTGACTACCACGGCCTTGCGTCTGCATGACTGTACCGCGCTGTTGTAAATGACCGTTAAAATTACTTGTATTAAAGTTATTCATACCCTGACTCGGAATAGGCTGCGCCGGTGGTGGAGCTATTATTCTTTTGTTGGTCGGAGGTGTAGGTACTCGCTGCGAAGCGCCCTGTCCGCCTTGTTGACCTGGCCTCTGGTCTGCCAGAATTGGTGCATTATTGCTAGCCGCCCAAGTTTGTAACGTCTCTAACACTACACGACGAATCCGGTCGTCTTCCATCCTCATTTGTTGTAGCCGAGATAAACCTGCTGTCGCGTTGGCTACTTCTGCTCTGTTGGTTGGTGTAGGACTGGGGTTAGAAGCTGACATATCGTTGATAATCCTATCCTGTCTAAATTCCGTTGCTACGTTTTGTGCGGTAATACTGCTATAGGGTGGTGAACTAATTGTACCTTCCGACCTTCCTGCTTCGCTTATAACTGAAATATCCTGCGCGCTTTCCATAAAACGTTGCACCGACGGAGCTATCGATGAGACTGGACCTGTCGAGACCGCGACTGTTGTCGGTAAATTAGGCGCGACGAGTTGCTGACCGGGTACACCACTCTCTTCGCGAACTGCTGTGGTTCCCTTCACTCCTTGAATGCCTTGCGTCTGATTTTGATACATTGTCTTACTCCCTTGACGAGTTAAAACCATTACCTGTATAAGTTGCTGTATCCCTGAATAAACGCGAAATAGTTTTTTCGGATCAAAAAAAAAAATTTTATATATATAAAAAGAAGTCAAGACCCGAAAATCAAAGCCCTTTACCTGATTTTTCGAGCTTGCAGAAAAGTTTACAAATATTTATTAAAAAGGATAATTTTAAATTTCTAAAAATTTCAATAAAATAGCAATAAAACAGTAATGCTGAAATCAACCAATTTTTTTTTTTTTTTTCCAATTGCCTCTCTACCCGATTGGTAGTTACTTAGGCACTTGTAAGCCGATATGGATCTTTATATGTCTATGTTGATATACCTATCTATGTATATCCAGACTGCCTGTAAAGGAAAATTGTGATCACCTTATAAAGGTTTTATTGGAGTACTATGCATATAGCCGGATTCCAACTATATTAATAGCAAAAATGATTTTAAGGTTTTAAATGAAATAAAAAAACAAACGAGCGTAGGTGTTTAGTAACCCAGTTGGGGTGGTTGAAGGTTTTTTAAAATGGTAAATGACTAGCAAATGGTTAGTTTAACCCGAAAATATGAAAAAATTTAAAACTCCCTATAGGAAAGGAAAAAACTCGCTAAAATAGATGACACACTGATGCAAACATCTAGGACTGAGCCTTAATCATCCTAACGAGAAGTTTGCAAAGACAAATCGTATAGACAAAAAAAAAATAATTCCACTTCCTTCCAGAGAAAGGTCGCAACAAGTGATACTTGTGCAGGACAAATTCCCTTGGACATACCCCTCCAGGGAAAGAAAACGAAACATCGGTTGTAAAATTTACCGGTAGCCTCTTCTGGTAGCAAAAGTTGTGCAAGTAGAAATTCACTCTGAAGCGCTTACTTCTACGACTCCAACTCCGCGTCCCTTCTGACACTACTGGTCCACGAATTGTCATACCGTACTGTTTATCTGTAACGTCGCAACGCGATGAGGACTACTAAGCCTATTCAATCGGGACTTACGCTACTTATAAGCTTTCCTGTATAACAAAACCTATAAAAAAAATGAAATTCAAAAATCGGAAAAGAAAATACCAACTAGATTTTAAGAAAAACTTTACTATCGGACGGTTATTCGGGCCCCACGTTGGGCGCCATTTTATTGTAATGTGTACATATATTGTGTTGTTGATGTTGTGTTTTGATATAAACATTAAATGGAAAAAAAGTTAATTAAATTGTTTCCCGTTTTGTTTTGTGGCCAGATTGTCGTAGGTGCTGGTATGCTGGCTTTTAGCGCGGCTAAGCTCGCCGGATGGGGAGGTTCTTTTCAACTCTCTGGCACCTTTAACACATACAAAAAAAAAATTTACTCATACCAGACTGTAAAATCCACTAATAACAAGAAAAAAGGGGCGACTAACCGAACGTTTGCTATCTTGTAGAATTTAAACTGAAACTAACTTGTACACTGAACCATTTGCCGACGTTACCATTCTGCATCTTCACCTTGTGTTGGCTGATGTTATGCCAACTTGGACGTCCCACCCTCTTGAAGTCACTATAGACTTCACCTTGACAATCGCGTGTCGAATTTATGCGAACTGTCCCTAATTTGTACCACCATCAACCACCAGACTGCGGTTACTTACCCACTCGTTTTATCGTCTTACTGCTTCATTAAAGGAAATTTACAAATAGATTCTGTATTTCAATGTTCAAAAAAAATTATGTTTTATTTATATAACAGGGGGGAGGAGAATTAAATTTTAATATTCCTATTAGATACATATATACAAACGTAAATTGTTTTAATCTAGAAGATGAATTCATTAATTATGATACCTAAACATATCTTAAATAACTACACACTGCAACTTATTATTACTATATATATTTATTATTTCTCTATAGATATATATATATACATATGTATATATGAATTATATACATGTACATATGTAGGTGTATATATCTATATACATCAAAGGTAATATTTCTTTTACTTATTTACATAAACTGTTTTGTTGAAAGCGGATTTAAAATGTACCTTCATCAGGGTAATTGATATGCCTATGGGGTGACCTATGTCTATCTATACATATATATATACTTAACAAAAACTTTACACGGGTAAATAATCCTTGTGATCGGGATTTTATTCTCACGTACGGACTCTTGCAACTCACTACCTACCCTTACATTGGCCAATCTAATTGTAGGAAATGTAAATAAAATTTTCTAGAGCAGATTTAATCACTAGACCGAGGTAAACGAAACTTCTACCGTACCGACACAAACTACGAGGGATATATATATATATATATATATATATATATTTACCTATATATATATATAGATGTATAAGTACAAATCTGTATATATATACATATATATCTTCAACATTTGGGCTTGCCCGTATACCTAACCGCGTTTAGGTTTTGGTTATATTAAACAAAAGGGGTACACCAAAATCTACTGGGCATTAAAACACCTGTGAGTGGGTTTTTTGTACATATAATAACAAAATGGATAAATGCTAAGAATAATCAAAAGGTATACTACATTGTATGTCTACTTCTACATTTTACTTATCTACTGCTCTGTTTGTTGTTGTTGTAGTTGTAGCTGCTATGTGTTGTTGGGGTTGCCGTTGTCGCTGCTTTTGATGTCGTTAATCCCGCTGTTGATGTTGCTGTTAGTTGTTGTTGGTATGACTGTTGATGTTTCTGTTCGTTGTTGTTGTAGCTTCTTTAGTTGTTGTTGTAGCTGCTTTTGTTGTTGTTGTAGCTTCTTTTGTTGTTTGTTGTAGCTGCTTCTGTTGTTGTTGTAGCTGCTTTTGTTGTCGTTGTAGCTGCTTTAGTTGTTGTTGTAGCTGCTTTTGTTGTTGTTGTAGCTGCTTTTGTTGTTTGTTGTAGTTGTAGCCGCTTTTGTTTTTGTTGTTGTGGCTGTTCGATGTAGCGGTTCTTTTTTTTAAATGGCGCGTGGCTCTATCTTTGTCGTAGCCACAGTTGTTGTTGTAATAGATGCCGCTGTCGCTGTTGTTATTGAAGATGTTATTGAATTTTTTCTTTTTGTTCTGCTGCGTTTTATGGATGTGCCCGTGGCTTTGGCTTCAAGCTTTGTGACGCTGAAGCTGAATTTGAAGATTTTGGAATTTCTTTTGGCTGATGTGGGGTTTGGTGTAAGCAATTTCCAACAAATTGCCCATTAATGACCACCGCTTATGATTACGAAAACTATATATTTACCAAAATGGAGAATTTAATTGTGTTATGTCGTTTAGTTTAAAGTTTTTTTTTTCCTTTATATTTAGGCTGCTTGTTACTGGTAAGGACGCTTGTTTTATTTTTTTATTTTATTCATTCACATATATTTAATGTTTTAAGGATTTTCTTTGTTTTTGTTTTTTTTTATACTTAATTTCGGAATTTAGATTGGAATATTGTCACGGGAGCAAGGAATTAAGGAACACATCATTTATTTACACCCAAAATTTACATATTGTGTTCACATTTTAGCCTTTGTGTAGCGTTTGGTTTTACTTTCAATTTTGGTTTTTTCTTTTAGGCAAAATTTTTTTTCTTGTCTCTTAACAAGGTAATAATAATATTTTTTTTTGTTTTAATTAGTCCACGTGTATATGTTCTTTTGCACTTCATAATTTTATATCGAAACCACTCTTAAAAAAAAGGAACCATCCTTTACTACGGTCACACCACATCTCACCGTTCGCTCTGCTTCTTTTCTTTTATATCCATTCGCACTGACGCCACTTTTCAGTTTCTTTTTCTTCTTTTTCTTATCTGGAACATTCTATTTGATATCCACCACATCAGCCGATTTTCGTGTTGCCTGATCGATCGTAAATGGTAGTGTTGCATTTAATAGTAGGCCGTATGTAATGGTCTAACATATGTCGTCTACACGTGACACATGTTTCTTGTTTAATGTCTTAATTTAATAAAAAAGAAAAATTACAGATACATGGGGCTATTTTCTAAAGAAAACAGGAAAAATTGGGCATCAGCAGAATGTAATGCAGTATATTCTGGATCATTCCACTACATCCGTCACAGCATTCTTCGCATCTTAGGTTGTGTACGTTACATAATCTATTTGGCTAAAAAATTTTGTAAATAAAATTATGAGGAATTTAAAAAAATTAAAAGTACATTGGCATCATTTATATTTGTATACCCTTCACCACAGGTGCTAAATGGGTATACCTTTGTAATTCTGTTTGTATTTTGTACTTTCCGCTCCCATAAAGTATATTGCTGGTCTCATATAGAAAGGCCATAACTCGATTTTTTACGAAATTGATATTTTTCGTAGTCTAATACAATATAAAAAATAACGGTATTACAAGCATTTATATTTGAAATATAACATTGTAATAAATACAGTTTCTATTATATCTTTACCTTCCCCTATAAGAACAATTATACGAGTTAAGGCCCTTCTACATGAGCCCAGCGATATATATCCGGAGTTCTTATGCATAGCGAAGTCGGTTGCGAGATATCCGTCCGTGCTCGTGTTGAAATCAACTTTGCCCAGCCACCAGCTAGATTAAATTTTAATACGCCAATCGATCAGAGATAGCTTTAAAAATTTTGCTATTAAACAGCAAGATCGGCCCATGTCCTTTGAGGTAGCGGCAGAGACCTGCGCCGAGGGGTTTTGATCGGCGGCGGCGGCTCGTAAGAAAATCGTCGGCGGCGGCTCAAAATCGGCTGTTAGCCGGCTGGAAGCATATTATCTATATTTTATGTTTGCAATTTAATAAGTAAACTCATACATAAAAAACAAGCTGTTCCTATGTGCAAAATTTTTATGTGTTTGTAAAATGTAATTAAAAATTTGAAATGTTAATTCAATTTTTTTAAATAAACAAAGTTATATTTTCAATATTTTATTATTGTATTTTATTTATTATACCAATGTTCGAACAATTTTTTCGAAATCAAGACAATGTCTTTGTACATATGTATGTACACAAATCCTATATTCCTGTTATTTAAAAAATAAAAAAAAGCGCAAAAAAGCAAATTTATATACAAAAGTAATTTTTACAGTTTAGTTTATATTTCGAAAAAGTAATTTGAATACTATTAAAAACAAAAAAATTTAAGTGTAGCTAAAAATACAAAAATTACTTTTGTGTATAAATTTACTTTTTTGGTAAGTAAATGTTAATTGATATTGTTTAATTTTTAAACAACAGATATATGTACATATGTTCTGTATACATTAACAAACAAAGAAATAATGTAAAAAGATTTGATACAAAATGTTGAGTTATTTCATAAATATTTTTATTTGGTCTTAAGCATATTATTTAAATAAAAGTATTTAAAAGCAACTTATAAAAAATTGTTTTAATTTTTACAAGTAAATTATATTCAGTGCAATTGATATTCTTTTAACACAATTTGGTTATTAAAAAAACTTGTTTTTTTAATTTCGTATTTTGAATGATTTTTTAAATACAAATTGGTTTTAGACATATTAGTCAAAGGTTTTAAAAGAAACTTGTAATTATTTTAATTTTATTTTCTTTAACAAAATTTTTAAGCTGGTTATAATTTTAGCTATATTTAATACAAATGCATTTACTTCACAAAAAAAATTATTTTATATTATTTTGTTTTTTTTTTCATCGAGACGTGCTTTCACCTTCAATAATCAATACCGGGAAAATAGCACAATAAAAAATTTTAAAGTTTAAATTATAATTATTCCCGTGTTTTAAATTTTAATTATTATTTTGTTTTATTTTTTTTCAGTTTTTAACTGGAAAATAATATTAGTTTGTTTTTCATTTATTTCTTTAGTTATAAGATATTTCATACTTAGTACGATTTTTTTTAATATTAATTGGTTTAAAATATTTATTTTGAACAAAGTTTTTGAGAAAAAACTTTTATTTCATATTTAATATAATTTTTTTAATTACATTAATTAATTAATTACATTATAAATCGTATTTCATACTGAGTATGATTTATTAAATTTAGTATGTTATATGATTATTTTTAAAGTTAATTTTTATAAAAGGTTTTTTTTGCAAACATCCTATGATGTATGTTTTTTAAATTTTAACAAATATTGGTTTTAAACATAAGTTACTTAGTGACTTAAATTATTAAAAAATTCGTAATTATCGTGAACTCTACTTATAGTAAGTGAGCTTAAATTTGACCTTTTTGCAGTTACAAGTGAGCCAGCACTTGAAAACGCCTCTTCAGAAGATGCACTCGTTAAAGGAATACAGAGAATTGACGCAGCCAGCTTGGCAACATTTGGGAACTTCTGAAAAATGTAATTGAAATATTGTAATATAAAAGTAATTTTATTAAGTTCAAAAAAATCTTATGCTTAGGGAATTATGAAAAAAGTGTAGAACTTAAGTTCTGACTTTTATAACTCTTTTAAAAGATTACCTTTTCATTTTCCTTCCACCAAGCAAACGTTTCACACTCGCCGTCAATACGTGTTTCAAAATAATGTTTTATTTCTTTTTCGAGAGGATTAGTTCTTCTTATTGCTGACGTGGATGCAACAAATGATGAATAGAGCTTCGAATGTTGTTGTTTTCTAATTTCTAGAAAGATTTAATTTACTTTTTCATTTTTGAATATTTAAAAACAATTTTTAAAAGTATATTTGTGTCTATTAAAAACAATTGAAATAAAACTGAATTTTACATTTTTTTTAATAAAACTTTTAAACAGAATTATTAAAAAGGCCTAAATAAGTTACCTGTTTCTTTGAATTTTTCGATGTCGTCGGAATGTCTTCAGAAATTACTTGAGATTGTGCAGGAAGGTTTGTAATTTCATCCAAAAATAGTTGTGTTTTTGTGATTCCTCCCGCCGAGTCATCATCGATTAGCTCGTCGAAAAATTGAATAGGTCCATTAACTGGAACTTTTTTTTAACCATTTGTTTAATCTATCCCAATTTTTTTGGATCGGATCCAAAAATGCAGCAACCAAATGGGTTTTGGAGATCTTAAATCTTTTAGGGACCTAGACACTAGATCAGACATGGTTTCGAAAGAGTTGCTATTGGATGTCAGCAAGATCGGTCCATGCCCTCAAACGCAGCGGGCAAAACTCCACGCCTACTTCTAATTTTTTTATGTTATATGGCACAAGGAAGTAACTCCAATTAATAGGCGATAGAGATTTAAAAAATTAGAAAAATAATCAGCTCGCCCATATTTTCCAAGCTTTTGGCTTTGAACTTTTTTTGTGTAAAGTTATGTATAGTGGTTAATTATTTCTTATTTTTAATTGTCTAACTACCTAACTAATTGTCTCCCAAATATTTGCTTTTTTGATTGGAGTTACTTCACTGAACTAGAATATATATATACATATATGGTGAAGGGCATATTGGATTCGGTATAGCTGAATATCACACTCTTACTTGTTATTGATGAAAATTACAGATAACGACTAAGTCAAATATCAAAAAATCAGGTGTATTAAAATAAACTACTTGTAAAAAGTTAAAACTCGGATATTATTTGGATATTGAATTTTTGTTAAATTCATTTCATGTATTTGTTCTATTATGAAAACCTAGCCAAGGGGCCAAAATCGGTCATAGAAAGGAAATATTCTTGAAAAAACGATTTCGAAGCAGAGAGTCATTAAATATCAATTAAAAATGTAATATTATGTACTATAATCACCGACAAACGGATAAATTGATACAGCGGTAACATAACTGAAAATAACATCTTATTGCGCATATTTAAGATTCTTATTGTATGTGTTATCTTTTAATTAAAGCGGGTATAAAAGTATACACTTCCTTTTATTATCTGGATTACAGTTTTGCCATATAAATTATAATTCAGTTATAAACCTGTTTATAAAATTATTCAGTTTATAAAAGCAGTATGAGTGCTATATTCAGCTATGCCAAATCTTATATACCCTTCACCATCTATGTAAATCTAGTTAGTGTATATATAATTTTACATATAAACGCCATCAGCTCTTAATGGGTTTAGCATTTTTAAAAATTTTGTGTATTTTCTTAAAGATCTCTTCAAAAGCTTTTAATTGATACCTTATTGATATTTTAAAAAATTTTAAAATTTCAGAGGCCCGTTACTCGGAAAATATGGACAAGCGCCAATCTGTTCACTGGATGTTTTTTTTCTTAATTTTTAAGTCTGTATCGCCTAATATATTTGGTTTTTTGATTGGAGTTACTTCATTATTCAAAATAATGTGGAAAACTTAGAGGTACGCGTGGTGTTTTGCCCTCTGCGTCTAATTATATGGACCGATCTTGCTGATTTCCAATAGCACCTCTTTCGACACTATGTCTGATCAATTGGTGTATTTTAACGGACATCGCTCAATCTACTTCGCTATGATATTGATATTGTAGAAATTACACACGGAATGATAAACTTAGATATACCCTTTTTCCACTTTTTGTGGTGAAGGGTATTAAAAAATATCGTAGAGATTTTTTGTGCAATCTGTTTTATTACATTATTCTGGCAATCCTAGTAAACTAATGTACGAATTTGATTGTTGTATACACTAATTTCACGAAATTTCATGCAAAATAGTTATCAGTTGCGGTCAAACATAAACCGCATACATGCCAAAATTTAAATTGTAAACGGTAAGGTTTATAAAATTTGTTTAAAACATTAAATTAGTTCTATAGTTGCCTTGTTTTCTATAAAAATACTTTGCTTTGTAGTGGGACAGTTTTTTGTTTTTAAAGTCTTTATACTATTAAATTTTTAATGGCATCTCTTTTATTTTCATATTCGTTACTGTGGTCGTTTGTGTTATTTCATATAATACACAAACAACAAACCATATGTAGCGAACGTACACAAAGCAAGTGTAACAAAATCCCCTCAAAACTAGTTTCATGCAAAATGCCGTCGTGTAAAATACGTATATCATAAAAAATTTATTGATACCTTTCTTAATTTTTTGACGTCCGGTAAAAAGTGCAACTAAACGTCGGCGGCTAAATTTTAGCCAAACTTTAGCTGAAAAAATGTCGGCGGCGGCGGCTATCGAAAATCTTTGGCGGCGGCTGTAAGCCGGCTATTAGTCGTTCGGCGCAGGTCTCTGGGTAGCGGGCAAAATACTACGCCTACCGCTAATTTTTAATTCGTCTGCATGTTGCTTTTTTTTTTTATTTGTATCCGAGCTAAATAGTTTCTAAGCCGATTTTCAAATTGTTTTCTTTATTTAGTTGGTGACCGTCACATTATATTAAACTAGTTCTACAGTTGGCTTGGTGCAGTTTAATATGCTCTCCCTTTTCTATAGAAATACTTTGTTGTATCGGAAAAGTTTTTAGCTTTTATACTTTTGACTTTTTTTTTATTAGGGCCAGCCTGTGAGCATAACCTTTGAAAAAAAATTGTTGTTTCAGACATAAAAATAACAAGTAAAAATTTATTGATAACTATCTTTATATTTTGAAGTCAGATAAAAAGTGTAACTAAACGTCGGCGGCTAAATTTTGCCAAATTTTAGCTGGAAAATGGCGGCGGCTATCCAAAGTCTTCGTCGGCGGCTGTATGCCGGCTATTAGGCGTTCTGCGCAGGTATCTGGTACGGTATTATTCATCTGCATAAACATGGTAAGCATTTATTGTGTAATTGAAAAATTGGAATATAAAATAAACGTATTTAATATAATAACGTATTCTAATTCCACATGGAAATTTCCCGCAAAAAAGAAATTATTGTGCTAATACCGAGTGGTTAATATTTACTATCTACACTCAAAGTACATACATATGTAAATCTATTACAAGTACATGCAGGAGCTCACAGTGAAACAAGCCGTGCCAAAATCTTCTGCGGCGGCTTTTATCAAAAGTAAACAGCGGCGGCTAAATTTTCGGCTTGAATTTTTTTTGTGAAATTTTTGAAATTGTATTATAAATCGAAAGTTTCACTGATATTAGAAAATTTAAGTAAAAACCGAAAATTTATTAAAAATCGAACTTTTAGTAAAATTCTAAAACTTTACTTTTAACTTTTAAAGTACAATCATACACACTTCACCATCTCTGAGATGTAGTCAGCTGCTTCTTGACACAATAGGGCATTTTTACACAAACAAAATACGTGTTCTTGTTTTAATGTTCTATTTGTTGCATTTACTTGATATAGATATAATTTGTCTACTATAAAAAAATAATTTCAGACAGCGACGTCAGGGTGTGGTGAAACGGCGCTACTGTGCCTCCCAATAGTTTATTTTTTATTCTTCCGCCCAAAGCGAGTTCATCGATTATCTGTCAAAGAATGACAAAAGTATCATTTTAAGTACTCTTCAAGTATTTGAGGGAAAACATGTATGAATGAGTATCGTTACAGCTTCAACAACATACCATACACAACATATTCATACCAATTTCAACTTAAATATGTACAAGTATTGACAGCTAATGAGTAGACACATACTCATACTTTATTGCACGAAGCACAAATAACTATAAGTTGGATTGGGTATTTTCTATACTCATACTTATAAGTATTGCGTAGAAATAAGTATAAGTATGTAAATACTCTAAGTATACTTATAAGTATTTCTTCATAGAAATGTGGCATATATTGTTTTATAATGGTGTGAACCAATTTTATTTTCAATAAAAACATATATTTTTTTAAGTTAATATGATATTTTCGTGGCGATTACATATTAACTGTTAATGTTATAAATATTAATTTAAAAAAGTACTTAAATCTATTTACGACAGATTTGTTATTAATAAATAAACTAATAAAAAATAATAAAACCGCACAAGAAATTCCAAAGCAAATGAGTCTAAGCAACTAAAAAATTGAAAATTATTAATTTTCACCATCGTATCAAGAAAAAGTAAATCATGGTAACAAAAAAGATTAAATATAAAAAAATTACAAAGTAAAAACTCTTTACTTAGTTTTATTTTAGAAAAGAATCAGGAAAAACATTAAATGACTTAAAAGAGTTACGCAAAATAATGTATGTACGAGATACTCTAACACAAATATTTTAGTCAACCTTAATAATGACAGTTGTTTATTTCTATTGGATCTACTAAATTTAAAGAAACTAAGTAATTAGGCATTTAAAGTTTAAATGTCTTGTAAATTTCTAAACTTTATAAATTCCGTAAAAGAAAATCCTATGGATCGTAGACGCCGAAGCAACTATTACACACTTACCAACTGACCGACAAGAACACATGAGACACAAGATAGCCGATGTACTTGAAAAAACAATAAGAGAACACACTTCATCTAAAACTAATCCTGACGAACAAAAAACTACTAGACAGATAAAAGCAAAACTTCGGAATAATAATCTTTTACTTACTAAAGCAGATAAGGGGAAAACAACTGTAATAATGCACAAGAAAGACTATACAGAGAAAACACAACAATTCATTCAGCAAGTAAAATGCACAAAATTCAAGAATGACCCAACCGATTCATTGCAAAAGGAAATACGAAGCCTACTAAAACGCTGCAAAACGTTCACTGACGGAAAGTTATACATATTCATGAACATGAACTCAGGACCCCCTACACTCAGAGCACAACCCAAAATTCATAAAGAAAATATTCCAATCAGACCTGTAGTAAATTACAAACCTGCGCCTGCATATAACTTGGCCAAACACCTTGCCACATTCTTAAAAGAGAAAATAAATTTGCAAAACACATACATGTTACGAAATACACAAGACCTCATAAACAAAATTAAGGACATCAAAATCACCGATAATACGAGACTCGTTTCCTTCGACATAAAGGATCTATATACATCAATACCCACACACGAAACTTTGACTATCCTACGTAACATACTAACCAACATATACGACAATCAATATATCAACGAAATAATGGATATTGCAAAGACGATATTAAAACAAAACTACTTTAGATTCAACAATAACTTCTATAAACTACCTGATGGACTCGGCATGGGAAACCCAACATCCGCAATCTTCACAGAGATTTTCATGCAACACTTAGAACAACTACACATCAAAAAACTGATGGAAAAACATAAAATAACCCATTACTACAGATACGTAGTCGACATTATATGCATCCTAGAAAGAGACAACGCCGAACAAATTCTTGTAGACTTAAACATAATACACAACTAAATCACATACACAATGGAAAAAGAGCAAAACAGAACTTTACATTATCTTGACATATCAATAATACGAGGAATTGATACCTTAAACTTTGACATTTATAGAAAACCAACCATGACAGACACAACTATCCACAGCTCCTCAAACCATCCTACTCAATATAAACTCGCAGCGTTTAGACACATGATTCACAGACTTAAAATAGTCCCACTCGCTCCAGATAAATACAACAAAGAACTCGATACAATTTACACTATAGCTAAAAATAACGGTTATAACCACACAACCATCGACAAACTACTCAGACAATACAACAACAAAAACAAGAAGAAAGAAGACAAGGAAACAATCGACACAACACGACGACACATCTTTACTTACACAGGACCAGAAATATATAGATTAACCAACCTTTTCCGAAAAGAAGGTTTACACACAACATTAAAAACGAGCAACACTCTACGTAACAATCTCATGACACCAATAGAAACAACGGATAAATTTAGCACCAGCGGAGTATACAGACTTACTTGTACTTGCAACCATACATACATCGGACAAACTGGACGAACATTAAAAACAAGGTTTACAGAACACATACGATCATACAAAAGGAAAAGGGAAGACTCCAATTTCGCAAAACACCTTAACACACATGGACACGAACCAAAGGAAATGATGAATGTATGACAGTATTACACCCAAGTAAAAAAGGACGAAGACTAGACATTCTTGAAAACATGGAAATTTACAAAACACGAACGTTTAACAGAGACATTATTAACGAACAGGTAAACACAACCTCTGACACGATTTTTACACCACTAAAATTACTAAAACACTCTTACAAACGAAAAACACCCACAGACGGTCACACTTACCTATCCAATAATAAGAGATCCAAATATTAACTATTTACCCCAATAAACAAGACAGATATCAGGGAATCTACCTGCATAATAGTATTTAAACGGACAAAAATAACCTAAACCCACCACCTTTTATTCTTAACACTATCTATTTTTAACACTATCTCTTTAATTTTAATAAAAACGCGGCTTGAAAATGATGTTATCACATCGAAAGCGCTCGCCGAACATCCAAAGTACACAGCCAGTGACGACGGTTATTACCGAAAATTATAACAACAAATATTTTAGTCAACCTTAATAATGACAGTTGTTTATTTCTATTGGATCTACTAAATTTAAAGAAACTAATTAGGCATTTGGAGTTTAAATGTGTTGTAAATTTCTAAACTTTATAAATTCGGTAAAAAAAAATCCTATGGAAAAACACGAGCTGATATTCTGAGCGAGTATAGCTACCTAATAACTCCATTGAATGCAAATTTTATTCTTCTCATCACATATCCCAGGGTGCCTGAGTAAACCTCTAATCCATGCAGAAAAATCGGCTTTATAAGGCTATTGATAATTATTTTTCTGATATAACTTTGTTTTTTCCAAATAGTATCAAAGAAAGTTATATTTACAAAATTTTATTGTCAAGAAACCCCATAAGATGACTTTGAAATATACACATATATGTACATATATATTTTATATCATTAAATGATAAAATAAAAATTATGTATGTGTAAGTTGAAATAACTTTTTTTCTAAAACTAAAGATAAGAAAAAATCAGCTTTAAATTTATTTATTAATAATTTTAATTAATTAATTAATAACAACAGTAGAAAAAATAAACTATGATTATAATAATATATAAAAAAGGTGTGTATAAAATCAAAAGAATTAAGCCTAACTAAGTGTTATAATTACAATTGTGTTCAACACTTTACATAGAAAACACTTTGCTAAAAAAAGATTAGTTGCTTAGAAAGTTCTGTTTTGATTTTACATTCTATAATTTACTTTTTCTTGTCAATACTTTTTTAAAAATTTATAAAAAATACATTGTATTATTTGAAGCACTTTTTTTAAATAAAAAAAAGCCTTTTACTTTGTGAAGATTCTTTTTTTAACATTTGGCGACGAGTTCGGTGAAGAATCTGCGTATTATGGATCCACAACACTTGCAAAAATTTTTTCCATCAATTACAGTTATCCAATCAACAATTTGTAAATGGATTAATGGAAGAAAATCAACGGAGAATGTCCGGATTTTTGCAATCATCAGTATCTCAAACATCTGCCGTATCTTCTTTTAAAACTTTTTCGAAGTCAACTGATAATTGGTCAACTTACTATTTGCAACTTGAACAACACTTTCTGGCAAATGGCGTAAAAACAGATGAAATAAAAAGGGCATGTTTACTTAGTTGGGTTGGTAGTGAGTCGCTCGAGCTTCTTCAAAAAATATTTGATGGAAAAGTCGAAGATCAAAACTACAAAACGATTGTTGAAAAACTAAATTATCATTTTATCAAGAAGCAACATATTCTAGCAGCTAGGTATAAGTTTTATAAAACAACAATGAAGTCGAATCAAACTTATGCTGATTGGGTGGCAGATCTCAGAGGGGCAGCAAGAGAATGTATGTTTCACTGCGAGAAAACTGATTGTTCGCATTCGTATGTTGATAATAAAATCCGTGATATGTTGGTAATTCACACACCACATGATAAAGTTCGTTCTGCAGCTTTACAGAAAACTAATCCTTCGTTAGAAGAAGTTCTTGAATTAGCTTCTATTTATGAGTCCACAGTAAACACGTGCTTGGAATTAAAAGGCGAGGACAACATAGAAGCCTTTGAAGTTCAGAATACAAACAAATTGCGGTATATAAATAAGAATCAGAACAAAAATTGGGATGAAAATAAATTTAGATCGTGTCCTTCATGCGAAAAATCTCATTATCGAAAAGATTGTTTTCATTACAAAAATAAAACTAAATGCAACGTGTGTTCAAAACAAGGACATATATCTAGTGTTTGTATGTCTAAAGATGATTCGTTTAACAAATCGACTACATCTAGGAGGAGCAGTATTAAACAACGAAAACAAGGTAACGTAAATGTAGTAGCTCTAAATGATGAATCATTTGACTCTATTGAACTGGTAGAAATTGTAGAACCTTCAGAAGAGGAAGTTTTTAATACAAGCATGTCTAGTGAGAAAAAGATCTTCGTTAATATTAAAGTTAATGGGGTAGAATGTTCTTTTCAAGTAGACACTGGGGCAACTTGTTCCTTAATTGGTTTATTAACTTATAAGAAATTGGGAAAGCCGAAGTTAACACCAACACGGAAAATGTTAAGAACTTATGGTGGCAATATTTTGCCTTTAAAAGGAGTCTCTAACGTTAATGTGGTGTGGAACAATTCATTTCAAAATTTGCCTCTTTATATAGTCGACAGCGAAGTAGCAACGAATATTTTAGGTCTTGATTGGTTTACCAAACTCCAATTCGAAATTAAACTTCCTTCATATATAACCATAAATCAGTGCAACTCATCTAATGTCAAATTATCTCAAAAAAACCTCTTAGAATCTCTACAAAATATAGCTAACTCCCACAGCACATTGTTTTCTTCAACTCTTGGACAATGTACAACGTTTAAAGCTGAAATAAAACTTAAGTCTAATGCTCAACCAAAGTTTTTCAAACCTTACAATATTCCTTTTGGTCAACACGAAGCTGTTCGTGTTGAACTGGAACGTTTAACGTCTTCGGGAGTTATTAAACCAATTAAATCAAGTGAATGGACAGCACCCATAGTAGTGGTTAAAAAACCTAACGGTCAGATAAGAATATGTGCTGACTTTAAAGTAACCTTAAATTCACAAATTGAAATAGAGAGATATCCTATTCCTAGAATTGAGGAATTGTTTCACAAACTTCAAGGAGGAAAACTCTTTAGTAAGATTGATCTAAGCAAAGCTTATCTTCAAATTGTTTTATCTGAAACATCTAAAAAACTAATGGTAGTAAATACACCTTTCGGATTATTTCAATACCAAAGAATGCCATTTGGAATCTCAAGTGCTCCAGGTATTTTTCAAAGGTTTATGGAAGAAGTTATTTCTGGTATTCCTGGATGTGCCGTGTATTTAGATGATATAATAGTCACAGGTAGTAATGATGACGAACATATCGATAATGTGAAAGCAGCTTTTGAACGTCTAGAATATCATGGTTTGAAGTGTAAAAAAGAAAAGTGCTATTTTGCTCAAGATAAAATTGAGTATGTTGGTCATATTATTGATTCAAAAGGTATCATGCCATCGGAAAAACGTTTGGATGCAATCCGCCTAATGCCTCATCCAAAAAATCTGAAAGAACTTGAAGCATTCATTGGAAAGTTAAACTATTATAACAAATTTATTCAAAATTTTTCAACTAAATCGGCACCCTTAAATGAGTTAAGGAAAAATAATGTAAAATATGTTTGGGGACCGAAACAAGAAGCGTTTCAGTCCCTTAAATCGGCTATCATTAATATCTCAAAACTAGTACATTATGACGAAAATTTGCCCATTATCATGGCTACTGATGCATCTAAGAGCGGAATTGGTGCTGTATTATCACATCGATATCCAGATGGAACAGAAAAACCTATATGTTTTGCATCAAAAACATTAAATGTAAGTCAGTGCCGATACTCGCAAATTGAAAAGGAGGCTCTTGCAATTATTTTTGGTGTAACACGTTTCCATCAATATATTTATGGTCGTCATTTTGAGTTGACTACAGATCACCAAGCACTTACAACATTATTCCATCCACACAAAAAGCTTCCAATCATGACCTTGCATCGCCTTCAACGGTGGGCCATCATTCTACAATCGTACGATTATGAAATTCGCTATAAAAATACAACTCATCATGCAAATGCAGATGCTCTATCCAGACTTCCTATAGGTGAAGATATTGAGTTCGACAATCAAGAAAAAATTTTGTTTAACATTGAAAATGTTTATGAAACAATAGTTAAGGATTTTCCGGTGGACGCTAGTGTTATTGCGGAGCATACGAAACAAGATCCCATTCTTAAACTTGTAAGCCAATATATTACTGAAGGATGGCCGAACGATATACCTAAGTCTGAAGTTAATTTACAGCCATATTTTTCTAGAAGATTATCCTTGTCTATTCAAGATGGAGTTATTTTATTTCACACTGAGCATACACGAGTTGTTATACCTACATCCTTACGCCAAAAAATTCTTCAAATGATTCATGAAGGTCATTGGGGGAAAAGTAGAATGAAACAAATCGCACGAAGATATGTTTGGTTTCCAAAAATAGATGATTCTATTGACAATATTTCGAACGGATGTATCACGTGTCAGGAATCTGGCAGTAATCCAAAACGGGAATTTTCTTCTTGGCCAGATGCACTTGAACCTTGGGAGAGAATTCATATAGATTTTGCAGGTCCATTTTTTTCTCAAATGTGGTTAATAGTTGTAGACTCGTTTTCTCAATTTCCGTACGTGAAAGAAATGTCTATGGCAACTTCATGCTCAACAATTCATGCCTTGCAAGATATCTTCTCAATTGAAGGACTTCCCAAGACAATTGTTAGTGACAATGGAGGTCAGTTTACATCAAAAGAATTTAAAGAATTTTGCCAACGTAATGTTATCGATCATATTACTACTGCACCATTTCATCCCTCATTAAATGGATTGGCTGAGCGAACTGTTCGTACTTTTAAAGAATCTTTTAAAAAAATCATGTCAGATAAACAAGATATAAAAAGAGCCGTTTTCAAATTTTTAACTACATATAGATCCACTCCAAATCCTTTGACAGGTAAATCACCATCAGAACTTATCCATGGTCGGCAGCCACGCACTATCTTATCTGCGTTGTTTCCTTCAAAACGTTTCAAATGTCAAAACCAAACTAAATTCAAAGTTGGTGACCTTGTCTATGCAAAAAAATTTTCTGGTAGGGAAAGGTGGATCGAAGGGATTGTTACTAATTTTAATGGAAATATGATGTATACTATAAACACGAAAATGGGGAATATTAGAAGACATCAGAACCAGCTGAAAACTAGAATTGATTCAAATAAAGAGGAAATATCAACAGAAAAATATATTGAGTTTGAACTACCGGATATTTTCCCCAAAGTTTCTAAAGGAATAGCAGTTAATTTAGATTCACAAAACGGGGGTTCCATACATAATTTTTCTCAAGAATCCAACAGCAACGTCAATCAGCCACCTCAGTTAACACCGCCAATCGAAGCGAGAGAATTTTTAAACCAACCAGCTACTGAAACAATTAATCTACGTCGTTCTACGCGAATGGTAAAGAAGCCAAAAAGATTTGAACCATATTAAGTCTGAGGGAATGTTATAATTACAATTGTGTTCAACACTTTACATAGAAAACACTTTGCTAAAAAAAGATTACTTGCTTAGAAAGTTCTGTTTTGATTTTACATTCTATAATTTACTTTTTCTTGTCAATACTTTTTTAAAAATTTATAAAAAATACATTGTATTATTTGAAGCACTTTTTTTAAATAAAAAAAAGCCTTTTACTTTGTGAAGATTCTTTTTTTAACACTAAGTACATACATATATGCATATAGCTTGTAACGTTACAAAAATTTTACCAAAAATTTCTTTTTTACAAAGAATTTAAAAATATAATATTGTCAATTGTTTTAGGTTCCATCCGGCTTCTTTTTTCGGTTATTATATTAAGGAAAAAACTAGTTCGGATGCTGCGCTACTTTCAATAACTGGTATAATTTTTTCCTTAAATTTCGTCGTTGTTCTCCTTATTGTGAGTTTAAATAACTTAATGAATGTTAAATGGCTAAAGTATTAAAAATTACTTTATGGTTTCGTTCTAAAATATATTATTATTATTATTAGTAAGCAATTCGGCATATATGCATATATGAGATTGTTAGTTTATCTTATGTTTTTTATAATGGTTCGGCATGCCAAATTCAGGTAAAGCTAAGCGCGGTAATAAAAAATTTGTCAATTATTTAGTACATTTTGGAAATATAACTTGCACTTCTAAGAAAAAAACTCACTACCTGTTCATTAATATTTAGAAAAAATATGAGCAAAATTTGTTCATTTACAACTTTTAAAGCATTGCAATTTTTTTAAATAAAAAAAGGGTTAATAAATTTTTTTATTTGCTGTAATCATCTTAAGTAAATGCCATAAAAAATAAAAAACACCAAATCAACAAAGGTACTTCTCGCACTTATAGATAGTTTTAATAATTAATTATTCATTAAGTATTTCTTAGAATTTTATTAAACGTATTGTTTAAACGAGAATTATAAAATTTTTTAGTAAAATTAATATAAAAAACAGATAGTAATGATGGAAAATATATAAATATTTAACTGACAATTGAATAAATATATAACATTTAATTTAAATTTAATCGTTTCATCCTAATAAAAAAAAAACTAAATTAGATTTTCTATTTAATTTCTTCTACCTTTTTTATCCATCTTTTGCTAATGTTCAGTTATAATCAAAATGTTGAACACTCTACACATTCCTATAAGCACTTATTTTACTTATAAGTATTTCAACTACTTTATGAGCATTTTAACTACTTTGCCATACTTATAAGTATTTCAACTACTTTATGAGAATTATAAGTATTTTGCCATACTTATGAGTATTATGTAGTTATAAGTATGGGTATGGCAGATACCCAACACATTATACACGCATAACTAGTTGTTTTCATACTTTCATTTCATTTATATTTTTAAGTTCGATGTGTATAAATAATGTGTGCTATAGGTATTGAGTAAATAATTAAGTGTATTTTCTTTATAAGTACTTATTGTCATTCTCTGTTATCTGTTGAGTTAGTCTTTTATTCAGACACGGTCTTTAAATAAAACACAAAATTTTTAACAGCACTCGATATTTTAATTTTATTATTTAAACTTTAAGTTTTAATATTTTTAGCGAGAGAGAGAGAGCTATAAAACAATTTGGTATGCGTCCGTGCCTTCGACCAAACTAAAACTTCAAATAAAAAAATATTTTAATACTAGCTCTGGAGGCCTATGTGACACATAATCAAGTAACGTTATGTTTTATATACAAGTTATTTTAGAATACATTTCAAAGGAGAAATTAATATAAATAAATATGTGCATACATATATACATGTACATTTGTATGTTGACGTTCATCTAAAAATAACTTTACAGAAGTAAATAAGAAATTTGCAAATTTAAGAAAAGTAAGGGAAGTATCCCAACAATAATTAATGAAATTATAAAGAATAATTATTTGGTTGAATTCACTTATAAAAGTAAGATTATTTAAAGTCTTGTGGAATTCGGGGCAACATTCTCCCCCTCGTAAATGAGCCCACGGGACGAGTTTACCTCAAATTATTGCCGACGTCTAACTTCGCTAGCTTAGCTGTTGGCCTTTGAAGAACACCACATTGTGTTTGAAATGTTGCCTTTCTCACTTGACCGTCTTTCGCCATGAGGGCTTTAATGATTTTCCCTTTTGGCAAGGGTTGAACCCAGTGCAAACTCAATAATGGATTCCAATCTATCTTTAGGCTGGGGTAATTTTCTTGCCTTCTCAATTACTCGTTCCAAAATATGTTCCAGGCATCCAAAACACATTTTTAAAGTATGAACTATTTCTGGCACCATCGTAGGTAACATCAGCTTGCTCTTCACAAGTTCCTTCGCTGTCCCCTTTAGGCATGATTGCAGACGAATTAAATTCTCAGCATGAGAATAACCAGCTACTGAAGTACTGGTTTCAAAGGAAATAATAAACAACGGCCAGTCGTAAGGAATCCCATTAAAATTAGGCAATCACGTGGAATCGCTTGACGTGCTGCCAGTTGAGATGACGAAGGCCCTGCCATAAAATTCAAATTATTGGACACATTGAAGGGATTTGGTTGAAACTGTACACTTTCATCCATTTGGGATAAAATTTTATACTTCTTTTAAAGAAATTCTTGTTCTAAGCGTTGTTGGTCTTCTAAAAATTTTAACTGTAAGTCCAAATGAGGTGAAAAACATACACTTTGTTGGTCTTTGCTTGTTTTTTGTTAGTTTTTATTAAAGGGAAATGAAAATGAATGTGTAGGTGCAGTGGATGTCGTTGGTTTCGTTGGTTCTCCTGTAGAGTAACTAAGCCGCATTTTGCTATTATTCTGTTGGACGTGAAATGGCGCATTAACATCTGTGCATGTTAGCATGACGATGCTGCTTGTGGGCCATTCAGTAGACCCATAGAATTACCAATAGATGGATTGTTATCTGCAATAGGTGTCTTGCTTTCTCCTGAGGCTTAATCAGTGCGTAAATGACAACCTTCACAACTCTAACTCTCATCAGCTACTCTACTGTTTACAGCAACACAATCGAAATGGTACCACTGATCGCACTTGTCACATTGTACCATTCGATCATTATCTGCTGCTTTACATCTTCTGCAGTTAAATTCTTTTACAGAAATTTCACTTTCACTCATTGTGGTCTTTAATATTTTTCTTTATTTTTTCACAGCATATAATTGTTTTTTATTATTATAAAAATTGTTTTAAAGAATGTTGAGTTAGTCTTTTATTCAGACACGGTCTTTAAATAAAACACACAATTTTTAACAGCACTCAATAATTTTAATTTTATTATTTAAACTTTAAGTTTTAATATTTTTAG
The DNA here is from genome assembly GCA_916610165.2 of Gymnosoma rotundatum. Classification (NCBI taxonomy): domain Eukaryota; kingdom Metazoa; phylum Arthropoda; class Insecta; order Diptera; family Tachinidae; genus Gymnosoma; species Gymnosoma rotundatum. Next base: position 77,454,751 of record OU744337.1, read on the forward strand.
CGAGAGAGAGAGCTTTAAAACAATTTTGTATGCTTCCTTGCCTTCGACCAAACTAAAACTTCAAATTAAAGAATATTTTAATACTAGCTCTGGATGCCTACGTGACACATAATTAAGTACCGTTAGGTTTTATAAACAAGTTATTTTGGAATACATTTCAAAGGAGAAATTTATAAAAATAAGATAATTTATAATCTTGTGGAATTCGGCGGCAACAATTATCAGTTCGCCTTCTTGCTCCTGTCGAAATCTTCCTTATAAAAATTATCTTATACCAGGTAACACGATGATGGATGCATCCATAAGATGTAATAAGAATATAAAAAATTTTTGCATGTGTGTTACCACTTTATAGCTCATAAACGGTTGAACCGAATTCGATTAGGGTTTGTTCGTATGGTCGTGTAGATGGATTATCTAAAGTTTGCACGAATACGGTTGACGCGATCGTGAGTTATGACTAACACGGACATTTACGGCTACACTGGCTTAAAAAAATATTTATTTAGAAGTTCCAAGATAGTATGCTTATTAAAAAAAATGGATTAGGACGGGTAAGAAGGGAAGAGGAGAAATGCACGGAAACGATTTTAACAAAACTAATTTTAAGAATATTTAAAAGATAAATAAGTCCTAATTCAAAAGATAAATAAGTCCAAATTCATAAGGTCCAATAGGCAGAAGGAAATCTGTTATAACTTCCATATTAATCAAATAATAAAATTGTTTAAAAGAGTGGTTTATGGCACGCGTCTGTTTTAGCTCGCAACGCAATTTGTTCTTGAAAAATTCGATTCAGTTGTACAACAGCTTCAATAAAATATCAAGTTTGATAGTAAATTTAAAAGCCTATCATCTGTAGCAAACCGGATAAAATACCATGTGACAGCGTTCATTTTCATATACAAAAAATCCATATAGATTTTGTATCAAGGCGAATTAACAACCACATGGCAGCGTAAGCGAATTCATTATTTTTTGCTGGTAACATAACTTCTAAACTCCAGTAGAGCTACCGATGTTAAATATATACCTAGTTTTACCAAACCCGTCAAATTGACGGATTTTTGATTATGGCTTTCATAGTAACTTGTGATTAATTTAAGTAAATAAAAGAATGCAATTTAGCAATAACAACACTTAATATAATAATTCATTAATTATATATAAAAAAAAACAAACAAAAACAGTTTCTACTTCAATTTATATTATAGCAAATTTGTCATGTATGAAATAACTATGAGGCACATATTTTACATGTACATGTTATCTTAGATGAACACTTGCCACAAACATATTTGTTGCATGCATTGCAAGTATAAATCGCTCTGTTTTTACTGCACAATCGAATTTGGCAAGATTTGCGTTCATAAGGAGTTTTTTTTTTGAGTTTTCTGGAGTACAATCCATTGCCTGTTCTTGTTTTTTGGAGGAGGCTTCTTTTCTGCAACGACTATATTCACTGGAGAGTTCTTCGGATAATTGAAATAAAAATTGTTTTCTAGTTATTTTTTCATCACAAGTCTCTTTATATAAAATCCACGCATTGATTGCTGCCAAGTCCAAAATATTATAAAATACCTGCAGAGGCCATCTACGTGAGCCTGCTTTTACGCTATATTTGCGGGCCATTTGGTCAACTACATCTACTCCAAACTTTGTTTTATTGTAAAAAGATACAGTTTCAGGAATTTGTTTTCGATTAGAAGCAATTTTTACCGATTTATGCTTAGTACTAAGAAGTAGTACTTTTTTGCGAGACTTACTTTTGTAAATTGTTAGAACAATATCATTTGATTTGTAGAGCTTTGTGGAGAAAAGAGGCATGTTATCTTTTCTAACTTTAGCTATTTTCGGTAATTCTCTTTTATTTGCCCGCATAGTTCCAACAAGGCTTGTTTTTTTGGCCAATAGCTTCTTTGCAAGTTGAACACTTGTAAAAAAATTGTCTGTTGTTATGTTTCTCCCACAATTTACATAGTTGTCTACAAGATTCAAAACTACGAATTCATTCAAAGGTACTCCTGATGGTCTAGTTTCATCTTTGCCTAAGTGGGGAAAGCCACTTATAAGATATTTACTTCGCACGTCTGTAGCTAACCAAAACTTAATTCCGAATTTGTCCGGTTTATTGGGCATATACTGCAGAAATCTGCATCTTGCCTTTGTGGGAAACAGTTGTTCATCTACGCTTATTCTGATCTGGATTATAACAAGCTTGGCTATTATCAATGAAGGACTTCCACACTTCGGAAACTAATCCAAATTTGTCAGTTTGTAAACGAACACTCCTCTCGCTTTTTTTGTCAAAACGAATGAATTTCATAATTTCTGAAAATCTGTTTCTACTCATAGTTTCGTGAAAGAAAGAAGGACCCCATTTTTTGGACCACAAATATGATAACTTCATGTTTCTTGCTTCATAGGCTCCTCGAGCATATAAAATGGCTATAAAAGCATATAATTCGTCTATAGTAATTTCCCAGTCCTTCTGTAAAATGGTTTTGGCTTGTAGCTCAGTGCAAGCTTTTATGTGATTCATCATTCGATTATCAATTATAAGTCGAAATGCACTGCTAACATTACCAAGCATAATTTTTCTCTTCGCATAACCAGTTGGGCCCGAAGTATCCTTGAATATAGTATGTGATGGCAGTCTACCAACACAACCATTCCCTAATTCTTCCCATTCAGTACCGTCGACAGCAATGCTTTTTTGCGGTTTTTCTTGGGTTTCTGCTTCGCTATCCGATTCAGTATCTGAAAAAATTCTCAACCGTTTTCTGCGTTTCTGGCTCTTTTGAAGAATTTCTTCTTCGCTTACTGAATCTTCACTTTGATATTCATCTTCTTCACTTTGTTCAATATCTTGCACTTCAATTTCATCTGAAGATTCTTCAGAATCTAAAAATTCAGTTCTATTTTCCACGTAAGCTATGTCCAAATCATTATTACCTGAATTAGTATCCGAACATTCTTCATTTATATTAGTGAGTTTTTTGCATTCTTCAAAAACATTTTTGCTTCCTGGAAATCGTTTCATTGTTGCATAGGGTTTACAAAAACTAAATTTCAATTTTGATATGATTTCAATTTTGATGATATAAGCCTGGTACTCTGTTCAAATTTGTGAAAATTGTTGAGCAACATTGATTATTTCATGTAGAATATTTGACATTTAAAGTGTGGTATCATTGTTTTAAAAACGTAAGTAAAGGACATACGATCAGCTGTTGTATGAAAAATTCCGCATGAAACAATGCCTACTTGCTTTGATAAAATGTTGCCAGAAACATTTCATATGTTTTTCCACAGTAAAAACAGAGTACTGCTTCTGCAACATTTTTTCATGACTTTTTCATACAAATTTTTTATATATGTGATTTGACAGCATTCCGCATGAAAAACTGAACAGAGTACCAGGCTATACATATAAATTATTATAAACGTCATTTTGACGGGTGCTGGTATAAATAGGTATAGGTCATACTGATTATGGAAATTAAAGTCGGTGAGGGGAAATTGAATAGTGATAATTAACTGTTCTTATATTTTATTAAAAGTCGTAATAAAACTCTAGAAAAATTATATAAATTATATCAAATTTATAAGCATGTAATTTGAAAACCGTCAAAATGACGGTCTTGGTAGTTCTAGTGTTAAAAGTAATGATTCAGGAAAAAGTGGATGAATTCGTCTACGCCTACCGGGTAATTGATTCGTCTTGTTTCTTAGATATGGAGTTAAACGGTTATGTTACCGGCAATATATAATGAATTTGTCTACGCTACAACTTAATAACTTATTCGCCTTGATCTAGTATTTACTTGTTATCAAGGCGAATCAATTACCAAGTGGCAGCATAAGAAAATTCATTTATTTTCACCGGTAACGCTACTGCCAAACTCCATAATTAAAAATATTTACAGATTTTTTTATGTGGACCAAGGCAGATTAATTTTACTAGATAGTAGCGGCTCTACAACAAATACAACATTGCAAAAACAACATGGCTTTTTGTTGTTGTTTTGTGCGTTGGAAATGTCAAACGCATAAAGAGAAATAGAAGATAATTGCTCAAAATACAAATGCTAACTTGCTCTAAATAAAATTGTTTGCTTTGTTTTGCAAATGCTTGTTGTTAGTGTTTTTTGAAATACGTAAACAAACAAAGCAAAATACAAACACCTTTTGACATTTCCAACTACAAACCAGCTGGGCGGACACCTAGTAAAATAAATCTGCCTCGATATGGACTTTAACAGTTACAGTTATATATTTCGTGCTTGTTTTCTGGAATAGGATCGTGTGGGTTTTGCTTGCGCTGTGGATATCCACGTTGTTATCTGATCAAGTAACTCATTTCGGCTTAAATTTCGTAAATTGGCATAGTTCAAGAGCAAAAGGGTGTAAAATGCAATTTTATGCAAAAATGTTATGTTAAAAATTTGGGACCAACCCTTAGTTACAGTAAGCTATACATCCACCATTTTATGGAGCAATGGGGTAATATAGGTGAGAATGGTGTTTAAATGTACCAAATTAAAATTAATAGAAAAATTTGAAAAATGAGAACCAAAAAAATATATGTATATTTAAAAATTTTTATACTGCACCCAGGTGTTTGTTATACCATAGAGCAAAAAATCTCTTTGTTTGGCCTGTATTGAATTTTTTACTGGAAAAACGATGAACGTTTTATCGTGGACGACAAAAGATGAAGAACTTCATTATTCGTCTACAAATGATGAACTTGCAATTGTGCGGAGTATAGCATATTGTTTATCAATTAATTAAATAAAATAGTGTTTTTCAAATGTTAGAATAATTATTGTATTTGGGGAATGGGAGATTAATGACTTTCCTAACAAAATAAAAATCTTGCACAGTGCTGTTTTAGAAATTTTTATTACATTTAAAAATATATAAGTGCATATTTTTGGAAAAACTAAAACAAATAGCCTGGTGACTGTAAACCTTCTCTTTTAAATGCGCCTTTTTTTTTTTCTAAAAAATTAAAAGAAAAGGAAAGTAATATGTGAAATTGTTTGAACATTTTCTCTAAAGGAAACATACCTTCTGATTGTTTTTACTGTAGCTAGAGGAGTTATCACATTATTATATCAATTAATTACTGCACATTTAATTTTAAAGTTTTTTTTTTTTTTTAATTTTGAATATTATATATAAGAATTTTTTTAATTTACCTTATATCAAAAACAATTTTTTTTTGACCACATTCCTGCCTGTTCTTTTTGCGTGAAATTTAGTTTGACTTAAAAAGCAGTTGATTAGAATCTAAGGATGGTAAAGTTAGTAAACCTTTTTTCTTAATTTAAATTTTAAATCTACTTTAAGTAAATAATAAAAAAAGAAAAGCTTAAATCTAGATTATGGTCGCAGCCAAAGAGTAAAATTAAAAGTAAAATTTTGTATATTAAAAATATGCATAATTTCTTTTATATGGTGTTTGACATTTAGAGTTTACGGCGAAAATTAATGAATTCGCAATCGCACCCACAAGAATCCACTCCTATCGTATTTGGCCTAGGCGTATTTCGACTACGAAAATTTTGAAATAGATTAGTGATATGTTACGAGCTATCTTTAATCTATTACAAAACTTAAAAAACGCCAAATTTTAGCTGCAAAAACGCCAAACACGATAAGGGTGATTGTTTCGCCTTGGACGCAGCTAAAATTTGAAAAAAGAGGGATGTAAAGTGCAATTTTAAGCAACAAATTTAAAGTGAAAAACAAAGTATATCTAGAACAAGTACATGTAAGAGCTCAGGCGATATTTGCTACTATTACACACTTACCAACTGACCGACAAGAACACATGAGACACAAGATAGCCGATGTACTTGAAAAAACAATAAGAGAACTCACTTCATCTAAAACTAATCCTGACGAACAAAAAACTACTAGACAGATAAAAGCAAAACTTCGGAATAATAATCTATTACTTACTAAAGCAGACAAGGGGAAAACAACTGTAATAATGCACAAGAAAGACTATACAGAGAAAACACAACAATTCATTCAGCAAGTAAAATGCACAAAATTCAAGAATGGCCCAACCGATTCATTCCAAAAGGAAATACGAAGCCTACTAAAACGCTGCAAAACGTTCACTGACGGAAAGTTATACATATTCATGAACATGAACTCAGGACCCCCTACACTCAGAGCACAACCCAAAATTCATAAAGAAAATATTCCAATCAGACCTGTAGTAAATTACAAACCTGCGCCTGCATATAACTTGGCCAAACACCTTGCCACATTCTTAAAAGAGAAAATAAATTTGCAAAACACATACATGTTACGAAATACACAAGACCTCATAAACAAAATTAAGGACATCAAAATCACCGATAATACGAGACTCGTTTCCTTCGACATAAAGGATCTATATACATCAATACCCACACACGAAACTTTGACTATCCTACGTAACATACTAACCAACATATACGACAATCAATATATCAACGAAATAATGGATATTGCAAAGACGATATTAAAACAAAACTACTTTAGATTCAACAATAACTTCTATAAACTACCTGATGGACTCGGCATGGGAAACCCAACATCCGCAATCTTCACAGAGATTTTCATGCAACACTTAGAACAACTACACATCAAAAAACTGATGGAAAAACATAAAATAACCCATTACTACAGATACGTAGTCGACATTATATGCATCCTAGAAAGAGACAACGCCGAACAAATTCTTGTAGACTTAAACATAATACACAACTAAATCACATACACAATGGAAAAAGAGCAAAACAGAACTTTACATTATCTTGACATATCAATAATACGAGGAATTGATACCTTAAACTTTGACATTTATAGAAAACCAACCATGACAGACACAACTATCCACAGCTCCTCAAACCATCCTACTCAACATAAACTCGCAGCGTTTAGACACATGATTCGCAGACTTAAAATAGTCCCACTCGCTCCAGATAAATACAACAAAGAACTCGATACAATTTACACTACAGCTAAAAATAACGGTTACAACCACACAACCATCGACAAACTACTCAGACAATACAACAACAAAAACAAGAAGAAAGAAGACAAGGAAACAATCGACACAACACGACGACACATCTTTACTTACACAGGACCAGAAATATATAGATTAACCAACCTTTTTCGAAAAGAAGGTTTACACACAACATTAAAAACGAGCAACACTCTACGTAACAATCTCATGACACCAATAGAAACAACGGATAAATTTAGCACCAGCGGAGTATACAGACTTACTTGTACTTGCAACCATACATACATCGGACAAACTGGACGAACATTAAAAACAAGGTTTACAGAACACATACGATCATACAAAAGGAAAAGGGAAGACTCCAATTTCGCAAAACACCTTAACACACATGGACACGAACCAAAGGAAATGATGAATGTATGACAGTATTACACCCAAGTAAAAAAGGACGAAGACTAGACATTCTTGAAAACATGGAAATTTACAAAACACGAACGTTTAACAGAGACATTATTAACGAACAGGTAAACACAGCCTCTGACACGATTTTTACACCACTAAAATTACTAAAACACTCTTACAAACGAAAAACACCCACAGACGGTCACACTTACCTATCCAATAATAAGAGATCCAAATATTAACTATTTACCCCAATAAACAAGACAGATATCAGGGAATCTACCTGCATAATAGTATTTAAACGGACAAAAATAACCTAAACCCACCACCTTTTATTCTTAACACTATCTATTTTTAACACTATCTCTTTAATTTTAATAAAAACGCGGCTTGAAAATGATGTTATCACATCGAAAGCGCTCGCCGAACATCCAAAGTACACAGCCAGTGACGACGGTTATTACCGAAAATTATAACAACAAATATTTTAGTCAACCTTAATAATGACAGTTGTTTATTTCTATTGGATCTACTAAATTTAAAGAAACTAATTAGGCATTTGGAGTTTAAATGTGTTGTAAATTTCTAAACTTTATAAATTCGGTAAAAAAAAATCCTATGGAAAAACACGAGCTGATATTCTGAGCGAGTATAGCTACCTAATAACTCCATTGAATGCAAATTTTATTCTTCTCATCACATATCCCAGGGTGCCTGAGTAAACCTCTAATCCATGCAGAAAAATCGGCTTTATAAGGCTATTGATAATTATTTTTCTGATATAACTTTGTTTTTTCCAAATAGTATCAAAGAAAGTTATATTTACAAAATTTTATTGTCAAGAAACCCCATAAGATGACTTTGAAATATACACATATATGTACATATATATTTTATATCATTAAATGATAAAATAAAAATTATGTATGTGTAAGTTGAAATAACTTTTTTTCTAAAACTAAAGATAAGAAAAAATCAGCTTTAAATTTATTTATTAATAATTTTAATTAATTAATTAATAACAACAGTAGAAAAAATAAACTATGATTATAATAATATATAAAAAAGGTGTGTATAAAATCAAAAGAATTAAGCCTAACTAAGTGTTATAATTACAATTGTGTTCAACACTTTACATAGAAAACACTTTGCTAAAAAAAGATTAGTTGCTTAGAAAGTTCTGTTTTGATTTTACATTCTATAATTTACTTTTTCTTGTCAATACTTTTTTAAAAATTTATAAAAAATACATTGTATTATTTGAAGCACTTTTTTTAAATAAAAAAAAGCCTTTTACTTTGTGAAGATTCTTTTTTTAACATTTGGCGACGAGTTCGGTGAAGAATCTGCGTATTATGGATCCACAACACTTGCAAAAATTTTTTCCATCAATTACAGTTATCCAATCAACAATTTGTAAATGGATTAATGGAAGAAAATCAACGGAGAATGTCCGGATTTTTGCAATCATCAGTATCTCAAACATCTGCCGTATCTTCTTTTAAAACTTTTTCGAAGTCAACTGATAATTGGTCAACTTACTATTTGCAACTTGAACAACACTTTCTGGCAAATGGCGTAAAAACAGATGAAATAAAAAGGGCATGTTTACTTAGTTGGGTTGGTAGTGAGTCGCTCGAGCTTCTTCAAAAAATATTTGATGGAAAAGTCGAAGATCAAAACTACAAAACGATTGTTGAAAAACTAAATTATCATTTTATCAAGAAGCAACATATTCTAGCAGCTAGGTATAAGTTTTATAAAACAACAATGAAGTCGAATCAAACTTATGCTGATTGGGTGGCAGATCTCAGAGGGGCAGCAAGAGAATGTATGTTTCACTGCGAGAAAACTGATTGTTCGCATTCGTATGTTGATAATAAAATCCGTGATATGTTGGTAATTCACACACCACATGATAAAGTTCGTTATGCAGCTTTACAGAAAACTAATCCTTCGTTAGAAGAAGTTCTTGAATTAGCTTCTATTTATGAGTCCACAGTAAACACGTGCTTGGAATTAAAAGGCGAGGACAACATAGAAGCCTTTGAAGTTCAGAATACAAACAAATTGCGGTATATAAATAAGAATCAGAACAAAAATTGGGATGAAAATAAATTTAGATCGTGTCCTTCATGCGAAAAATCTCATTATCGAAAAGATTGTTTTCATTACAAAAATAAAACTAAATGCAACGTGTGTTCAAAACAAGGACATATATCTAGTGTTTGTATGTCTAAAGATGATTCGTTTAACAAATCGACTACATCTAGGAGGAGCAGTATTAAACAACGAAAACAAGGTAACGTAAATGTAGTAGCTCTAAATGATGAATCATTTGACTCTATTGAACTGGTAGAAATTGTAGAACCTTCAGAAGAGGAAGTTTTTAATACAAGCATGTCTAGTGAGAAAAAGATCTTCGTTAATATTAAAGTTAATGGGGTAGAATGTTCTTTTCAAGTAGACACTGGGGCAACTTGTTCCTTAATTGGTTTATTAACTTATAAGAAATTGGGAAAGCCGAAGTTAACACCAACACGGAAAATGTTAAGAACTTATGGTGGCAATATTTTGCCTTTAAAAGGAGTCTCTAACGTTAATGTGGTGTGGAACAATTCATTTCAAAATTTGCCTCTTTATATAGTCGACAGCGAAGTAGCAACGAATATTTTAGGTCTTGATTGGTTTACCAAACTCCAATTCGAAATTAAACTTCCTTCATATATAACCATAAATCAGTGCAACTCATCTAATGTCAAATTATCTCAAAAAAACCTCTTAGAATCTCTACAAAATATAGCTAACTCCCACAGCACATTGTTTTCTTCAACTCTTGGACAATGTTCAACGTTTAAAGCTGAAATAAAACTTAAGTCTAATGCTCAACCAAAGTTTTTCAAACCTTACAATATTCCTTTTGGTCAACACGAAGCTGTTCGTGTTGAACTGGAACGTTTAACGTCTTCGGGAGTTATTAAACCAATTAAATCAAGTGAATGGACAGCACCCATAGTAGTGGTTAAAAAACCTAACGGTCAGATAAGAATATGTGCTGACTTTAAAGTAACCTTAAATTCACAAATTGAAATAGAGAGATATCCTATTCCTAGAATTGAGGAATTGTTTCACAAACTTCAAGGAGGAAAACTCTTTAGTAAGATTGATCTAAGCAAAGCTTATCTTCAAATTGTTTTATCTGAAACATCTAAAAAACTAATGGTAGTAAATACACCTTTCGGATTATTTCAATACCAAAGAATGCCATTTGGAATCTCAAGTGCTCCAGGTATTTTTCAAAGGTTTATGGAAGAAGTTATTTCTGGTATTCCTGGATGTGCCGTGTATTTAGATGATATAATAGTCACAGGTAGTAATGATGACGAACATATCGATAATGTGAAAGCAGCTTTTGAACGTCTAGAATATCATGGTTTGAAGTGTAAAAAAGAAAAGTGCTATTTTGCTCAAGATAAAATTGAGTATGTTGGTCATATTATTGATTCAAAAGGTATCATGCCATCGGAAAAACGTTTGGATGCAATCCGCCTAATGCCTCATCCAAAAAATCTGAAAGAACTTGAAGCATTCATTGGAAAGTTAAACTATTATAACAAATTTATTCAAAATTTTTCAACTAAATCGGCACCCTTAAATGAGTTAAGGAAAAATAATGTAAAATATGTTTGGGGACCGAAACAAGAAGCGTTTCAGTCCCTTAAATCGGCTATCATTAATATCTCAAAACTAGTACATTATGACGAAAATTTGCCCATTATCATGGCTACTGATGCATCTAAGAGCGGAATTGGTGCTGTATTATCACATCGATATCCAGATGGAACAGAAAAACCTATATGTTTTGCATCAAAAACATTAAATGTAAGCCAGTGCCGATACTCGCAAATTGAAAAGGAGGCTCTTGCAATTATTTTTGGTGTAACACGTTTCCATCAATATATTTATGGTCGTCATTTTGAGTTGACTACAGATCACCAAGCACTTACAACATTATTCCATCCACACAAAAAGCTTCCAATCATGACCTTGCATCGCCTTCAACGGTGGGCCATCATTCTACAATCGTACGATTATGAAATTCGCTATAAAAATACAACTCATCATGCAAATGCAGATGCTCTATCCAGACTTCCTATAGGTGAAGATATTGAGTTCGACAATCAAGAAAAAATTTTGTTTAACATTGAAAATGTTTATGAAACAATAGTTAAGGATTTTCCGGTGGACGCTAGTGTTATTGCGGAGCATACGAAACAAGATCCCATTCTTAAACTTGTAAGCCAATATATTACTGAAGGATGGCCGAACGATATACCTAAGTCTGAAGTTAATTTACAGCCATATTTTTCTAGAAGATTATCCTTGTCTATTCAAGATGGAGTTATTTTATTTCACACTGAGCATACACGAGTTGTTATACCTACATCCTTACGCCAAAAAATTCTTCAAATGATTCATGAAGGTCATTGGGGGAAAAGTAGAATGAAACAAATCGCACGAAGATATGTTTGGTTTCCAAAAATAGATGATTCTATTGACAATATTTCGAACGGATGTATCACGTGTCAGGAATCTGGCAGTAATCCAAAACGGGAATTTTCTTCTTGGCCAGATGCACTTGAACCTTGGGAGAGAATTCATATAGATTTTGCAGGTCCATTTTTTTCTCAAATGTGGTTAATAGTTGTAGACTCGTTTTCTCAATTTCCGTACGTGAAAGAAATGTCTATGGCAACTTCATGCTCAACAATTCATGCCTTGCAAGATATCTTCTCAATTGAAGGACTTCCCAAGACAATTGTTAGTGACAATGGAGGTCAGTTTACATCCAAAGAATTTAAAGAATTTTGCCAACGTAATGTTATCGATCATATTACTACTGCACCATTTCATCCCTCATTAAATGGATTGGCTGAGCGAACTGTTCGTACTTTTAAAGAATCTTTTAAAAAAATCATGTCAGATAAACAAGATATAAAAAGAGCCGTTTTCAAATTTTTAACTACATATAGATCCACTCCAAATCCTTTGACAGGTAAATCACCATCAGAACTTATCCATGGTCGGCAGCCACGCACTATCTTATCTGCGTTGTTTCCTTCAAAACGTTTCAAATGTCAAAACCAAACTAAATTCAAAGTTGGTGACCTTGTCTATGCAAAAAAATTTTCTGGTAGGGAAAGGTGGATCGAAGGGATTGTTACTAATTTTAATGGAAATATGATGTATACTATAAACACGAAAATGGGGAATATTAGAAGACATCAGAACCAGCTGAAAACTAGAATTGATTCAAATAAAGAGGAAATATCAACAGAAAAATATATTGAGTTTGAACTACCGGATATTTTCCCCAAAGTTTCTAAAGGAATAGCAGTTAATTTAGATTCACAAAACGGGGGTTCCATACATAATTTTTCTCAAGAATCCAACAGCAACGTCAATCAGCCACCTCAGTTAACACCGCCAATCGAAGCGAGAGAATTTTTAAACCAACCAGCTACTGAAACAATTAATCTACGTCGTTCTACGCGAATGGTAAAGAAGCCAAAAAGATTTGAACCATATTAAGTCTGAGGGAATGTTATAATTACAATTGTGTTCAACACTTTACATAGAAAACACTTTGCTAAAAAAAGATTACTTGCTTAGAAAGTTCTGTTTTGATTTTACATTCTATAATTTACTTTTTCTTGTCAATACTTTTTTAAAAATTTATAAAAAATACATTGTATTATTTGAAGCACTTTTTTTAAATAAAAAAAAGCCTTTTACTTTGTGAAGATTCTTTTTTTAACACTAAGTACATACATATATGCATATAGCTTGTAACGTTACAAAAATTTTACCAAAAATTTCTTTTTTACAAAGAATTTAAAAATATAATATTGTCAATTGTTTTAGGTTCCATCCGGCTTCTTTTTTCGGTTATTATATTAAGGAAAAAACTAGTTCGGATGCTGCGCTACTTTCAATAACTGGTATAATTTTTTCCTTAAATTTCGTCGTTGTTCTCCTTATTGTGAATTTAAATAACTTAATGAATGTTAAATGGCTAAAGTATTAAAAATTACTTTCGTTTCGTTTCGTTCTAAAATATATTATTATTATTATTAGTAAGCAACTCGGCATATATGCATATATGAGATTGTTAGTTTATCTTGTGTTTTTTATAATGGTTCGCCATGCCAAATTCAGGTAAATCTAAGCGCGGTAATAAAAAATTTGTCAATTATTTAGTACATTTTGGAAATATAACTTGCACTTCTAAGAAAAAAACTCACTACCTGTTCATTAATATTTAGAAAAAATATGAGCAAAATTTGTTCATTTACAACTTTTAAAGCATTGCAATTTTTTTTAAATAAAAAAAGGGTTAATAAATTTTTTTATTTGCTGTAATCATCTTAAGTAAATGCCATAAAAAATAAAAAACACCAAATCAACAAAGGTACTTCTCGCACTTATAGATAGTTTTAATAATTAATTATTCATTAAGTATTTCTTAGAATTTTATTAAACGTATTGTTTAAACGAGAATTATAAAATTTTTTAGTAAAATTAATATAAAAAACAGATAGTAATGATGGAAAATATATAAATATTTAACTGACAATTGAATAAATATATAACATTTAATTTAAATTTAATCGTTTCATCCTAATAAAAAAAAACTAAATTAGATTTTCTATTTAATTTCTTCTACCTTTTTTATCCATCTTTTGCTAATGTTCAGTTATAATCAAAATGTTGAACACTCTACACATTCCTATAAGCACTTATTTTACTTATAAGTATTTCAACTACTTTATGAGTATTTTAACTACTTTGCCATACTTATAAGTATTTCAACTACTTTATGAGAATTATAAGTATTTTGCCATACTTATGAGTATTATGTAGTTATAAGTATGGGTATGGCAGATACCCAACACATTATACACGCATAACTAGTTGTTTTCATACTTTCATTTCATTTATATTTTTAAGTTCGATGTGTATAAATAATGTGTGCTATAGGTATTGAGTATACTCATACTTGTTTGATAGCAAATAAGTATATATAAGTATTTGCTGTATTACAAGTATGAGTATACTCAATACTCAAAAATATGAGTAAATAATTAAGTGTATTTTCTTTATAAGTACTTATTGTCATTCTCTGTTATCTGTTGAGTTAGTCTTTTATTCAGACACGGTCTTTAAATAAAACACAAAATTTTTAACAGCACTCGATATTTTAATTTTATTATTTAAACTTTAAGTTTTAATATTTTTAGCGAGAGAGAGAGAGCTATAAAACAATTTGGTATGCGTCCGTGCCTTCGACCAAACTAAAACTTCAAATAAAAAAATATTTTAATACTAGCTCTGGAGGCCTATGTGACACATAATCAAGTAACGTTATGTTTTATATACAAGTTATTTTAGAATACATTTCAAAGGAGAAATTAATATAAATAAATATGTGCATACATATATACATGTACATTTGTATGTTGACGTTCATCTAAAAATAACTTTACAGAAGTAAATAAGAAATTTGCAAATTTAAGAAAAGTAAGGGAAGTATCCCAACAATAATTAATGAAATTATAAAGAATAATTATTTGGTTGAATTCACTTATAAAAGTAAGATTATTTAAAGTCTTGTGGAATTCGGCGCAACATTCTCCCCCTCGTAAATGAGCCCACGGGACGAGTTTACCTCAAATTATTGCCGACGTCTAACTTCGCTAGCTTAGCTGTTGGCCTTTGAAGAACACCACATTGTGTTTGAAATGTTGCCTTTCTCACTTGACCGTCTTTCGCCATGAGGGCTTTAATGATTTTCCCTTTTGGCAAGGGTTGAACCCAGTGCAAACTCAATAATGGATTCCAATCTATCTTTAGGCTGGGGTAATTTTCTTGCCTTCTCAATTACTCGTTCCAAAATATGTTCCAGGCATCCAAAACACATTTTTAAAGTATGAACTATTTCTGGCACCATCGTAGGTAACATCAGCTTGCTCTTCACAAGTTCCTTCGCTGTCCCCTTTAGGCATGATTGCAGACGAATTAAATTCTCAGCATGAGAATAACCAGCTACTGAAGTACTGGTTTCAAAGGAAATAATAAACAACGGCCAGTCGTAAGGAATCCCATTAAAATTAGGCAATCACGTGGAATCGCTTGACGTGCTGCCAGTTGAGATGACGAAGGCCCTGCCATAAAATTCAAATTATTGGACACATTGAAGGGATTTGGTTGAAACTGTACACTTTCATCCATTTGGGATAAAATTTTATACTTCTTTTAAAGAAATTCTTGTTCTAAGCGTTGTTGGTCTTCTAAAAATTTTAACTGTAAGTCCAAATGAGGTGAAAAACATACACTTTGTTGGTCTTTGCTTGTTTTTTGTTAGTTTTTATTAAAGGGAAATGAAAATGAATGTGTAGGTGCAGTGGATGTCGTTGGTTTCGTTGGTTCTCCTGTAGAGTAACTAAGCCGCATTTTGCTATTATTCTGTTGGACGTGAAATGGCGCATTAACATCTGTGCATGTTAGCATGACGATGCTGCTTGTGGGCCATTCAGTAGACCCATAGAATTACCAATAGATGGATTGTTATCTGCAATAGGTGTCTTGCTTTCTCCTGAGGCTTAATCAGTGCGTAAATGACAACCTTCACAACTCTAACTCTCATCAGCTACTCTACTGTTTACAGCAACACAATCGAAATGGTACCACTGATCGCACTTGTCACATTGTACCATTCGATCATTATCTGCTGCTTTACATCTTCTGCAGTTAAATTCTTTTACAGAAATTTCACTTTCACTCATTGTGGTCTTTAATATTTTTCTTTATTTTTTCACAGCATATAATTGTTTTTTATTATTATAAAAATTGTTTTAAAGAGTGTTGAGTTAGTCTTTTATTCAGACACGGTCTTTAAATAAAACACACAATTTTTAACAGCACTCAATAATTTTAATTTTATTATTTAAACTTTAAGTTTTAATATTTTTAGCGAGAGAGAGAGCTTTAAAACAATTTTGTATGCTTCCTTGCCTTCGACCAAACTAAAACTTCAAATTAAAGAATATTTTAATACTAGCTCTGGATGCCTACGTGACACATAATTAAGTACCGTTAGGTTTTATAAACAAGTTATTTTGGAATACATTTCAAAGGAGAAATTTATAAAAATAAGATAATTTATAATCTTGTGGAATTCGGCGGCAACAATTATCAGTTCGCCTTCTTGCTCCTGTCGAAATCTTCCTTATAAAAATTATCTTATACCAGGTAACACGATGATGGATGCATCCATAAGATGTAATAAGAATATAAAAAATTTTTGCATGTGTGTTACCACTTTATAGCTCATAAACGGTTGAACCGAATTCGATTAGGGTTTGTTCGTATGGTCGTGTAGATGGATTATCTAAAGTTTGCACGAATACGGTTGACGCGATCGTGAGTTATGACTAACACGGACATTTACGGCTACACTGGCTTAAAAAAATATTTATTTAGAAGTTCCAAGATAGTATGCTTATTAAAAAAAATGGATTAGGACGGGTAAGAAGGGAAGAGGAGAAATGCACGGAAACGATTTTAACAAAACTAATTTTAAGAATATTTAAAAGATAAATAAGTCCTAATTCAAAAGATAAATAAGTCCAAATTCATAAGGTCCAATAGGCAGAAGGAAATCTGTTATAACTTCCATATTAATCAAATAATAAAATTGTTTAAAAGAGTGGTTTATGGCACACGTCTGTTTTAGCTCGCAACGCAATTTGTTCTTGAAAAATTCGATTCAGTTGTACAACAGCTTCAATAAAATATCAAGTTTGATAGTAAATTTAAAAGCCTATCATCTGTAGCAAACCGGATAAAATACCATGTGACAGCGTTCATTTTCATATACAAAAAATTCATATAGATTTTGTATCAAGGCGAATTAACAACCACATGGCAGCGTAAGCGAATTCATTATTTTTTGCTGGTAACATAACTTCTAAACTCCAGTAGAGCTACCGATGTTAAATATATACCTAGTTTTACCAAACCCGTCAAATTGACGGATTTTTGATTATGGCTTTCATAGTAACTTGTGATTAATTTAAGTAAATAAAAGAATGCAATTTAGCAATAACAACACTTAATATAATAATTCATTAATTATATATAAAAAAAACAAACAAAAACAGTTTCTACTTCAATTTATATTATAGCAAATTTGTCATGTATGAAATAACTATGAGGCACATATTTTACATGTACATGTTATCTTAGATGAACACTTGCCACAAACATATTTGTTGCATGCATTGCAAGTATAAATCGCTCTGTTTTTACTGCACAATCGAATTTGGCAAGATTTGCGTTCATAAGGAGTTTTTTTTTTGAGTTTTCTGGAGTACAATCCATTGCCTGTTCTTGTTTTTTGGAGGAGGCTTCTTTTCTGCAACGACTATATTCACTGGAGAGTTCTTCGGATAATTGAAATAAAAATTGTTTTCTAGTTATTTTTTCATCACAAGTCTCTTTATATAAAATCCATGCATTGATTGCTGCCAAGTCCAAAATATTATAAAATACCTGCAGAGGCCATCTACGTGAGCCTGCTTTTACGCTATATTTGCGGGCCATTTGGTCAACTACATCTACTCCAAACTTTGTTTTATTGTAAAAAGATACAGTTTCAGGAATTTGTTTTCGATTAGAAGCAATTTTTACCGATTTATGCTTAGTACTAAGAAGTAGTACTTTTTTGCGAGACTTACTTTTGTAAATTGTTAGAACAATATCATTTGATTTGTAGAGCTTTGTGGAGAAAAGAGGCATGTTATCTTTTCTAACTTTAGCTATTTTCGGTAATTCTCTTTTATTTGCCCGCATAGTTCCAACAAGGCTTGTTTTTTTGGCCAATAGCTTCTTTGCAAGTTGAACACTTGTAAAAAAATTGTCTGTTGTTATGTTTCTCCCACAATTTACATAGTTGTCTACAAGATTCAAAACTACGAATTCATTCAAAGGTACTCCTGATGGTCTAGTTTCATCTTTGCCTAAGTGGGGAAAGCCACTTATAAGATATTTACTTCGCACGTCTGTAGCTAACCAAAACTTAATTCCGAATTTGTCCGGTTTATTGGGCATATACTGCAGAAATCTGCATCTTGCCTTTGTGGGAAACAGTT
This sequence comes from Gymnosoma rotundatum, assembly GCA_916610165.2. Classification (NCBI taxonomy): domain Eukaryota; kingdom Metazoa; phylum Arthropoda; class Insecta; order Diptera; family Tachinidae; genus Gymnosoma; species Gymnosoma rotundatum. The sequence continues at coordinate 77,473,402 of OU744337.1, forward strand.
GTTCATCTACGCTTATATTCTGATCTGGATTATAACAAGCTTGGCTATTATCAATGAAGGACTTCCACACTTCGGAAACTAATCCAAATTTGTCAGTTTGTAAACGAACACTCCTCTCGCTTTTTTTGTCAAAACGAATGAATTTCATAATTTCTGAAAATCTGTTTCTACTCATAGTTTCGTGAAAGAAAGAAGGACCCCATTTTTTGGACCACAAATATGATAACTTCATGTTTCTTGCTTCATAGGCTCCTCGAGCATATAAAATGGCTATAAAAGCATATAATTCGTCTATAGTAATTTCCCAGTCCTTCTGTAAAATGGTTTTGGCTTGTAGCTCAGTGCAAGCTTTTATGTGATTCATCATTCGATTATCAATTATAAGTCGAAATGCACTGCTAACATTACCAAGCATAATTTTTCTCTTCGCATAACCAGTTGGGCCCGAAGTATCCTTGAATATAGTATGTGATGGCAGTCTACCAACACAACCATTCCCTAATTCTTCCCATTCAGTACCGTCGACAGCAATGCTTTTTTGCGGTTTTTCTTGGGTTTCTGCTTCGCTATCCGATTCAGTATCTGAAAAAATTCTCAACCGTTTTCTGCGTTTCTGGCTCTTTTGAAGAATTTCTTCTTCGCTTACTGAATCTTCACTTTGATATTCATCTTCTTCACTTTGTTCAATATCTTGCACTTCAATTTTATCTGAAAATTCTTCAGAATCTAAAAATTCAGTTCTATTTTCCACGCAAGATATGTCCAAATCATTATTACCTGAATTAGTATCCGAACAGTCTTCATTTATATTAGTGAGTTTTTTTAATTCTTCAAAAACATTTTTGCTTCCTGGAAATCGTTTCATTGTTGCATAGGGTTTACAAAAACTAAATTTCAATTTTGATATGATTTCAATTTTGATGATAAAGGCCTGGTACTCTGTTCAAATTTGTGAAAATTGTTGAGCAACATTGATTATTTCATGTAGAATATTTGACATTTAAAGTGTGGTATCATTGTTTTAAAAACGTAAGTAAAGGACATACGATCAGCTGTTGTATGAAAAATTCCGCATGACACAATGCCTACTTGCTTTGATAAAATGTTGCCAGAAACATTTCATATGTTTTTCCACAGTAAAAACAGAGTACTGCTTCTGCAACATTTTTTCATGACTTTTTCATACAAATTTTTTATATATGTGATTTGACAGCATTCCGCATGAAAAACTGAACAGAGTACCAGGATATACATATAAATTATTATAAACGTCATTTTGACGGGTGCTGGTATAAATAGGTATAGGTCATACTGATTATGGAAATTAAAGTCGGTGAGGGGAAATTGAATAGTGATAATTAACTGTTCTTATATTTTATTAAAAGTCGTAATAAAACTCTAGAAAAATTATATAAATTATATCAAATTTATAAGCATGTAATTTGAAAACCGTCAAAATGACGGTCTTGGTAGTTCTAGTGTTAAAAGTAATGATTCAGGAAAAACTGGATGAATTCGTCTACGCCTACCGGGTAATTGATTCGTCTTGTTTCTTAGATATGGAGTTAAACGGTTATGTTACCGGCAATATATAATGAATTTGTCTACGCTACAACTTAATAACTTATTCGCCTTGATCTAGTATTTACCTGTTATCAAGGCGAATCAATTACCAAGTGGCAGCATAAGAAAATTCATTTATTTTCACCGGTAACGCTACTGCCAAACTCCATACATAAAAAATATTTACAGATTTTTTTATGTGGACCAAGGCAGATTAATTTTACTAGGTAGTAGCGGTTCTACAACAAATACAACATTGCAAAAACAACATGGCTTTTTGTTGTTGTTTTGTGCGTTGGAAATGTCAAACGCATAAAGAGAAATAGAAGATAATTGCTCAAAATACAAATGCTAACTTGCTCTAAATAAAATTGTGTGCTTTGTTTTGCAAATGCTTTTGTTAGTGTTTTTTGAAATACGTAAACAAACAAAGCAAAATACAAACACCTTTTGACATTTCCAACTACAAACCAGCTGGGCGGACACCTAGTAAAATAAATCTGCCTCGATATGGACTTTAACAGTTACAGTTATATATTTCGTGCTTGTTTTCTGGAATAGGATCGTGTGGGTTTTGCTTGCGCTGTGGATATCCACGTTGTTATCTGATCAAGTAACTCATTTCGGCTTAAATTTCGTAAATTGGCATAGTTCAAGAGCAAAAGGGTGTAAAATGCAATTTTATGCAAAAATGTTATGTTAAAAATTTGGGACCAACCCTTAGTTACAGTAAGCTATACATCCACCATTTTATGGAGCAATGGGGTAATATAGGTGAGAATGGTGTTTAAATGTACCAAATTAAAATTAATAGAAAAATTTGAAAAATGAGAACCAAAAAAATATATGTATATTTGAAAATTTTTATACTGCACCCAGGTGTTTGTTATACCATAGAGCAAAAAATCTCTTTGTTTGGCCTGTATTGAATTTTTTACTGGAAAAACGATGAACGTTTTATCGTGGACGACAAAAGATGAAGAACTTCATTATTCGTCTACAAATGATGAACTTGCAATTGTGCGGAGTATAGCATATTGTTTATCAATTAATTAAATAAAATGGTTTTTTTCAAATGTTAGAATAATTATTGTATTTGGGGAATGGGAGATTAATGACTTTCCTAACAAAATAAAAATCTTGCACAGTGCTGTTTTAGAAATTTTTATTACATTTAAAAATATATAAGTGCATATTTTTGGAAAAACTAAAACAAATAGCCTCGTGACTGTAAACCTTCTCTTTTAAATGCGCCTTTTTTTTTTTCTAAAAAATTAAAAGAAAAGGAAAGTAATATGTGAAATTGTTTGAACATTTTCTCTAAAGGAAACATACCTTCTGATTGTTTTTACTGTAGCTAGAGGAGTTATCACATTATTATATCAATTAATTACTGCACATTTAATTTTAAAGTTTTTTTTTTTTTTTTAATTTTGAATATTATATATAAGAATTTTTTTAATTTACCTTATATCAAAAACAATTTTTTTTTGACCACATTCCTGCCTGTTCTTTTTGCGTGAAATTTAGTTTGACTTAAAAAGCAGTTGATTAGAATCTAAGGATGGTAAAGTTAGTAAACCTTTTTTCTTAATTTAAATTTTAAATCTACTTTAAGTAAATAATAAAAAAAGAAAAGCTTAAATCTAGATTATGGTCGCAGCCAAAGAGTAAAATTAAAAGTAAAATTTTGTATATTAAAAATATGCATAATTTCTTTTATATGGTGTTTGACATTTAGAGTTTACGGCGAAAATTAATGAATTCGCAATCGCACCCACAAGAATCCACTCCTATCGTATTTGGCCTAGGCGTATTTCGACTACGAAAATTTTGAAATAGATTAGTGATATGTTACGAGCTATCTTTAATCTATTACAAAACTTAAAAAAACGCCGAATTTTAACTGCGAAAACGCCAAACACGATAAGGGTGATTGTTTCGCCTTGGACGCAGCTAAAATTTGAAAAAAGAGGGATGTAAAGTGCAATTTTAAGCAACAGATTTAAAGTGAAAAACAAAGTATATCTAGAACAAGTACATGTAAGAGCTCAGGCGATATTTGCTTTATGTTTTCATCACCATATATGTCAAAGGTAGTTTATATTTCTGTATACCGTTTGTTTATATTTTTGTATTTTTTTCTCCGTTTACTTCGTATACTACGAAACCACCACAAAAAGTGGAGAAAGGGTATATAAATTAAAAATTTATTATTTTATTTTTTTAAAAAAGTTGTCGTTGCTTCCGCAACTAGAACTTTACTTTATTGAGTTTAATTATCAACTGAAAAAAGGTTTACAAAATAGTTTCTTAATTTAACTTAATGCTATTCTCCAAAATTGCTTAATTGGCGATTCCCACGGTTGCAGAAAATATTGTTGTGTACGTGTGCAACATCAGAAAAACAAATTCTTTTTCAGGAAAACGTGGATCATATTTCTGTCTGGTATATTTATTTAAATATTTTGTACAGTGGTGGAGTTTCAAATGTGGGATGTGTTAACTACTCCCCTCCTAGATTTCAAACGTCCTCGTTTGAAGTTTCTTTTTGAAATAATTGATTTAACCCTTTGATGGCTGCGTTGGTCAGCTCAATTGACCCTTGTTTTTCTGTTTTCTTAGATGTGAAAGTGTATCTTGCGATAATAATGATTGTAACTATGGTTAAAGTTGTAAAACCAATATTCAGTGTATACTTTGTTCTGTTTGAGGTTTCTATAAGATTTATCTGTTCTGTATTATTGGCGTTTAACTGCTTAAGCATTTGTAAGGATAATATTTCATCGACTGTTTTCGATAAAGATGGTGGTTGAAGTATCGCTGGTAACGGCTTACTCATTGGTTTCTCTTTGTTGTAAAATTTCCTCCCTTTAATTTTGATTGTAGTATTACTATAATGTATTAAAAATGAACCGTTTAGTATTGTGGGATCATTATTGATTTTAACTTTTCCATCAAAATTATTTAGAAAAATAATGCCCGGAACTACTTCATCGTAACTGGGAGTTTGTTGGCTGTTTGTCTCAGTGCAATTTGGAGATCGGCTTTTCAAAAGGTTATTAACACAAGTGTCATTACTTAAGTCAACTAAATTATTCCTTAAACATATTTATAAATAATTATAATTTTTGCAATTTTGTTTTATTCCATTTAATTCTTTTTCACATACAATGATTTCTTTAAAATTTATTTTATTTATCCTTCCATATTCTTTTACTGATCTTATCTCTAAAGTTTTACAAGTTTTATTTTCTACAGTTGGTAAGCTTATAATGTAGATTATTATTTTTCCGTTTGTAGCGATTTTTATTTCAGAAAATTCTAGAGCTTCGTCTAGGTTGATAAAAGGTATATTTTCTTTATTCACAATATCTTTAACAACATCAATTTCTTTATTAGATAGAATATAAGAATTTATTATGTTGGCTTTCGCCAAATGAATTGCATATGCAATGTTTACAATTTCTTCTTTAATAATTTCTAATTCAAATTTTAATCTTAAAAATAAATTTATCTCTGTTGACATATCATTTTCTATTGATTTTACAACATTGTTGGTTATATTGGCTATTTCATTTATTTTTTCAATGGTAAGTTTATTAATTAGCAATTGATTATTTTTATTTTTCAAAACATTATTTAGCTTGCTTACAACTATTTCTTGGTCATGGCGGTCGGGGCTTCCCGCTATCCATTTCCATGCGCTTCCTAAGAAATCTAATGATCTTTTAAATTTTCTTATTCTTAAATTTTCCCAGTTTGATTTTATTTGAGATATTAACAATGATATAAATGGATAATGAGGATTTGTTTTAATAGTAGACATTCTTATGGGTTTTTCAATGTTTTCTGTCATTTCCGCATACTTTTCAATATCAATTTCGTGAATAATTTTATATATTCCTGTCTGTATTCTTGCGGTTCCTTTTTCTATTGTTACCAGTTGGGCGTTCGAATAGTCCAGAATTTGAACATCCGCGTAACACAACGGTATAAGTAATCTAAGGGTGATAAAAGAGAAAATGTATGTCCTGTTTAGTTTCGTATTCTGCTTTTATGTATTATTTGTCCCTTTTCAGTTAAAACTGTACTATTTCTAATCTCTTTAACAATTTCTTTTGAATATGGTTTAGAAAGTTTTGTACCTAGTCTCTTATTTTTCTTTACATAAATTATTTGTCCTGGTAGGTAAGATTTAAATTCAGTTCTGTCTTTATTGTGATACACTAAGTCTTTATGTTTTTTTTTTGGTAAGCTTTTCAATATTGTCGCGTCGTGTCTTTTCTACATCGTCTGGTGTAAAATTAACATTTCTTTCGAAAAATAAGTCAACTGGTTTCTTCTGCGTAACGGAATGAATACTATGGTTATATTCAGATACTGCTCTCTCTAATAATTCCTCAAAATTTCTATGTCCTCCATTCTCCTTAATGTATCTCATTATTTCAACTAAGGTTGAGTGGAATCTTTCCACATGGCCGTTTGCCTGACTATTATAAGGTGGTGTTGTAAAAATTTATATTCTTAATTCATTTTCTAGCATAAATTGTATTGAGGCTTAGTTTAGGGATGGCACGTTGTCTATAATAATGAATTTGGGAAAACCGAAAGAAAATATTATATCCCTTAGTGGTCTCCTAACATCTTCGATTAATCTGCTTTTTAGAATCGTAGTTTGAGCATATTTGCTAAATTTATCGAGAGCTGTTAAAACTATTTTTCCATCGGTAAGGAAGATGTCTAAGTGTACTGTGTGGCATGGGAAAGTTGGTAATGGGGTCTCGCCCAATTTTGGCCGATTAGGGTGGCGTTCATATTTATTTTCCTTACAGGTTGTACAATTTGCTATTATATTTTTTATATTACTGAGCATGCCTGGGAAATACCCTTTTTCCGATATTTGTGCTTTATTTTCTATTGCGTTCCTATGAGCTGGCAGATAAGTTTCTAGAATTATGTTTTCTTGTTCATTTATAATGTCGCCGACAAGTTTCTGGGTATAACGGGTTTTATAATTACTAAAGTGTTGTGGATAAAAATTTTGTATCATGCCTAGTATTCTTTCTTCTGTGTGTATTCCGTTTATAACGGAGGGATTGAGATATCTCTTTAAGAATGAAATAAGCTTTTGTTCAGTATACGTTGGTTCGGTAATGATGTGTCTGTGAACCGTAGGAAATATAATCTTAAATTGATATGATGAGGTGTCGGATCGTTTAAGGAATATCTGATTTTTAAAAACATTGATTGGAACTTCAGCACATGGTATTAGGCCGTGTGAAGAACCTTCATCACTATGGACGGTGGATATAAGAGCATTTGCTTGAAGTGGTATTCTTGATAGCGCGTCTGCTACTACGTTAGCATATCCAGGCTTGTACTTTAGCTCATAGTTATACTCCTCCAAAATTGATTTCCATCGTTTCATTTTTGAATTTGTTTTTTTAGAACTTAATGCATAAGTGAGTGGCTGATGGTCTGTGTAAATTTTGATTTTTTTTGAACCGTACAGATAATTTCTGAGAGAATTTAGCGACCATATAATAGCTAGCATTTCCTCTTCGTTTGTTGCATATCCTTCCTCAGTTTTATAGAGAGTTCTGGATATGAACGTAATTAGTTTATTTTCTTGCGATAAAACGGCACCGATAGCAAAATCAGCTGCGTCAGTTGTGAGCTCAAAGTCCTTATTGAAGTTTGGATGCGAAAGTACTACATCTCTTGATATTAAAATATTCTTTATTTTTTTAAATGATTCCAAAGCTTCTTGATTCAAAGAAATTAATTTATTTCTAGAAGCGTTCTTGGAAATGTTGCCACATTCACCTCTCAGCATATTTGTGAGTGGTTTTGCCATTCCGAGGAATGATCGAAGTTCTTTTAGATTTTTTGGAACTGGCATTTTCGCAATTGAGTCTACTTTATGCGAGTTTGCTTTGATTCCTTTCGCTCCTACAATTAACCCTAAAAATTCGACTTCGTCTTTAAGAAACTTGCACTTGTATATTTGAACTTTTATATTGGCGTGTTCTAGAGTTTTGAACACGACTTATAAATTTTGTAGATGTTCTTCCTCGTTTTTACCGAAAATTATTACGTCATCAATGTAGACATAACACCGTTTGCCAATGTGTTGACGTAGAATGTCATCCAATGCCCTTTGGAATGTCGAGGGTGCGTTTTTAAGTCCAAAAGGAAGTCGTAGGAATTCGTACTTCCCGTTATTTACAGAGAAAGCAGTTTTTTTAATATCTGACTCACGTAAGGGTATTTGATGAAACCCACTCTTAAGGTCAATAACTGTGAAAAGTTTATTTTCACCGAGGTTGGAAAGTACCTCGTTTATTTCCGGAATAGGGAACCGATCTGGTATGGTCACATGCGGTATTTTTTCTCGACAGAATCATCCGTCTTTTTGTCGACTATCCAGACTGGGGAGTTATAAGGAGACTTAGATTTTATTATTGTTCCATTATCGAGAAGTTCCTCTATTTGACGTTCGACTTCTCCCATAAGTGCCATCGGATATGGGTATGGCTTTGAATAGACCGGGGTATCTGTGGTAGTACGTATCTCACCTTTTACTAGAGTAGTAAATGTTAATTTCTCGTCTGGATCCCAGAATAAATTGGGGCATTTCGCTATTATGTTTTTTAATTTTACTTGTTGGCTTTGAATTAAATATGGTACTTGCAGTTCTACTTGATTGTCTTCTTGTAAAATTTTTTGTCTTAGAGGAATTTTTATATTGGGGAATATGGTCATGAAGTTTTGACCAGTATGAATGGTTGCCTTAAGGTCCTTTAGTGTATCATTACCTATTATCCCGTAGGAAGAAGTTAATGTAGGTAAAATATAGAATTTAAGTTTTTCTTTTTGTGGTCCAAATATATCAATAAAAGTATGATGTCTTATTTCTATGTCACCCGCTACGGAACTAACTTTGAACGGTTTTTAATTTTTTAATGGATTCCTTATACGAGTTGATTGTATGTAATTCTTATTTGAGCCTGTATCTATTAGAAAGTTAATTTTATCTCCTCTTCGTGTAACATATTCGATATATGGAAGAGAAGAAGGCGTTAAAATAAAAAATTAATGTGGTCGTTACCCTCCGCCATGTTATCTTCTCCGTGAGAGCTTATATGGGTGGTGACTTCTTTGTCGCGTGAAAAATTTCCTGTTTGGTTGTACGTCATATCATTATCGTACCGAAAGTCATGTATTTCATCGCTTTCGATAGGGTACTCTGTTCCTAAGTGGAAATTACGCTGTATCTTATTTGGAGGATGCGTCATTTGACTCGGAAACGAACGTTTAAAATTTTGTTGTGGGTTATTTTGTCTAAATTGTTGAGAGTTATCTACCTCCATTAGAGTTGGAGTTTGAAATGGATTAGGATTGTTGTTTCTGTACCTATTATAATCTGGTTGAGTTGCATGGGGTTGGCTAAAACTGTTAAAGTACTGTTGGAGTGGCCTTGACTGTCCGAATGAAGGAAAATGTAAATTATTCGGTGGATTAAATCTGTTTGAATTCTGATTGAATTGAAATTGGTCATTATGGTAAAATTTACCAGTTCTGAATGAAGGCCTATGTGGATTGTGAGTTCCGGATAAAATGGTCGAAACGAACGATACTGTGGAGTGGATTTAGTATTTTGTTTTAAGTTGCTGGCACTATTGGCATGTATCGTTCTATAATTAAGGTTACCTAGCTTTAAGCACATTTGTAAACCATTTGGCAGATTTGTTGGTTCTCTCACGCTCAGGAGGCTTGGCAAATTGCCATTAAGACCCCTGATGAATGTATCGAGAGCCTTACTTCTGTACGTCGATGTCATTGCAGACAAAGCATCTTCTCCCAATTCCAGGCAATAAATCTTATCGTGTATCAACGAAAGATGTTGATAAATTTGTTGATAAAATTCTTGGACTGAATTTCCGCGTTGAGTTAGGGTTGTCATTTGATACTCTAACGTAGCGATGTCCCTTTTGTCTGAATAGTGCGTCATTAGGCACTTTTTTATTTTCTCCCAATTTAGGGGTGTTCGGTACGACTCAAGAGCCGCATCCGCTTCGCCTATAATTTTGTGACAAATCGTGTGGAGAATAGCAAAAAAATATTTCGGTGTATTTTTGTTCTGCCCATACATTTGGAGTATTCTGTCTACCGACTTCCTACAAGAATTGAACTCTCGGGGTTTCCCTGAGAATTCTCTGACACATTTAACAACATCAGGCACCCGATCTGATGCGTCAACATTTCGAAAATTTATGCTAAACTCTTCATCCTGTCCTGCTTCAGGATTTAAAATAGAAGAGACTGTTGTCGAAATTAAATCTAAAAGTTCCTTTTTTTGGTTATTAGTAAATACAGATAGTGATGATGAAGTGGACGCTGAAGTAGATGAATATAAATTTAGTCTCGACAAGGTCGCGGCTATTTGTCTTCCTGACTCATTTTAAAAGTTTTAAATTAATAATAATTTTTTTTATATTTTAAGCGTCTTAGTAATTTAAGGAAACAGACTTAACTCTCCTCTTATCCCTTTATTATCATGAATATTTTAAATTGAAAGTTAGGAAAAAAAATTATTTAAAATATTTCTTTAAAGAAAAGTTATTTTTGCTCAAAGCTTTATTTTTTATGATTTTGAATCCTTACTTCTTTTGTTTCTAATTTTTTCTTATTTAAATCTTTTCTTTATTTGCAGTATATTACTTATAAAAAAAATTTTTGTTTTTCAATTTTAATATTTTCATTTGACCTTAAGTCGAACAAAATCTTTAACTTATTAAAATATTTAATTATTTTAAAATTTTCTTATTTTAAAAATTTCCCAATAGTATTTCTTCTTTTTTTTCAGTTGTTGAAGGGTCTCGTAAGAATCGCAACAACTTCCCCCTTATGCAAAGTTTTGTTTATATTTTAGAAATTCTTAATTAATTAAAAAATTTTTTTATCATTTTCATCAAGGTTGCTAAAATATTTTCTTATTTTTCGTTTTACTTAAAGTATGTAATTTTTTTTTTAAATTCGTTCTTTTATTTTTTTCTTATTATTTCTTTTATATTTATTTCGCTTTTAATTTATTTTTGTATTTGTTTATCATTAAAATTTTTTTGTCTTTCTTTAATTTTCCAATTCTTCTTCTTCTTTTTATAATTCGATCATTTTTCAAAATATTGCTTTCTCTAGTTTATAATCAATTATTTTAACAAAAATTTCCTTTTTTTAATTCCTTAGAGTTAAAGATTGCTTTTACTTACAGATAGCTTAAAAACAACATTTGTTTTGCCAACGCTGGAGATCTGAGGTGTTGAATGTATCAGGAGTTATCCTTTTCCTTGATGTACTTGGGTCCTTGTTCCGTTTTGATGTATGAACACTTTGGAATTAACACTTTGCCTTACTTTTTGGTGCTTAGGCTTTATTTTATTGTCATTTCCCTTTTGGATTAAGCACTTCGTTTTTTCCTTAATGTTCAGGCTTTTATTGTTATTTTCTTTATGTTTTAAACACATTGCCTTACTTTTTGATGTTCAGGCTTTTATTGCTATTTTCTTTTTTGGTTAAGCACTTGCCTTACTTTTTGATGTTCAGGCTTTTATTGTTATTTTCTTTTTTGGTTAAGCACTTTGCCTTACTTTTTGATGTTCAGGCTTTTTTTTGCACTTATTACCGAAAAACGCGAAGTCCTACTTTTTCATTTGGGACTATTTATTTAAAGACGCGTTGGTCCCTGCTCAGGCGCCAATTAAAAATTTATTAATTATTTATTTTTTTTTTTTTTAAAGTTGTCGTTGCTTCCGCTACTAGAACTTTACTTTATTGCGTTTAATTATCAACTGAAAAAATGTTTACAAAATAGTTTCTTAATTTAACTTAATGCTATTCTCCAAAATTGCTTAATTGGCGATTCCCACGGTTGCAGAAAATATTGTTGTGTACGTGTGCAACATCAGAAAAACAAATTCTTTTTCAGGAAAACGTGGATCATATTTCTGTCTGGTATTTTTATTTAAATATTTTGTACAGTGGTGGAGTTTCAAATGTGGGATGTGTTAACTTATATAGGTTTGTCATTCCATGTGTAATTTCTGCAATATCCATTTCCGACCCCATAAATTATGTATATTCTGACTTCTGATGCATAGCGAAGTCAATTGAGCAACTTCCGTCTGTATGTCAATCGATCAGATGTAGTGTCGAAAAACATTATTATATCAGTTGTTTTTTACCTTCTCAAATTAGCTTTTCTATCCTAGTATATTAGTTAACAACATTGTTTTAAGCAACCTTGCTTAAAAAATCAAAACAATTTATTAAAAATCTTTTTGGGCAAGTGAATGTGTAAAGCCATGTTTTTGTTCAGAACACATAAACAAAAACTTAATTTAGTATTTTACATTTTATGTAGTTAAAAGATTTTTTTTTTTGTAATCGCATTTGCTTCTTTAAAATGGTTTTCTTTATTAACTTTACAATTGAGAAACATATGGAACGTTTACGTTTAAACAGTAACTAGCCAACGTTGAACAACATTTACGTAATAGTAATGAGGCCTTAAGCCGCTTCTTGACACAATGGATGATTTTTACACAAACAAAATATATGTACTTTGTCTATACTATAAAAAAATAATTTCAGAAAGCGACGTCAATAGTTTATTTTTTATCCTTCCGCCCAAAGCGAATTCATCGATTATCAGTTCGCCTTCCTGCTCCTGTCGAAATCTTCCTTATGAAAATTATCTTACACCATAATATGTAATAACAATATAAAAAATTGTTGCATGTGTGTTGCGACTTTATAGCCCACGAACGGTTGGTCGTATAGATGGATTTTATAAAGTTTGCACGAATTCGGTTCGCGTTCGTGAGTTATGACTGACACAGAGATTTGCGGCTATACCGATTTAAAAAAATATTTTTTTTAGATTTTCCAAGTTAGTATGCTTATTAAAAAAATTTATCAGGATGGGTAAGTAAGAAAGAGGAAAAATGCACGGAATCGATTTTAACAAAAACAATTTTGAGAATATTAAAAAGATAAATAAGTCCTGATTCATTAATGACGATATACAGAAAGAAATCTGCTATAATTTCTATATTAATCAAATAAAAAAATTGCTGAAAGAGTCAAAAATTATTTAATTGAAAAGGAAAAGAGTAAAAAAACAAGTAAGAGTGCTATATTCGGCTTATAGCCCCTCACCATCTACATAAATCTAGTTTAGTGAAGTAACTCCAATCAAAAAAGCAAATGTTGGGGTGACAGAGATTAAAAAAATAAAAAAAATTTGGTACTGCATATATGTATATAATTTTACATAAAAAGTTCTCTTCAAAACCTTTTAAATGATATACATACATATCCATATTTTAAAAAATTTGAAAATTTCAGTGGCTCGGAACTCGTTAAATATGGGCGAGCGCCAATTTTGACTTGAATTTTTTTATTTTTTAATTCTCTATCGCCCCATATAATTATTTCTTTGATTTGAGTTACTTTATTGTTCCAAATGCCATGAAAAAATTGGAGGTAGGTGTGGTGTTTCCAATAGCACTACTTTCGACACTATATCTGATCGATTGACATACTCGTATTAATTATTTTTGGTGAAATAAAGTTTGCCAACGGACAGACAGACTGACATCGTTCAATCGACTTTGCTATGCATAAGAATTAGAATATGTATGCTTTGTGGGGTCGGAAATATATATTGTAGAAATTACGCATGACAAACTTAGTTATACCGTTTTTCCACTTTTTGTGGTGAAGGGTACAAAAACTCTAGGTAAGAACCGGAAATCTTAAGTTAGCGAAGCCGGTGCTTGTTACACTACAGAGAAGAAAAGCCTTGCGCCCTGGAAAACTTTTGTTTATAATTTTTTTCTTAAAATAAAATTTTACATCCTCTGTCTTTTATTGCCGCTAAACTTAATTTATTTTATCAAGTCGTTCAATGAGTTTTTTTTCAGTTTTTCTTTTTAATTAAATAGGTATTAAAATTTTCTTTCCAATGATAGACATATTGTCTCATTCCGCTAGCTTTGGAGGTCCATAATTCCGAAACTGAGGGTTGGCTCCAAATTTTTCACTTAACAATTTTTGCTTCAAATTGCATTTTACACGTCGTAGGGTTTTTGGCTATTTATCTATGCCATTTAACTAGATTTGTTCCAAAAATTTGTTAACGTTTTAATAGTTGTTACAAAAAACCGACTTCAAAACAAATTTTAACTTTCTGTGTAAATTGGTTTAAAAGTGTGGCCATAAAGATCAAATTACTTCAACTATTGGGAAACGGTTTCCTAATAGTTGTGCAGGTTTTGTTAATTTCAATCATCTGTGTGGCCATATGCTTTAACTTACGTTAACTAATGTAACACCCTTTTATTTAAAACTTTAAATATTTATACCATGATAAAAGAATAGAAGGTAATTCCACTTTCTCTTTCCGTCGCCATATTAACGTTCTGATGTTTGCGGGAATTATGAATATTTGTGCTACCATATAAAATTGTAAGATCCCGGTTTTCTGTTTTTTTCCTCTTACAGTGCAGTCACACGGTCAAGTTTTTGTTCAATTCTCTTTTAAGAAATTTACACATATTGCTTGTCAAAATTCACAGAAATTGAAGCTGTGATGTCAAGAAAACAAATAAAATTTATTTGAAGGAAAAAACTACAATCAGCTGTTTTCTTGAATGTAGTTTAAAAACTGAATTGAACGTAAACTCGAAAGCCAATTCCCAGCAAGTTTTTTACGTGTGAGCGTGTTAGTAAAAAAAAAATGAGAAAAATTTTAAAACTTGAATGAAAACTTCATCGTCTGACACCTAAGTAATAGGAAATTCCAAAAGAAAAGAAATACATAATACAAAAATCACAAACAAGTTTAATTAAATAAATAACACAACATTTATAAAATTTAATACACAAATTTAACAAAAAAAAAAAAGATAAGTTTACCTGACTGCACGCTTAGCGTGTTCGTTGCAGTTTGCTAAATATGAAATTATTGGTATTCACACCGAATTTATTAATTTGTTACCCGGTAGTTTGTTAATTAGTTAAAGTTACCAACTGTGAACGACCCCCTTTTTATAACTTTGTGAGTCTGGTAACTTTCGTAGTAAAACAGCTGATTTATTGTTCTGACACAATTTATTATTTTGAAAAAAATAAAACATGCCACGAGAAAGTGTAAAAAAACAATTGTAAACCATTAATTAACATACCCTCTCTCAATGTACACGAAAATTGCCAAAACACAAATATTTTTTTAGAAATGTATCACAAATGACTTTATTATTATATTTATTAAGAAACTGCAACAGCTGATTGTGAGTTACCAACTAAGAACTATTTTGTCAGGGGTGCCGTGTCGCTAATTTGATAAATGTTAATCCGGTAGCGCGTTAAATATACAAAAACAAAATGCGTGTAAAAAAGTAACGATTAACTACTAACAAACTAACAAGATCGGTGTGAAAACCCCTATTGTTATGGACAAGAGTGATTGAAAAAGCCTGGAAATTTGTTTTTCCAGACTACGAAAGGTAAAATATGGAATAGATTTTTTTAATTTCAGTTTCGGTTAAAACTATCGCTTTCAGGAGAAAGAAATTATTTATTAGGTAAAATAAGTGAAATAAAATAAGAAACGTCTTAAGTAGGTAATAAAACAAAAGTGATAGATTGTCACAATATCGAGTTTTAAAGGTTGTCAAACCTTTGAGGAAAGATATCAAAATTAAACATACGAGAACGTTTTATCAGAGGGTGGCCTTTATATTCCAAACAAGAAATTTATAGAAGAAATAACTTTAACTTTTCATAAATTATTGGCGGTGATTTAATTACTGGCTCCTATATGCAAAACTTTTTTTCTGCAATTGAAATTCAATGTTAGATTGCAATATTAAAAAATTTTTTTTTGGGAAGAACATTTTTTCGTATCCGATTTTTAAATAGAAAAATTGAAATTCTGCAAAAAGATGAAAAACACTCTTTGTTAATAAAACTTATTACAAAAGACATCTATTGCGGTTTTTAATTAATATAAAAATCTTGTCCTTGGCATTGCTAACATGTTAAGGAGTTATAAAACTTGTATAAACAATATAGATATCATTATAAGACGCTTTAAAACACAGTTTGCTACTTCTAATTATTAATTAATAATTATTAATTTTAATTAATTAGGGTGGTTAATACGGTAAAATTCTTACTCTTCAAGTTTTTTAATAAGTTATTATAATAAGCTATTTTTTTTTAATTCTGTTTAAGAGTCAAAGGATTTAATTCTGTGCAATTTTATATCTATAGTAAATACATTTGAATTATATTTATATTTATTATACAAATTATACATATTATGTTAAATAGTTAGTTCCAAAATAATTTTTTTCTTATTTAAGCTGTGACAGCGCAAATTTTGTTGTTTACAAAAAATGTATTTCAAATAATTCCGGTAAACGTCACAAATTTTTGAAGTGGAACTACCTTCTATTTTTATATCATGATTTATACCTATTATAATAGCATGTTTACACGGCAAAATGAAGTACTTGCTTCGCTCGCTAAAGATGATTGCGAAGCATACCGTTTACATGACACACACAACATGCTTCGCTTTGACTTCTTTTACAATATCTTATTTTTCGTTAACATTTTTGTGTTTGCAATTAATTAAATTGTAGATTATAATTAAATTATTTGTTTTTTATCAACATATATTTAACACCATTTTTTATATTGTTTTACTTTTTTTTATAGCATTTTAAAGCTTTTGAAGACATCATTAAGGACATACTAAAATTCTTTTAAAATACTTAGTTCATTAACAGCCGATGACATTTTTATGTAAAATTATGTATATACAGCACCAATTTTTTTTATTTTTTAATTCTCTGTCACCTCAATATTTGCTTTTTTGATTGGTGTTACTTTACTTAACTAGATTTACATAGATGGTGAAGTGTATAAGGATTCGGCATATAACTTTATTTAAAGTGTAGTAAATATTACACAATTTCCGAAGAAAGAAAAAAGATTTTGTGTGCGAGAATTATACCTTGGAAAAGGATTTGTATCAGTTTTTTATCGCCACAAGAAAGCATCCACCTGTTTTAGATGAACTGTACGGAACGTTAGCAAAAAAAAATTGGAGAAGAATTCTCTGCTAACAATTCCTCCAGATTGTCTGGAGGAGAAGGTGATGGCAACAACTTTGCTTTGATGTATGCTCTGCTAAGTTTCTTGCTGTAGATTTAGGAGAATATGGCTGTCAAAGTGATGGTGGAGCGATGGTGTTAGATTTTTTTCTAGAAAAATCGTCAGAAATTCGAAAATAAATCGTCAAAACCGTCATAAGAATTAGAAACTAACGTCAAATAATTCTTGCGAAAAAAAACCGACATCAAAACAGATTTCATCTATCTGCCTATAACAGCTCAAGTGTATGGCCACATAAATTAGGTTACATTAACTATTGGGACACACTTATATCTCCAAACTTTATACTTGTTCAACTGTTCAATAGTTTGGCAATATACATCAAATTGCAGCAACTATAGGGTCCCTCTTTAATTTCCAAAAATCAAATTATGTACTTGCTGTTGTAGTAGATTTAGCAATCAATTTCTGTGTAAATTTCAACCGTCTGTCTGTAACGGTTTAACAGTTTGCCCATATACATCAGATAATATGAACTCTTTAATTTAAAATACCAGTATAACATTTTTATGCTTCTTATTATACCAAATAAAGTAGTGGACAATTTGTCTAAAATTAAAAACGTTAAAAAGACGGCCATATAGAACAAATTACATTAATTTTGGGAACACCCTTTAATTTCTAAATATAAATTATAAGCGCCTTGTTAGAGCGGACTAAGCAAAACATGCCCCTTGTAAATTTCAGCTGTCTGTCTATAACGGTTCATAAGTCCGGCCACATACACCATATTATATAAACTTTTGGGACACCCGTTTTTTCCAAATGTTATACTTGCTGTTATAGAGAGTTAGTAATACAGTCTACCTACAACTGTTTAAAAGTATGATCATATACCAAATTAAACGAACTATTGGTGCACCCTTTAATTTATAATTTTAAATAATATCAGCTGTTACTATAACGGCCATCGCAATCGGCATTGCGTCAAATTTACAACCGTTTATCAATAACGACTAAAAAGATGGTCCTATATAAGTAAATCTTCATCAATTATGGGACACCCTTTATTTTCTAAACTCAAATTATAAACTCGTTGATATAGCGGATTTAGCAATACAGGTCCCTTTAAGTTTCAGCGTTCTGTCTGTAACGGTTCAAAAGTTTCGTCACATACACAAAATTACATTAACTATTGGAACACCCTTTAACTTCAAAATCCAAATTATATACTTGTTGTTATAGCGAGCTTAGCAATACAGGTTTATGTTAAATTTCAATCCTCTGTCTACAACTGTTGATAAGTATGGCCATATACATCAAATTTAATGAACTATTGGCGCACCCTTTAATTTATAATTTGTAATATTAATACTTGTTACTTTAACGGCCATAGCAATCGACATTCTGTCCAATTTGCAAGCGTTTGTCTATAACGGTTCAAAAGATAGGCCCATATTAGTAAATTTATATCAATTATGGGGGCACCCTTTAATTTTTAGATTTATTTTTGGGAGCTATAGCTATAGTATAGGGGGTACACCCTTTAATTTTTAAGATTTTGAGCTGTTTTTAAAACGGACCAATCAGTAAGCATAATCTCTCATATTACAAAAAATTTTCAAAATCGGATCAGAAATGACTGAGTTCTGGAGGCACCAATATATAAAAAAAACAACATTCAGCCGAATCGTATAACCTCCTTCTTTTTTGAAATCGGTTAAAAATCGTCACAGATTAAAATATACGATCGATTATGTTATCAGCCTTTTTATTTATTTCGTTTGTTGGAATAAGAAAATGGTCCATTTAATTTAATAATGGTGTTAAGTTTGTAAATTAAAACATAGCTATTCTCGTGTTTTTTCCATTTAACTTTTAGCAACGTTTACATTAAAAAGTTTGATAAATATTTCTTGACATATATACATAATAACTTTTTTTTACTTCTAAGTATACTGTACCAAATATTTGAATACTAGTTAAAACTAATAGCGCAGGTGATCGAATTCGCTTTACACATTTTTCCGAATCAGCATAATAATTTTTTTACATATTGTTGACGCGCCATTTAAAAAACAAAAAAAATTTCAATTTTTAAATCGAAAAAATATTTTTTAGTAATTAGTTTGTTGATAAAACAGTGAATGTGCGAATAAAACGTTGTGTGAATAGTGAAAAGATTGTGTGTGCCCAAGTAGTGCAGATAAATATAACATTAAACAAACAATAAACAACATTTTTAAAAAAGAAAATGTTTCTTTGAGATAAACCCTTATAGTTTTTAAGGTTAAAAACATTAAATTTTTAAAAAATGATGGGTGATTTCTATATTGCTAAGAAACAAATTGAATGTAACACGTCTTTTTGCTTTAACAGATTGAAAAACAGTACTTATTTATTTCAATTTTCATGGTTATGTTAAGAATAGATATTGTAAATTGTGTGGCAAAAGGCCCATTTAAGAGAATTTACAATTTTGATAATTTTTCATAAGTGAAAAGACAGTAGAAAAATTTTTTCATTAAGCGTTCGCGTATGTGTATCTACGCATATTTTTGTATGTTCTACTGCCAGCGTATATACGCGTATGGTACAAATTGTTTTTTTTTTTTGTTTTGGAGTATATGTAGATGTTAAATTTGTAATTGTTTTGTGCTATTATGGTTTACTACATTCTTCAGTGACCTATTGAACATTACACAGTTTTCTCTACTATTTATTTTAAAACCAAACATTTTGCTTATTTTTTTCTAATGTATCCGTTGAAGTCAGTATTTCGTATTTGGAATAGCAGCTTGATAAATATGAATGGCTTAGTGATATCTCATTTGAATTTTCTTTTTAATTTGTTTAATGTTTTAAGCAAATTATCTTTAAAACAATATTGTAACCATTTTTATGCATATTGAGTGTAGATAATTACATATATAGTACTGTTTCAACTAAATAACGGAATTCAAAAATACGTCGATTAATGTAAAAATAGAATTACATTTATTTAGCTTAGAATAAAGTTTGTTTTCTGTATGCATTTTGTTAAAACTGTGCACTCTGCACCATTGCACTCTGCTTAAGATCACTGTTAAAAAAATGCGTGATTTTGAAATATACAGCTCGGATCTAGCTACATTGCAGCCGTAAAGGCATCATACTGCAAAAGTTTGTTTTTCTGTTCTTCATTGCACTAAGGAGAGTTTGGTCGTATACATCAAATTAGATTAACTATAGGGGTAACCTTTAATTTCCAAATTCAAATTAACTATTGAGTAACTCTTTAGTGTCCAAGTCCGAATTTTATACTTGCTGTAATAGCTGACTAAGCAATATAAGGAACCTATATAAGTTTCAGTAAGTAAGTAAGTTTCAACTGTCTGCCTCCAACTCTTGACAAGTATGGTATACATCAAATTAACTAAACTGTTGTAACATCCTTTAAGTTAGAACTTTGAATATCAATGCTGGTTATTAAAACGGTCACAGTAGTCGACATTCTGTCCAATTTTTAAGCGTTTGTCTATAACGGTTCAAAAGATAGGTCCATATAGGTAAATTAACTTCACATATGGGAACGCCCTATAATTTTTAGATTTACTTTTGCATTTCTTTGTGTGTTATTTAAATTTGTGCGGTTCATAATGCACGTAAAAAACAAATATAAATGTACGAGGAAAGCCGTCAATTTTTTAAATTTATTATCTGTTTATAAAACAGGACTAATCTGTAAGCATAACGTTTCAAAATACAAAAATTTAAATCGATCCAGAAATGACTGTGTTATGTAGGCACAAACGTTAAAATAATTTTGTCAAAAAAAACCCACATCAAAACAGATTTCATCTGACTGTTAATTTCAACCGTCTGTCTACAGCTGGTCAACAGTTTGGCAATACACATCAAATTACAGCCACTATTGGGATACCCTTTAATTTCCAAATTCAAATTTCATACTTGCTGTTGTAGTAGACTTAGCAATCAGGTTCTTTGTAAATTTCAACCGTTTGTCTATAACGATTCAACAGTTTGGCCATATACATCAAATTACATCAACTATTGTAATACCATTTGTAATATAATATATAATCAGCAAAGAAGTTTAGATTCTGTCTAATTTTCCAGTGTTTGTATATAATTCTTCCAAAGATACGGCCATATAGGTTAAATGACATTAATTTTTTGAACACCCTTTAACTTCTAATTTTTTATTTCAAACTTGTTGTTATAGCGGACTTAGGAATACAGATTCTTTGTAAATTTTAATCATCTGTCTACAATTGTTCAAAAGTATGGCCCTATACATCAAAATAAATGAACTATTGCGGCCCCTATAATTTATAATTTTGATTTTAATATTTGTGACTATAACGGCCAATTTTCAAGCATTTGTCTATAACGGTTCAAAAGATAGGCCCATGTAAGTCAATATCCATCAGTTATGGGAACACCCTCTAATTTCAATTTGAAATTATTGATATAGCGGACTAAGCAATACAGGTCTCTTGTAAGTTTCAGCTGTCTGTCTACAATTATTCAAAAGTATTGCCTTATGCATCAAATTAAGTAAACTATTGGGGCACAAATGCAATGTTGCTCTACACCCAAAGGAGTGCTACTTAGCGTATCATACTCCAATTTAAAACACTTTTTTATATTACATTAACAATTTTTCGAGTCTTCTTGTGTTATAGCAACAAAAATGTTTATTCTAAATATAAATAAAAAACTAAGTAGTGTATTTTGCTACTGTTCTTTTAAAAGGACACCTGATTCTGGGAAAACTATAAATTTTAAGAAAAAAAGTAATTTAATAAAAAAATTTCAGAAACCCAGAAAATAAAAGTTTCGAAATAAAAATTTAAGTTATTCAAAAAAATTTTGAGCCGCTATCTTGGTTAAGATGATGATCTGTTTTTAAAAAGGGACCAATCAAAATCAGTTCAGAAATGACTGAGTTCTGCAAGTTCAAACATAAAAAAGCAACATTCAGCCGAATTGATAACCTTCTCCTGTTTTTAAGTCGGTTAAACAGCAACATTCAGACGAATTGATAACCCCCTTATTTTTATACCCTTCACCACAATAAGTGGAAAAGGGTATAACAAAATTTTGTATTTTCTTCAATATCCATTTCCGACCCCATAAAGTATATATATTCTAAGTTCTTATTCATAGCGAAGTCGATTGAGCGATTTCTGTCTATTTGTCCGTGATAGTGTTTTAATCAAGTTTGCCTTTGCAAACGCCAATCGATCAGACATAGTGTCGAAAGCGGTGCTATTGGGAATCAGCAATATCAGTTCATCTCCTTAGAAGCAGCGGGCAACATCACGCCTACCTATAATTTTTCCATATTATTTGAAACAATGAAGTAACTCCAATAAAAAAAAACATATGGGACGATAGAGGATTAAAAAACAAGAAAAAGCACCCAAGTGAAAAAATTAGCGCTCACCCATATTATCCGAGTTACGTGCCTCTGAAATTTAAAAAGTTTTTAAAATATCAATATGGGTATCATTTAAAAGCTTTCGAAGAGATCTTTAAGGAAATAGTAATTTTTTTTTAATGCTTAAACCGTTAAGAGCCGATGATATTTTTGTGTAAAATTATATATGTATATGCAGTACCAAAATTTTTTTTAATTATCTGTCACCTTACTTGTTTTGATATCGGTTAAAAATATGAACATAAATCTGTGAATTATATGTGAATGTTGTTACTTATGGGTTGATGCTTTCTTATTTTTTTCCATGAATTAGAAAAAAAATCCAATTTTTATTACCTTAACCACAAAAAGTGGAAAAAGGGTATATCTAAACTTGTCATTCCGTTTGTAATTTCTACAATATCCATTTCCGATCCCATAAAGCGTTTTGAGTTCTTATTCATAGCGAAGTCGATTGAGCGATGTCCGCTTGTCCGTCTGTTAAATGCGCCAATCGATCAGACATAGTATCGAAGGTGGTGCTATTGGAAATCTTCAAGATCGGTGTATGTCCTTAGCCGCAGCGGGCAAAACACTACGCTTACCTCTAATTTTTTCGTGTCATGTGAAACAATAAAGCAACTCCAATAAAAAAAAACAAATATATGCGGCGATAGAGAAGTAAAATATAAAAATAGTGAAAAAATTGGCACTCG
Source organism: Gymnosoma rotundatum (assembly GCA_916610165.2). Taxonomy (NCBI): domain Eukaryota; kingdom Metazoa; phylum Arthropoda; class Insecta; order Diptera; family Tachinidae; genus Gymnosoma; species Gymnosoma rotundatum. Next base: position 77,496,298 of record OU744337.1, read on the forward strand.
TCCATATTTTCCGAGTTATGGGCCTTTGACCTTTTCAAAAATTTTTAAGAGATCTTTAAGGAAATGCTAAAATTTAAGAAAAAAAATGCTAAATCCATTAAGAGTCGCTGACATTTTTATGTAAATTTATATACAGTACTTAATTTATTTTATTTTTAATTTTCTGTTATCCCAATATTAGTCTGTTTGATTAGACTAGACATAAGGTAGATAGATGCAAAGAATGTTGATGAAGGATGTGGCGGTCCAGAAAATGCTGCATTTCATTCTGATAGCGTCTAATTTTTTTTGTTTTCTTTGGAAAACGTCCGCATACATTTGTAAATAATTTTTCTTTCTAAAAATGTTTAGAAAATTAATTAAAAAGAACCAAAAAGCCGAAAATAAAGTAAAATTTCATTAATTTTTTTAATTTCTCAAGAGAAAGAAGAAAATAACAATGATCCCAACATTATTAATACCCTGCCGCAGAATTATTTCTGCGTAGTGCTATTTGGTTGTATCTACGTAAATTGTAGTGCCTGTTTATTCTTAATATTTTTTAAGAAATTGTTTAAATTAATTAAATTATAATTTAAACGAAATTAGGGCACTGCGTGAAAAACTAAAACTCTTAATAAAACACAACTGGTGGAATCGAATATTACTTTGCAAGTAAGTATATTTATTATGTATACTGATGCTTCAATATTTTTCAGCATAACAGTTACTCTTTACATTTTCAGCAAATCAACAAAAACTTAAAAGTAAGGTAAGTATTAGGGGTAAGTATTAGTTTTAGTATTATTTATTTTAGTTTTATTAAATTCATTTATTAATATTATTAATATTTATTATTATTATTAATATTATACTGGCTCAACATGCCGGCCCCATTGAAGGAGCTGAGGTCTTCAATCATCAGGTAGTGGAGCCAATTTTTTGTCTTGACCTCCGCCACCCTGACCTTGCCGTCTCCCTCGTGGGCGTTGACGACTCTCCCGGTCAGCCAGTGCTGTTGCGGGCAATTGTCTTCATGGATTATCACCACTTGACCGACCTTGAGACTGGCCATCTCCTCGCAGCACTTGCTTTTGCCCTGAAGTCCCAGGATATAGTCGCGAGACCAAGCCTGCCAGAATGTCTGCTTGAGACCGCAAAGCCGGCGCCATCGCTTCCATAATTAGGCCTTTTTGCCTGTCACGTCTTCTGCGGATTCTGGCGGCAGCGAACGCAGACCCTCGCCTATCAGTTGGTGCGCTGGAGTTAGCGCTTCCCCGTCGTTGGGGTCTGGAGACAGCGGTGCGATTTGCCGACGGTTGAGCACCGCCTCTACTTCTGCAAGCATTTTGCCCATCTCTTCTTGAGTGAGCGATGCGTTGCCCACAGCACGCAGAAGTAGGAACTTCGCCTGCTTCACGGCTGCTTCCCACAGCCCTCCACAGTATGGCGCCCGAGGTGGTATGAAGCTGAACCTCACCCCGGACGACGCTGCGTATGATGCGACGACCTGTTGCAGCCCCTTCAGCACTCGGCTGGCTCCGACGAAGTTCGTCGCGTTGTCGCACCAAACTATTGTTGGCAGTCATCTCCTGGCAGCGAACCTTTTAAAAGATAAAAGAAAAAAATCAGTAGACAGGTCAGACACTAATTCTAAATGAACCGCCTTAGAAGTGAAACACACGAAAACCGCTATATACATTTTAATTGGTCGTCTACCACGTATTCTCAATGACACGTTAACGGGACCACAGAAGTCTACGCCGACCGTTAAAAAGGGTCGGGTAGCTCTCACTCTACTAGTGGGTAAATTGCCCATTTCTTTTCGGTAATAAAAGTGGGAACTTGGTTTGCATTAAGCAATCTCCCACCTACCCTTAAAAGTGAAAATGTTCGTTTCTCTTCTGTAAAAGTATGAACAAATGGTGTTAATTTTTGAATGTTTGATGGCAAGACAAGAGATTTTTGCAATTTCATAGCTCCTCAGAAAAGTAATTTTTCTGGATTGTCTCTACAAGCCGAAAGAATGACCATTTCAATTCGATTGCAGTAGGTCTAGAGCCTTTGTCTATTTTTCGTTTTGTCATAACGTCAACAAATCTAAGTACAAAAGACGTTACTCGTAGTAGCTTTTTGTAAGACGAATATTTTTCTATAAGATCAAATAGGCAATTATGTGGATCCTCTACTGCAATAAGTACATTCATTTTTCCTTTTTCCAATAATTCCTGGTTCTCTGTTAACTCAAAGTGTTCGTTAACAGGCCAGTGGGAACTTTCGTTTAGTAAAAACGGAGGTCCCTCAAACCAAATCGAATTTTTTAATTCTTCAACATCTCATCCTTTTGAAACAATATCAGCTGGATTTTGCTTGGTGGGTACATCGCGCCACGAAACGTGGTTTGGCCATTCTTGAATCTCAGCCACTCGATTTGAAACAAAAGTGGATAGCGAGGATAGATGCGTTTTAATCCAATACAGTGTTATTTCTGAATCAGTCCAGAAATTGACATACTCAATTTCAAAGCTCATCATTAACTTAATTCGATTCCACAACTTAGCTAATAGACGTGCAGCACAAGTCTCGGAAGAGACTTGAGCTATGTGCTGCTTCAAATCGTCCTGACATTAAGCGTCGTACGGAATTTCAAAATTTTCCTCACATTGTTGCTGTTCCTCAGAATATATTTTTGTTGACTCATTTGGAAGATCTTCTAATTCCCAGAATTTCCTGACTATTGAATCAACATTGCTCTCGTTTTCTACAACAGTACTTAAATGAAAAACGCTGTTATTGGTCGAGACCTTTGATTGGTATTTTCCAGTTACAATCCAACCAAGCGATGTCTTTTGAAGAATTGGCAGGCTCGGACCAGATTTTATTTGACCAACACACATCAAATCAAAGAAAATTTCAGCGCCAATCAATAAATCAATTTTTTGTTGCTTATTAAAGCAGCATTTATACTTGTTACATTATTTTTATTACATTATTATTATAGCGGTAATAACAATCGGCGTTTTGTCAAATTTCCTATGACGATTTAAAAGAAAGGCCCATATAGGTCAATTTGCGTCACCTATGCGGACGCCTTTTAGTTTTTAGATTTATTTTTCTATTGACTTTTCCCATTGGGAGCTATTGTTATACTGTTTTTTTTTTTAAATTTAAAAACGTGTATGTTGTATGGGGACACCCTTTAACTTTCAAATCCAAACATTATAGTTGTTGTTATAGCGGATTTAACACTACAGGTTCGTTGCATATGTCAAGCGTCTGACCATAACTGTTAAAAAGTATGGACATATACATCCAATTTTTAATATTAATACTTGTTAAAATGAAAATTTATTATTCGGAATCTTTTAAAATTTAATTAATTTACTTTACTCGTGCTTGATTTCTTCAAATATAAATATTTCATGATATTCTCATGAAGTATTTATTATTTTAAACTAAACTACAAAATGAAATGTATTACTGCGGGGAAAGCATATCCATATGGCCATTTCACTACTGCTGAAATAGCTTATCAGTGAATTTTACCCAAATTTTGTACAGAAAACTAGAAAGTCTTATATCAAAAGCCAAATTGATTAAATGAGAACTCCATTAAATCAATAACACAAAAGGCAATAACAACTCAAAAATGTTCTATACAAAAACACAGCAAACATTCAGTAACTATTTTTTTTTTCTTTCATTTTTCTACATAAGGGATCCCATTGGGAACCATTCATATGTACTTGAAAGATTCAATGAAAAAATAAAAATAAAAATTGAAAAACAACTTTTATTAATAAGCAATGTGCACATGCAAATATATCAAAATGAAAATTTATTATTCGGAATCTTTTAAAATTTAATTAATTTATTTTATTCGTGCTCCTGCCTTTAACTTCGAAATCTGAATTTAATACTTGTTGTTAAAGCGGCCTTAGCAATAGTTCGTTGTAAATTTCAAGCGTCTGTCAACAACTGTTAAAAACTATGTATGAGTATGTACGAATTGATAACCTCTTTCTTTTTAACTAACTTCAAAAAAGAAGAAGGTTATCAATTCGACTGAATGTTGCTTTTTTATGTTTGTGCGTGCAGAACTTAATCATTTCTAAACCGATTTTGAAAATTTTTGGTAATAAGATAGATTATGCTTACAGATTGGTCCCGTTTTAAGTTTACATTTTAAAAATTAAAGGGTTTCCCTATACAACATACATGTATTATCAACTGTAAAGGGCACTTTTGTAAAATATATGTTATTGTTCCTTAAAATACGTACTAATGGTTTTCATTATTTCCTACAATAATTAATGTAATCGATTCTAAGTAATTGATTATAAAAGTTTCGTGCCTTGGTAAAATCATTAGGTTGGCAATCTAGTTGGTAAGTTCTTCCACCAAAAATGCTTAATTCCACACTGGATTACCTTTTCAAAAATTTTTTGCTGGGTAACTCCTTTATAACAAGAAGCTTAATATTTGAATTCAACAATTAAAGGGTTTTCCCAAAATTATTGTAATTTGACCTATATATCCGTATTTTTTGAACCGTTATATTCAAAAACCTGAAATTTAGACAGAATGTCCCCTTCTTTGTTTGGTATATTAAGAGGTACAAAAATTTTAAAGTATAAATTAAAGAGTTTAACAATAGTTGATATAACTGTAAAACCGTAATAGACAGACGGTTGAAATTTACACAGAACCTGATTGCTAAATCTATTATAATTTGAATTTGGAAATTAAAGGGTGCCCCTATAGTTGCTCTAATTTGATGTATATTGCCAAACTATTGAGCAGTTAAAAAGTATAAAATTTGGAGATATAAGGGTGTACTAATTGTTAATGTAATCTTATGTATGTGGGCATACTTTTGAACCGTTATAGAAATCTGTTTTGAAGTCGGTTTTTTTTGCAAGAATTATTTTGAAGTCGGTTAAGAAGTAAGGTTAAGAAGAAAATATAAAAACAAATAATTTATTTACAATTTAAAACCTAATAAATTACAAAAAAAAAAAAATTAGAACAAAAAATTTGTAATTTTTTAGTTTTAAAATAAAACGAAGCATGTGTCGTGTAAACGGTATGTTTCACAATAATAATTCGAAGAGCGAAGCAAGTGCTTCATTTTGTCATTACAGTTACTGCTGTAGTAGCTCACCACCGAAAGCACGTGTTTGCCTTTAATCAATGGAAAAATTTTGTTTTGCAGTTGCCTTTATATTTCCGTACTTTGTTTTTAGCACTTTGTGGCTGCGGAAAGTGTGTGTAAATTTACTGTTAAATTCGCATTCTATACTCCTCCAAGTATTTAGTTTCTCCTTGGCCCACACTCTGTCCGTCTTTTTATTTTCAATTTTCCTCACAGCGCTTAATAAATAATCAACTTCAGCTGAAGAAAAATTTTTACTTTTTTTCATTAATACAGCTCAAGAAAAGTTTTTTTGTTTTGATAAGCAAATGTTTTTTGAAAAACTATTGATAAATTTTTGACATTGCATAGTGCTACCATATTTTTGTCGTATTTAAATGAGAACTTAAATTTAAGACTGAAAAAATTTAACTTTATTTAAATATAGCTTAAATTTAAACACAAATTAAGCAAATGCGTACTAAAGATTAAATTAGATGTGCCATACCATAGCGTCATAGCCGTAACCATGGCCATAACCATAATCATGTTTACTGCCAGCGAAAAGTGATGCCATAGCCATGAGCAACTCTTATTTGTTTCGTTTGTTAAGAAAGCAGCGCAATGAAAAATAAAAACTGTCCAATACAATGCAGTCAATTATGTTAATTAACTATTGGGACACACTTATATCTGCAAACTTCATGCTTTTTCAACTGTTCGATAGTTTGGCTATATACATCAAACTGCAGCAACTATGGGGTCACTCTTTAATTTCCAAATTCAAAATATATACTTGCTGTTGCAGTAGATTAAGCAATCAGATTTAACCGTCTGTCTGTAACGGTTTAACAGTTTGCCCATATACATCAGATTATATCAACTATTTAATTTATAATATAACATTTTTATACTTTTTAGTATACCAAATAAGGTAGTCTTAGTGTTTGTATACAACGGTTCAAAAAATACGGCCATATAGAACAAATTACATTAATTTTAAGAACACCATAAATTCAAATTATAAGCTTCTTGTTATAACGGACTTAGCAAAACATATCCCTTGTAAATTTCAGCTGTCTGTCTATAACGGTTCAAAAGTCCGGCCACACACCATATTATATCAACTATTGTTATACTTGTTATAGAGGAGGTAGTAATACAGGTTCTTCAACTGTTTGAAAGTATGGCCATATACCAAACTAAATTAACTATTGGTGCACCCTTTAATTTATAATTTTAAATATTATCAGCTATTACTATAACGGCCACAGCAGTCGACATTGCGTCAAATTTACAAGGGTTTTCCTATAACGTTTCAAAAGATGGGCCTATATAAGCAAATCTACAGTAATTATAAGACACCCTTTAATTTCTAAATTCAAATTATAAACTCGTTGATATATATTATAAACTCGTTGATAAGTACAGGTCCCTTTTAAGTTTCAGCGTTCTGTCTATAACGGTGCAAAGGTACGGCCACACACTTGAAATTACATCAACTATTGGAACACCATTTAACTTCCAAATTCATATTTTATACTTGTTGTTATAGCGGACTTACCAATACAGGTTCGTTGTAAATTTCAATCGTATAGACTGTTAAAAAGTATGGCAAAATACATCAAATTAAATGAACTATTGGCGCACCCTTTAATTTATAATTCTTAATATTAATACTTGTTACTATAACGGCCATAACAATCGACATTCTGTCCAATTTGCAAGCGTTTGTCTATAACGGTTCAAAAGATAGTAAAGTAAATTTACATCAATTATGGGGGCACCCCTTAATTTTTTGATTTATTTTTGTATAATTTTTTGTTTTTGGGAGCTATAGTCATTCTAAATTTTACAGAAGTGCCCATTAAAATTCATAATACACGTAAAAAATTTGTATGTTGTATGGGGACACCCATTAATTTTTAAGATTATGAGCTGTTTTTAACACGGACCAATCTGTAAGCATATTCTATCATATTATCAACAATTTTAAAAATCGGATCAGAAATGACTGAGTTCTGGAGGCACAAGTATAAAAAAGCAACATTCAGCCGAATTGTAAAACCTCCTTCTTTTTTTGAAGTCGGTTAAAAATAAAGAAACAAACAGTTAATAACTACATTCAGTAGTCAACTGTATTTGGTTATGGTAAAAATCAAAATTTAATTAATATCTATGGTTACAGTTATGGCATTATGGCATGTTACCAATAATCAAATACAGTGTTTACCATTAGGTGGCTTGACAGCTGTTTTATATGGTAATTGTACGTCTAATTGTACCTTAACTAGATAAATACGAACTCAAAAATTGGCTCTGAATCAACAGCTCGGCGGTAAGAAGAGGCAGTCATATATGTCCTCTGTCAGCTACATAAGTTATAATGGCAAGAGGAGTGGAGAAGATTAGGGAGTAGTAAAAGATGCACGAAATAGAGATTGATGACACGATTTTTTTCTTATTCACCTTTCTTTCGTATTTTTTGTAATTTTATGTATAAGCGATGTTGCCAACCTGTTAGTTGAAACTGTATAAAATAATACTGCAAGAAATATAAAATTTATTAGAAATAGAATGGTGTGAAGAGTAAAAGTAATATTTTTTTGTAGTAAATTAAATTTAAAAACATATGTAAAGCAAAGATTAAGTGGAGCTTTTAATTTGGAAACATCAAAAAAAAAAAAAAAAATTAACGCCTATATAACGTAACCTCACCGATTAGTCGGTCGTCAATTTCGTAAATAATTTCTTCTTTCGTTAAATGAAACATTCTGCTCTTTATATTTTTGTTAAAGCTACAGATACTCTTGAATTTCGATTATGTTTAATCGATTTTAAAATTTTTTCATTTTTAATTGTATATTACGTTGTTTTGCTAACATACAATTAGTTTGGCAATACTGTTTACTAATGAACGAATAAATTGATTAGCCAATGTTTAGCTTTGTGCCATAAGAGTTTTTTTTTATAATTTTAATAGAAAGTTGGTCCAAATTTACACCTGCGATTATTTCATCCCATATTTTCAATTCTGTTTTAAGGTTTTAGCGAGATTCATCGCGTCCCTATACTATACAATTTTTCATGGCATGGGATTTTGTACATTTCGCACATAAAGCGTGTGTTGAAAAAGCATTAAACACATTCGCCGCAGCAGGATACACGAACACACCACAGCAAATGACGCTAGCAACATTTGTCGCCTAATACGAAGCTACATAATTATTTTTAAGGCAGCAGCTACATAGTAAAAATATGATTTTATTGTATTTTAGTGATGTCACTTTACCGATTTTTAACCCTTTCGGGACTACTGGGATAATACGTCCCAGCAATTTTCAAACTGTCTTTTTTTCTTTATTTTCAATGCAATCGCCAGGGACGTAGAACTCCCAAACGTCCAAAAACGGATAGCCTCAATATTGGAGACCACTTGTCAGTAGAGCAAGAAAAGCGTTGTCGCTGAGTCCGCTGTTCTTCACTTGGCATAGAAAAGCAAACAAAGACGATATGCTCAGGTTGTAACAACGCCTTATGTTACAAGTGGTTTGGGCGATTCCACAAATAAATACCTAATTGCATTCCTAAAATGTTAAAAATAAATGTAAACTTTTATCTTAATCTAATAATATTTATATTTTAGTTATCTTTTTAATTTTGAATCGCTCTTCGAGAACATTGATTGGGATTTTATGTCCCATGAAAATACTTGTTGGGATTATATGTCCCAGGAAAAAAGGACGAATTTAAAATTTTTAAGTATAGAGAACATAATACTTTTATCATACCTTTTAGAATATGAAAAAAATTTCACCATATATAATTTTGTTTTCAAAATAAAACTCCGTCCCGAAAGGGTTAAAGAACCAGCTCTCATTTATAATTAAAAAATATTTTAACTATTATGTAAGAGGCTATTAGAAGAGTAAAATAATACTTTTAAGGGTCAAGTTGAGTTATCGTTTGGATTGTCTTTAAAATTTAAAATATATTGAAGTATTTCTCAGAAGCAATAATAAGTACGGTAATGTGTAATGTATAATAACACGTAGTTGCTTGTCCACTTAAATAAAATATACTAAAAACAACAAAATATTAAAAGCTTTACAGTTCCATGATATCTATTAAAATAAATCATGTTAATTATTTACAGATGTCCCACACAAGAAACTTTTTACTTACAAACGACAATTGATATTATTATAGGGGTCAAGCTGTATAAGTTCTTCAACCAGCAAGTACTAAGAACAGAACTAAATTTTTAAGTAAATGCTTTCCAAAAAAAAGGAATTGTAGTTTTATATACATCTTAATACATTTCTCTGAAATTTCAAAGTGTTAAAAAATTTTCTATCTACAAAAATAAAATGTGCTGCAGTTTAAGTAAAATTATACTTGTAAAATTGAGTGATTTTACATTTGTATCTCTATTTTTCTACGAAAAAATATTCTATATTTGAATCAAGGTTCTAAAGGATCTTCTCACAAAAATTTACTCAAATCTCTACAGCAGCTTTTATAGTACGTGATGCGAACACAAACATACAAAAATTCCAAAAAACGGTATTTTCTATTCCAAATTAATTACTATCTTTACAAACAACAAACGTTTCATGTACAGAAATGATATGAATAATTTTTACTTTAAATTTTTATTGTTCTTTTCTTTTTTCATAATAACAGGTTTTAAGCACTTATTAGGTCTGTTTCAGATGCATAACAAAATAGTAAAAAGGAAATTACTCTCTCAATGTGACAAAGTTGTCCGAAATTGCTGGAACGCGAAAAACCACAATTGAACATTATAAAATACTAATGGTGCTGATTTACTTAAATAAATTTTATTTTAGTGATTAAATGCAAAATATTTTAAAAACAAAGCATTTGCATCATTGCCAACAGCTGTAAAAAGTGATTGAATATAAAAGCTATAAATTAGTTATTATTAAAAAAAATTGTTTATAATTTTTTTGCAAAATGGAAAGCCAAGTAAATATTCTATGTTCTCCTTTCTTCACTTTCTTCAAATATTTAACATAAATTCAAATACAACTGTTTTAAAACTCTAAAATGTTTCTTAAATTCGTCGTCTGTGTATTCAAACACCACATTTTCTAAATGTTTATTAATGCTGTTTCTTTTTTCTACTTCGAAAGCAGCAAGAAATTCAAAAAAAATTTCTCCACATCAGAATCTTTAGCAGTTAAGTCCAAAATGTAGTATTGATTAGACTTACTTGATGTGTCCATGACTTCTTCAATGATCTATAAAAGCATATTTTATTGAAGAAAGTGATAAATATCCATACTCTTAAATATATACACAAGTACTTACAACTACAAGTTTATTTGAAAAATCTTCCCTTTTTCCTTTAAGTAATTTTAAGCAAAATCCTTATGCATTTATTTAAAAATTATTTGATTTTTAAAGTAAACAAAAAACAGCTGATAAATTAATTCTAGTCCGAACTTAGCCAAAGAAAAAATTCGTACAACTTTGTACAGGATATGAAAAATTTTACTCTCTCATTTTCTCTCAAAATTTTACAAAAATTGTTATCTGGAACGCTTTTGAAAAAACTTGTACGAGTTCGGACTGTTTTTTATGCATCTGGAACAGACCTTTTATTTTATATGTCTTATAGTATTGACATCACTTAAATGTTTATTTTGGCCAACAAAAACAAAATTAGTTTATCTGGACTGCAGCGGCAAATTCAGCGTAGCAAACAACCTCCGCCTTGTTGCCTTGCTGTCGTCGAAATAATCATTCTCATATTAAGACATGTATTCTATTTTTGACCTTTTGCAGTCAGTAGCTGCTGTCTCGAAAGTATGAGCCGAAACTTAGCCAATCAATCGATCAGATATAGTGTCGAAAGAGGTGCTATTGGAAATCAGCTCGATCGGTCCATGTCCTTCGAGGCAGTAGGCAAAACACCACGCCTACCTCTAATTTTTTATGTCATTTGAATAATAAAGTAACTCCAATTAAAAAATATATATATATATATGGGGCGATAGAGAATTATAAAATACTAAAAAAAACATCAACTGAAAAAATTTGCGCTCGCCCATAGTTTCCTAGTTACTGGGCTCTGAAATTTCAAAATTTTTGAAAGTAACAAAATGGGCATCATTTTAAAGCTTTTGAAAAGATCTTTAAAGAAATACTAAAATCAAAATGAAAAATTTATTATTCGGAATCTTTTAAAATTTAATTAATTTACTTTATTCGTGCTTGATTCCTTCAAATATAAATATTTCATGATATTCTCATGAAATATTTATTATTTTAAACTAAACTGCAAAATTAAATGTATTACTGCGGGGAAAGCATATCCATATGGCCATTTCACTACTGCTCAAATAGCTCATCAGTGGATTTTACCCAAATTTTGTATAGAAAAAACAGAAAGTCTTATATCAAAAGCCAAATTGATTAAATGAGAACTCCATTGAATCAATAAGACAGAAGACAATAACAACTCAGAAATGTTCTACACAAAAACATTTAGTAACTATTTTTATTTTTTCTTTCATTTTTCTACATAATGGATCCCATTGGGAACCATTCATATGTATTTGAAAGATTCAATGAAAAAATAAAAATTGAAAAACAATTTTTTTTAATAAGCAATGTGCACATGCAAATATATCCCTTATGTAGAAAAATGAAAGAAAAAATAAAAATAGTTACTAAATGTTTTTGTGTAGGACATTTCTGAGTTCTTATTGTCTTCTGTCTTATTGATTCAATGGAGTTCTCATTTAATCAATTTGGCTTTTGATATAAGACTTTCTGTTTTTTCTATACAAAATTTGGGTAAAATCCACTGATGAGCTATTTGAGCAGTAGTGAAATGGCCATATGGATATGCATTCCCCGCAGTAATACATTTCATTTTGCAGTTTAGTTTAAAATAATAAATATTTCATGAGAATATCATGAAATATTTATATTTGAAGGAATCAAGCACGAATAAAGTAAATTAATGAAATACTAAAATTTTTAAAAAAATGATTAACCCATTAACAGGCATTGAATTTTTTTGTAAAATTATATAAAATTTATTTTTATTTTTTTATTCTCTTCCACCCCAATATTTGTTTTTTGATTGGAGTTACTTCACTAATATAGATTTACATAGATGGTAAATGGCCCTCTTTTTTGGAAATTTTGTAAATTGTTAATTTTTTTTATTTTTTTGAGAGATGTGCAAAAGAATGCGCACGTTGAGTTTAGAAGTAGGAAGTTCTTAAGAAATACCTTAGTATGTAAGAAATTTTGTTTTTTATTGTTTATTTTTAATTTAATTGTTAAAATTTGTATTTGTAAATATTTGAGCAATAAACTTGAACTAGGTAAAGGGCCTTCGGCCGGATGGAAGGGTTTGACCTCTATAGTATAACAAACCCCGGCTCCGCTCACCAAAAGTTTCCTGCATAGCCGGCCTTCGTCCGGGCGGAAGTATATTATTCTCTATGCTATAACAACACCGGCTTCGCTGACAAAAAGTTTTCTCTGTAGCTAGAATAATGAAATAACTCCTAATTAAATAGCTTCCATTAGGTGACTCCTAATAATAGCTTTTTAATTAATTAAAATAAAAAAAGGTTAAAGAGGAAAATGTTTTATTAGCGAAGCCGGTATTCGAAATACCATAGAGAAGAAAATCTTTCAGCCCGACCAAAGGCCGGCTATACAGAAAAAGTTTGTAAGCGAAACCGATGTTCAATATACAATTGAGGAGAAATTACAAAAATAAAGCAAATGAATTAACTCCTACTAAAAATGAAATAACTGCCAATTATCAAAATAAATGAAATAACTCCCAACAGAATCCAGAATAATGAAATAACTCCCAATTAAAAATTATGAAATGTGCTTTTCTTTATTTGAATATATTCTTACGACAAATCTCAATTATTACTTATTATCTATTTACAATAATGTTTTAGAATAAAATTCTTGTTTCTTTGTTGTAAAAGCGTGTTTTGGTTAGTTACTGTTTAGTCAGGACCTAGGTTAGGTTTTCCCTAATTTAAATGATAATTGTCTAAACAGACAATAATTAGCATGTTTTGATGTGATAGCAGGGTTTCCCACTTAGTTATTTATGCTTAAAGTATATGTTGTTTATTGTTTTTCATATTTGTTTAGGCTATAGTTATTCCTGTCTCATATTTTATGTTGTATATGAATCATTTAGTCTAGTGTCATGATGTCGTGTATTTGTTGATTGTTCTTGTCTTATATTTTATGGTCTGTCTGCACTTGGTCCCTTTCAGATTAGGAACTTTAATTGCGCAAGTATAATTTTCATTTTTATTTATAATCTTTTGAACTTTCTTTTATGTTCATATTAAGCAACTTGATTGAGCAAATTTAATGTTCTTATGCTTGAATTGTCTTAATATGTTGACGTTTTGTTTCATTTCTGTATTCATTGTAATTGTGAAAGTGATTTGAAATTTGATTTCAAGTTGAAGAAAAAAATATTTTAGATATATACTTGAATCCCTAGACAAAAATCTCGGCAATTCTTTCCTCTCACACCCACAAACATAAGACTTGCGCAAGTAAAGTTGCCTAATCTGAAAGGGGCTTTTGCTAATTTTGTAGAATGTTTGTCTAAGTAAAGTTGTGATCGTTATTATCTCCTCCCTTCGATAGGAAAAAAGTCTTCTTTTTGTATACTCATGCTTGTATTGAAGTCTTTGGAGTTCTGCGTTGTGGTAGATCTGAAATAGTTCTTGTCTCTTTTTTTCAGTATAGCCCTACAGCTTTTACTTATATGTACTGATAAGTGATATGTACTGATAATTATATACTATGGTTATTGGTGTGCCGATAGCAATATATGTGAATAGTGTAGTCCCAAACGGATGTTCTTCTAAAGGAATGCACATTGTGGATATTTCTTCTACTTTTGAAAATTTGTATGGTGTATCTGACTACAGTACATCCAAAATTGTTGGTTCTTCATTATGTCGTTTATGTATGATTTCCAATTTTGTTTATTCCTCATTTATGTATCTGACTGAGTCGATGGTTATGTTTTGTTCAAACTGTATGTATGTTTGATCAAGAATTTTGTGTTCGTTATCAATTAATTCGTTTCCGTTCCCTAATTCTTCAAGGTAAGCATTATTTTCTAGTTTAATATTACATATTATTAATTTTACAAGTTTGTATCCAGTATGTTTTTACAATTTTTATTCTTTTAAATTGATTGTTGCAGAAAGCAATCTTAACATCTAGTATTAATTTTCCATTTCTCTGTGAGAGTGGATATATTTTTTAAAGTTTACATTTCTCTTTTACAATAGGATATTTGTATACAGTTATTATATTGAGATCATATTTTCATGCATGAATATGAGAGTATTCTAATATACTTATCATAGGTAATTGCATTCTTTTACTAGATATGATTTCTTTCATTTCTTGTTAGTCTTAAGTGCCTGAATAAAAATTTTTATTTTTTGCACAATTAATTGTATTGGTTAAAGTTAAAAGATCTGTATAGACTTTATTTAACATAAATTCTTCGTTTATTTTTTAAATTTTTAATTTATTCATTATTGTTTTGTATACTAAGAGTTTATTATTTTCTGTTTATTATTATTTTTTACTAATAGATTTAATCTTGTTTTAATTTCTATTTCGTCTTCATGATCTCGTGTTTCAGTTATGAATTTCAAAGCAGATCCTAAAAAATTTAGGGATCTTTTATCTCTATCACTTGACACTTGAATTTTGAAAATTTTTTGTAAATGTGGTAGACCATCCCTTAAGCTCTGTACGGACGGTTGTCAGATCTTACAATATTGTCAGAAAAACATACAGAAAACGCCTAACAATCGTGTGAACTTACAATTGTTGTCTGACAATATTGTCAGAAAAACCATTGTCAGAAAATTGTCAGACTTCTACCTTACAATATTATTGTTAGATATATTACAATTGTATGAACGCTTTTATTTGCATTGTCAGAACATTGTCAGGCATTGTTAGTATAAAATAAGTTGTACTATTTTGATATCATTGTCAGATAAAAGTAAATAATAAAAGTCCTTAAAAAAAAACTTAAAATAAAAAATAATATTAAAATTAAAGCAAAAAAAAAAAGAAAGCTTAAAAATGGACAGCGGCGGTATTTTACGGGATGATTTTGATGGTGGGAAAAAACTTGCCTGTTTTCAAGCACTTTGAAATAGGCATATAGTTCTTCAGGAACAAAGCTCGAATAGTTGAAACTGGAATACGGAAGTATTGTAGTGACCAAAATTTTTCATGTAAATTGACTTACTTGGTCCTACCTTTTGAACCGTCATTAACAAACGGCTGAAAATTGGACAGAATGTAGATAACTATGACCGTTCTAATAACAAGTATAAATATTCAACATAGAGATCATTTAATTTTATGTACATACATATATGATAGTTGTAAAAAGAAGATTGATATTTACAAAGAACCTGTATTGCTAAGTCCTCTATGATAGCAAGAATAAAATTTAGATTTAGAAATTTAAGAGTACTCTAATAATTTATGTAATTTGGTGAATGTAACCAAACCTTTAAACGGTTATAGAAAGACAACTGAAATTTACAGGGAAATTGTATTGAAAATTCCGCTAAAAGAGAAAGTATACAATTTGAATTTATAAATTAAAAGGTGTGCTCATACCTGATGTAATTCGACATGTATGTATATAGCCCTATCTTTTGAACCGGTTTATACAAACACTTGAATATTAGACAAAGTGTCCACTAATTTGTATGGTATATTAACAAATATAAATAGTTAAAACTAAAAATAAGGGGGTGTCCTAATAGCTGATATATGTGGCCGAACATTTGAACAGTTATAGATAGAATGCCGAAACTTTAAAGCGACCGTTATTGCTTAGCCCGCTATATCAAAGAGTTTTAATTTGAATTTAGAAATTAAAGGGTGTCCCATAATTGATGTAGACTTACATATAGGGGCCTATCTTTTAAACCGTTAGAAACAAAAGCTTGCAAATTCGGCCGTTATAGTAACAAGTATTAATATTAAAAATTATATATTAAAGGGTGCGCCAATAGTTCATTTTAATGGATGTATATGGCCATATTTTTTAACAGTTATAGACATCAAACCTGTAGTGCTAAGTCTGCTATAACAGCAAGTATAAAATTTTGATTTGGTATTTAAGGGGTGTCCTAATAGTTAATGGAATTTAGTGTATGTAAACAAACTTTTGAACCGTTATAAACCGACAGCTTACTCTTACAAGGGACCTGTATTGCTAAGTCCGCTATTACAAGAAGATTATAATTTGAATTTAGATATTAAAGGGTGTTCCCAAAATTAATGTAATTTGACCTATATGGTCATACTTTTTTAACCGTTATATACAAAAACCTGAATTTTAGACAGAATGTCCACTACTCTTTGTGGTATAATAGAAAGTAGAAAAATTATAAATTAAAAGGTTTTACAATAATTGATATAATCTGATGTATATGGCCAAACTGTTGAACCGTTATAAACAGACGATTGAAATTTACATAGAACCTGATTGCTAAATCTACCACAACAGCAAGTATATAATTTGAATCTGGAAATTAAAGGATGCCCCTACAGTTGCTGTTATTTGATGTATATTGAACAACTACTATTGAATAATTATAAAGTTTAGAGATATAAGGTGTCCCAATATGTTTCGGCATTTCATGTCATTTAAAATCACTTTTTATTTTTTGTTTAACTTTTTATTTTTAAATTCAACGAATTCATTCCTTTAAATTTTATTGAAATGTCAAATTAATAAATTAAATTTTGCCCCCCAAAACAAATGTCAAGTCCGCTGGGGAAATTTGAATTGTAAAAAAAAATTAAAATGAAATGTGTCAACCACTCAAATTATAAATAAAAATATCATTCATGTACTAAACACGAATAACACCGGTCTTGTACATTTTTTTCGCTTGCGAGTTTTGCGATTTTTTTAAAAATCAGTTCCCATAGATTGTGTATTAAACACAATCAACTTTAAAAGTTTGTTTAAAAACAATATCGTTTTTCGTTGTGCAAACAAGCTTTAAAAACTATTAAAGAAAAAACATTTTGGCGCCCGAGCAGGGACTGTGTTTAAAAAGTTAGAAAAGTGTAAAAAATTCGCGTTTACAAAAACCGTGTTTGTTAAATAAAAAACTTAATCAAATTACCGTGCGTTCGTTACTGAAACAACCGGTATAAACGTTTGTTTATAATTAAATAAACAAAATAATAAAAAAAAAACAACAACTCAACATCAATACTTTCAACACCCCAAAAAATTTGGAAATTCATCCAGATGCCCAGGTGTAGCTGTATATTGTGCAAAAAGGAACGTGAAGAAAACATCAACCAGGTATTTAAGAACAAATAATTTGTGTGAGACTTTGCTTTTAATTTTTAAATAACAGAATTAAATTTAAAATTCGTTTAAAGCAAAAGTTTTATTCCACACGAAGAATTATTTGTTCTTTTAGTCAATTCCTTTATGCCCTAAGTAGTGAAACACACACACATAGTGATACAAAATTAATTGTTTATTTATTTCAAATTAAAAATCACACTAAATATTTTTATTTCTCATTTGAATTAAATTTTCACTTTAATCTCGATCGATTTCTCTTGCCGTGTTTTCTCTTAAATTTACCTGCTGCTCTCTTCGCTTCCATTGCGTTAGATTTTCTGAAAATAGAAAAATATTTACAAAAATTAATAATTAACACTCACCAATCTGTATACTTCCATTTTGGTTGTTTGCTGTTTATTTGTACTGACGTTTGTTTAATTATCACTTGTTCTTTTTAATACCTCCATTCGATTTATTATTGTGATTAGGTTTTACATTAATTTTATTAAAGTTACTTCTAACTTGGCATCACTATATCGCAGCTGATCGTGACGTCAATTTATTTACATACGAATAGGAGAGAAAGAAACATAACAAAAACAAACAGACAACCCAGCAAGCATTTTTGTGTGAGTTGGTTTTTTGAGAATAAATTTTTCGAAAAATAAAATTTTAATTTATTTTCATTTAATACTACAAAATTGCATAAAATATATCCAGTTTCAACAAAAATTATTAATAATTGCTTGAAGCTTGAGGATTGTGCTACAGTATTAAAAAAAAAGAGAAAAGAATTTTTTTAATCGAGATATTTTGCGGCAATTATTTTGTAAATTAATTACTTTTGAGAAACTTATATTGATCTTGAGGTTGTATGAAAAATTATTATTATCAAAAATAAATATATTTGGTCAAGTGTGTTGCCTATACAGATACATAGGGTCTCATAGATATAACCCAGCAAACAGTTTTGTTCGAATTTCAGAAACCAATATTGGTGAGTTGCAGAATATTAAATTCTCACAGTAAAACGTTTGATTACTGCATATATTTCAGTAATCGCGTAAATTAGTACAATTTTGGTATATTTCCTGAATTTTCGGGAAGTTTTCAGATCTCGAAAATTTTAATCGTTATTAATTTTCTTGAGGTCCTTCCAGTAGTTGTTTCAAATTTTATCGAAGTAACGATACGAAATAAATTAACAAAATGCAAAGCAGTAAGAGACCTGGCAAGTCCAATAGCTTTAACTTGTAGTGCAACAGAAAACTAAAGTATTAAACAATATTATAGGATTCGGCGATCACTTCGAGAGAAAACTATTTCTTTCAATGCAATCGAATTAGAATGCCGCCTCGAAATCCTTAATTCTTATATCGAACAAGCAATGACTTTTCAGGCAGAAATTGATATCTTAGATCCAGAAAATGATGAAAGACCTGAAGTCGAAGATTTATGTGTGTCAACTAAATGCTTGCTTCTTGGATATTTATCCCCTAATAGAAGACAAAGTACTCAAGATACTGCTGTTGGATGTTCATCCCATCGCAGTAGCCTTCCACTAATGAAATTGCCAAGATTTAGCGGCAAGTACTCTGAGTACAAAAATTTTATAAGCTTGTTTGAAAGTTTGGTAGACCACGATATTTCTCTCACAAATATAGATTATATATAAATTTAATCATTTACTTTCCTGTTTACCTGACGAAGCTCTGGGTACTGTCAAGGCTTTTCAAGTCACTGAAGAGAATTATCCCAAAGCGCAAGTTTAAAACGCGTTTATGACAATCCTTGCCTAATATTTTTCGATAATATTCGACAACTGTTCAATTTGCCTGAAATTCCAAAGGCTTCATCGAGCGCTTTGAGGAGCATGATAGACACTGCGTCTGCCATTTACGATTCACTATCATCAATTGGTGATGATAAGGCAAATACGAATGCCATTCTTATACATTTGGTAATGACAAAAGTAGATCAAAGTGGGAAGAACAACTTGATTATCAAAAGTTGCCCTTATGGAGTGATTGCGAGGCAGCTTTGAATAAACGATATCAACATATTTCAGCTGAAGAAGCTTCGTGTTCAAGAGTTAAGCCTAATGCTAACATTAATAAAAAACCTGACACATCCAATAGAAGAAAATCTAATTCTTCGTTTTCTTGCCAAACTGATAACCAGCAAAACCAAAAAAATTCGAAATCCCTATTTTGTAAATCGACACAGCATTATTTATCGAATTGTCCTTCTTTTACCGCTGTGCCTGTACAGCAGAGATTCGACTTTGTTAAAGGCGTTCCTGCCTGTATCAATTGCTTAAAAAAAGGTCACACAGTTACTAAATGTCAGTCGTCGAAGTGTCGAGTTTGTAGTCGCTCACATCATACTCTGCTGCACATTTATGCGACAAGTGAAAATACATTAAGTGTTTCAAATAGTTCTGATCCAAATCAGCCGTCAACTTCATCCAAAGCTTCTGTAAATCATTTGTCTTCCAAAAAAGACAATGTCATTTTGGCCACAGCCTTAGTTAACATAAGAAATAGTTCTGGACAATATGTTCTGGCAAGAGCTTTACTAGACTCCGGTTCACAAATCAATTTTGTTACCTAGGAACTTTCACAGCGATTACAATTACAAAAAGAGCAAATAAATCTCAGTTTGACTGGCGTGGGGAGAACGAATTCATCCGCCAAATATAAACTTCAGGCAAATGTGAGATCTCGAACGAATTCCTACGAATTTTCATCAGAATTCTGGATTCTTCGATCGATTTCCAATTACCAACCTGATCGAACGATTTCGACTTCAGGTTGGAACTTGCCTTCGAATATCGAGTTAGCTGATCCATGTTTTTACAAGCCTCAAAAGATTGATATGTTGATCGGCGCTGAGATTTTCTTCGAGTTATTATGCGTTGGTCAAATTAAACAAAATCCAAACATTCCAACACTTCAAAAGACTTTGCTAGGTTGGATTGTTTCTGGTAAATACAAAGAGCCTAGAGAAATTAATTCTTATTATTGCCATTTAAATCAAACAATAGATAGCGACGACTCGTTAGATATGATAGTTCGTAGATTTTGGGAACTGGAGGAAGTTCCAAGAGAGGCAAAAATTCCATCAATAGAACACCAGAAATGTGAAGAAAATTTTTCAAGATCTGTTCGGCGATTGGCATCGGGCAGATTTAAAGTGGCGCTCCCTTAAAGCGGATCCAAAAGCGTTGGGTCTCTCTTTTGAAACAGCCAGAAGACGATTTTTGTCCTTAGAACGTCGGTTGTCAAAAGAACCACACACGAAAGAGATGTATAATTCTTTTATGAAAGAATACATTAACTTGGGTCATATGTCTACTGCAGACAACAAGATTCCCAATATGCCTCACTATTTCATTCCAAATCAGTGCGTGTTACGTCCGCAAAGCACTTCTACCAAACTTCGTGTAGTTTTCGACGCCTCTTGCAAAACATCTACGAATTTTTCACTTAACGATCTGTTAATGATTGGACCAACTATTCAAGAAGAACTATATTCCACGCTTGTTCGTTTTCGTATGCATAAATATGCTATTACGGCTGACATTGAAAAAATGTACCGTCAAGTTTTGATAGACGAGGCCGATAGAAATTTCCAATTGATATTATGGCGTGAAGATCAATCTAAAAATCTTGAAGTCTATAGATTGAACACGGTGACGTATGGTACATCATCAGCTCCATTTCTGGCAATACGATGTCTGACACACTTGAGCGAATTGTTCGAAGAAACGCTACCTATCGGATCAAAAATAATAAAAAGAGACTTTTATGTTGACGACTTGCTAACTGGCGCCGATTCTATTGAAGAACTCAATACAATCAGGACCCAAGTCACAGATATTTTACAATCGGCAGGTTTCAATTTGACTAAGTGGTTTACGAATCATAATAATCTGCCCGATTCTATTACAATTGAAAAATCAGTACAAATAGATCCGGATCTCACGAAGACTTTAGGCACTTATTGGCGTCCGAAGAGTGATTTACTCGTATATTAATACCACTTAGATGATTATTTCAAAGACTTTAAAGCAACAAAAAGAAACATATTATCTGTTTCGGCAAGACTCTTTGATCCACTCGGACTTTTGTGCCCTTTGGTTATTAAAGCCAAAGTTCTTCTTCAAGAACTATGGCTTATGAAGTTGGATTGGGATGAATCAATCCCCACGCGGTTGGACACATCTTGGGAGAATTTTAAGTCCAATTTATTAAAAATTGACGTAATAGAAATTCCCAGATATTTTTTGACCACTTCAAAAACCAAATGTCAAATTCATGGGTTTTCTGACGCCTCAATGCGAGCGTATGGCTGCTGCTTTTACGTACGGAGTAGAGCTGCTAATAAACCTTCTTGCCGTTTGTTAACGGCCAAATCTAAAGTTGCTCCTCTGAAGACTAAATCTCTGCCGAGACTAGAGTTATGCGCAGCCCATTTATTGGCTATTTGTTTCAAATAGAGTTTCTGAAATCCAAGAATTATCGAACAACGTCACATGGCGACATGTTCCAACTGAAGATAATCTGGCCGATATAGTTTCGAGAGATAGTAATGTCGACGAATTAAATGATTCTATTTGGTTTAATGGCCCTAGTTTTCTACTCCAAGAGAGTAACACGTGGCCAGTAAACGACCACTTCAACCTGACAATTGAAGAAAAATCGCTTGAGAAGCGGAAATCAAGTGTTTTCTTCGCTGTAGAGGAAAACGGTAACTATATTTTGAAGGTGATTGAGAGCTATTCATCATACACTAAAATGATTCGAGTACTTACCTACGTTTTCCGTTTTCTTGATATTGCTCGAGGAAACAACTGCCGCAATTTTGGTGAACCTACAGCGAAGGAAATGAAATGGACATTCCTTCATACGATGCAAAATTTCCCCTTTTGATGTCAAAGAAATCGCATTTTATCACCATTTATTTAAGACACTTGCACTTAACTAACTGTCATGCTGGTGCAAAGGCTTTGGTAGCTATTTTGCGAGACAGAATATGGCTAATTAATGCTAGAGAAGAATGTACGAAAGTAGTTCGCAAGTGCCTACATTGTTTTCGATATAAACCTAAATTCTTGAATCAAATCATGGGGAATTTGCCCGCTGATAGGGTGAGAGCTCTACGCCCGTTCAAGATATGCGGCGTAGACTTTTGCGGCCGAGTTAATGTGACACTCAAAATTCGTGGCCGACCACCCGTAAAAATTTATATTGCTATATTTGTGTGTTTTACCTCAAAAGCTGTACATATTGAATTGGTAACTGATCTGTCTTCAAATTCTTTTATTCTCTGTCTTCAAAGGTTCATCGGCAGGAGAGGTCTCCCGGAGAAGGTTTTTTGCGACAACGCAACCAATTTTGTCGGTGCCAGTCGAGAGCTACTGGAGCTTCGACAGGCAATGGAAATCAGTGCCAAGGACGTCGCGTCGTACGCTGCCAGCAAGGGGGTGGCCACTTCATCCCGCCACGAGCTCCACACTTCGGCGGTCTGTGGGAAGCAGCCGCCAAATCTGCCAAAGGCCTGCTCACGAGGACCGTAGGCAAGGTGCTACTAACCGCCGAAGAGCTGCAGACGGTGCTGATAGAGATCGAGGCAGTATTGAACTCCAGGCCCATAGCTCCCCACAACAACGATCCCAACGACGGAGAAGTGCTCACTCCAGCGCACCTTCTAATAGGAGAGAGCCTGCTTGCGCTGCCGCAAGGATCGCATACAGGCGGTCTTGACAAGCTGACGTGTTGCAAGAGATGGCGGCTTATCTTCGCACTCAAGCAGACGTTTTGGCGGTCTTGGGAGAGAGATTACGCCCGCAGCCTCCAAATCAAGACGAAGTGGGCAGAAGAAGAAGAAGACCTCGCCGTCGGCAAGCTCGTCGTCGTCCACGAGGACAACACTCCACCGCTGCAGTGGCTAACCGGCCGAGTTCAGGAAGTAATCCGAGGCGCAGACAACAAAGTGAGAGTAGCGCAAGTCAGGACTAGAAACGGGGTTCTGACCAGGCCGATCCTTAAATTAGCGCTTCTTCCTTTTAATTGAAGACCGCAGGTCCTTCAATGGGGCCGGTGTTTCGGCATTTCATGTCATTTAAAATCACTTTTTATTTTTTGTTTAACTTTTTATTTTTAAATTCAATGAATTCATTCCTTTAAATTTTATTGAAATGTCAAATTAATAAATTAAATTTTGCCCCCCAAAACAAATGTCAAGTACGCTGGGGAAATTTGAATTGTAAAAAAAAAATGAAAATAAAATGTGTCAACCACTCAAATTATAAATAAAAATATCATTCATGTACTAAACACGAATAACACCGGTCTTGTACTTTTTTTTCGCTTGCGAGTTTTGCTATTTTTTTTTTAAATCAGTGCCCATAGATTGTGTATTAAACACAATCAACTTTAAAAGTTTGCTTAAAAACAATATCGTTTTTCGTTGTGCAAACAAGCTTTAAAAACTATTAAAGAAAAAACACAATAGTTAATGTAGTCTAATTTTTGTGATATGTATATATGATATGTGTGAAGATATGAACCAACTTTCGTATTTGAAATAAAAAATAATAATGAAAAGAAAAGTAATTATATCTGTACTCAAACTTATAACATGCACGTTGTCATTCTTATTTGTTAATATTGTTTTCGTGCTGTAATTGTATACATATGTAGGTTTTCTAGTTTTAAGTGTAATTCTATTGTTATGTATTATATTATACTAGTATCCCATAACATTTTCAAACAAAAATGCAATTTATTTGTCGGTTTGGAATAGCAGGTATCAATACGTATTTCGCCGGTTGCTAAAGCCAGCTCGTCAGGAAACCTGTATCAAAATTTTTAGAAAAGCCAAAAACATTTCCTTTAAGTATAAAAACTTCAAAAACAACATGAGAGTTATTTTAGAAGCCAATACAGAAAGTATCTTTACTTTTTCCGTTTCATATAAATAATATCTTAAAGAGTTTAAGGCGCAAATTATTGTCAGCATTTCGTTAGAGGCATAATACTCTTCCGCTTTATTTAGTGTCCTAGCAATATAGGATATTGGTTGTCCACATTGTGATAACATTGCTCCAATTGAAAAATTAGAAGCATCTGTAACTAGCTTAAAATCTTTACTGACGTCCGGATAGGAAAGTATGTCTTCAGAAATAAGTGTCTTTTTTTAATTGATTAAAAGATTCCACCGCTTCTTCGCCTGAGCAGATCTTTAATTTTGCAGATATATGTTTGGACGTTCGTCCTCCTTTCCTCTTAAAAGGGACATCAGGGGCTTGTAATACCCTCCAAGGAAACTGTGTAGTTTCATTAGTGTTTGGGACTTTAAGAAAGTTTCAATGATGAACTTAATCTGGATTTGTTTTAAGATTGCGCGTTTTTAATGCCAAAGAATAAACGCGTAAACTCATACTTCCCATTATTTATGTTAAATGCTGTCTTTTAATTGACCGACTTTTTCAGAGGAATCTGATGGACACCACTTTTTAGGTCAACTACTGAGAAAAAGTTACTACAGCCAAGTTATGAAATATCATTGAATATTTCTGGAATGGGATATCTATACGCAATTGTAATTGAATTTAATTTTAATAATTATAACCATTCGGTATTGTTTATTACCGTCTGCGTCCGCTTTTTTAGGGACTATCCAAACCGGAGAATTAAACGGTGATCTTGACGGTTTTATAATGCCATCATTTAGTATTTTTTGTACCTGATTTTCTACCTCAGTTCTTAACAAAGCTGGATATGAATAAAATTTCGTGTAAGCCGGGGTGCTAGTTGTAGTTCTGTTTCCTCCTACAACCTTGATTGTATATGTAAGTTTTTCTTCAGGTTCCAAAAAGAATTTTGAATATGTGATAACAATTTTGTACACTATGGGTTTTCGTTTCATTGGCAATTTTACTTGATTTACGTTTATTGCGTTTATACTTTGCAAATTTTTGAAAGTGTAAATAACTGCTTCTAGTTCCCTAAGTGTGTCATTTTCTAAGGTGCCGTCAAAATTTGTTAATGGGGGTAGTAAGTAAAATTTTACTTTATTATTAAAAGGTTGTGCATATGTATATATATATATGTATTCGTTGATTTTTATATCACCTACTATGGATGTAGCGAAAAATGGATTTTCATTTGCTATACGCTTTTCAGCTAGTTCGGGTTTAATAAAATGCTTACTAGAACCTGTGTCTACTAGGAATTTCAAAATGTCTCCCCTCTTTACCCTAATTTCGAAATATGGCAGTGAAGAGCTCATCATACTAAAAAATGTAAGTAAATTGTTTTTCGTCATCTTTTTATCGTCCCTTGCTAGTGTGTCAATATAGTATGTCGTTTGATGTTTATTATGTTGATGGTTATTTTGATGTGGTCTTTTTTCGAAGAATTGGTTATTTTGGGATCTATTCATGTAATTAATGCTTCGCGGATGTAAGCTTTGGTCAACGTTCATAGGCCCGGCCGTGTTTGAGGCTTAGGAGGTCGCGGAAGATTGTTAGCATTTTGTTGAAAAAATAGTGTGTATTGCCGATTTGGTTGTTGAATATGGGCCAATTGTGGGTAAAATGACCGTTGCACACAATGGAATAAAAGTCTGGAACTTCTAAACTAATTTGCCGACTTCATGAAACAAACTGCGATTTATAGAGGAGGTCATAAGCTTTTTGCCTATTGCATTTGGATACACCCTGTGGCAGTACAGGGTAGTACCACATTGCGTCAAAGTAGGTAACCTCGAATTTGAAAAATGTTTCAGAGCTTATAACTTTATCAATAGTGAACCGAATTTGAATTTTTTTTTATTTTTAGTAATGTACATAGATAGATAAAGAAAAAACATTCTGGGAATTTGCATGGTATCTTTTATATTTTTAGAGAAATTCGACTACTAAATTTAAAATACAAAATTTTTACATTGGCAATTATTAGTTTTTCAACTGCAGTTTTTTTAAAATACAAGATAGAACTATTTTAAAACAGATTTACAAAGCTAATACTATAAGAAATAACCTGTAGAAAAACTTTTTTCTTTGACTTCCTTATTTTAGTGGTAATAATTCTTTTAATTTGAAATTTCATAAAAAGTCTTAAAAAGGTGAAATTTTGGCCAAAAAGTACTTTCAGTTTTTAAAGTAAGTTTTTAACGTTTTTTAATAAATTTATAAAAATTTTAATTTTTTCGTTAAGACAAGGTCTCGTGTAATCAGAAGTGTTCGAATATGGGCATTTTTTTTTAATAAAAATCTAAATGTTTGAGACTGTAAAAAAATTGCACTCGGATTTTCATTATTTTTATAGCCAACTATTCTAGTACGATTGGTTTAAGTAGTTTCAGAAATTTTTTAGACATCCTGCGCATAAATGGGGTCTGGGCAGGTGAATGAAGAAAAAATTACAATTTTCCGGAAGAAAATTTTTTATCTACAAAAAAACATTTTAATATAGTTTGACAAAATTTTTATTGATTTTAGTTACGTACATATTGGTCTTTAATAAAAGAAAAACCTGAAGATATTATCTTTTATATGTACGGAGATATTAAAGGTAAAATTTCATTCGCAAAATTTCACTTTGATCTTTTATTGATTTTTAGCGGTACTTTTTACAGCTTTTTTTATTTGAAAAAATACTGTAAAATATTAAGCACAGCTTAATATTAGAGGTAATTACCTATGCAATGATAAACAATTTGTATACCTTTTTCATTACAACAGCTGTAAATGATGCACCCAATTTTGGTACCTCCTGCAAAAATCTATTTTTTTTTTTTGTTGTGTTCTTCTAATAAGAGCTTCTACTTTTTATTACTTTCTTCTTTGAAATCAGCGATTCCGACCTAATGCATCATTTACTTTTGTCTTCCGATCCAGTATTAAATACTATTTGCATGACGTGGTTACCTAAAATTAGTCTGGAAGTAGGGAAGAATGACCAAGAAGCAATAGAAATTCACAATCTAGTAACTCCTGATATTCTAGATTATTTCAAGGAAAATAAATAAAAAGCAAGCAAGAGTTCTATATTCGGCTGTGCCGAATCTTATACCCCCTTTAATATATATATAAATCTAGTTCAGTGAAGTAACTGCAATCAAAAAAGCAAATATTTGGGTGACAAAATTAAAAAAATATGAAAAAAATTAAGTAATTTTAAATAAAAATGTCATCGGCTCTTAATGGGTTAAGCATTTTTAAAATTTTTAGTGTTTCCTTAAAGATTTAATCAAAAGCTTTTAAATGATACCCAAAAAATTTAAAAAACTTCAGAGGCCCGCAAAAAATATAGTCTAGCGCAAATTTTTTCACGTGATGTTTTTTCTTATTTTCTAATTCTTTATCGCACCATATATTTGTTTTTTGATTGGAGTTACTTCAGTGAAAAACTTAGAGGTAGACCGATCTTTCTGATTTCCAATGCCACCTCTTTCGACAATATGTCTGATCGATTTACGTATTTAAGTTTTTGTTGATTTTAACACTTACACGGACGGAAAGACGGACATCGCTCAATCGACCTCGTTATGCATAAGAAGTCAGAATATATATACTAAATGGGGTCGGATGTGGATATTATAGAAATTACAAACGGAATGACAAACTTAGTTATACCCTTTTTCACTTTTTGTGGTAAACAATAATAAAATATTGCTGCTGATGTATATCTTAACAATAGATCAATGTTTATCTATGTTTTATATTGCATTGTTATAATAAAAATAAAAATTAAATTTTAATAAAGCTGTAAAAAATACTGCTAAAAAGCAATAAAAGCTCAAAAGTGATATTTTGCGAATGAAATTTTACCTTAAATATCTCCGAACATATAAAAGATATTAAATCAGGTTTTCATTCTATTAAAGACCAATATGTACGTTACTTAAATCAATAAAAACTTTGTGAAACAATATATTAAAATGATATATAAATAAATGATATATTAAATTTTTTTGTTTTTTGTAGATAAAAAATTTTCTTCCGGAAAATTGTAATTTTTTCTTTAATCGCCTCCCAAGACCCCATTTTTGCGCAGGATGTCTACAAAATTTGAGCAACTACTGAAAACCAATCGTACGAGAATAGTTGGCATTAAAAATAATGAAAATCAACGTGCATTTTTTCAGTCTCGAACATTTAGATTTTCGTTAAAAAATTGCTCATATTCGAACAATGCTAACGGTAGGGTGCCTTACAAAAATTGCATAAAAACACATCAGATGGATTACACGAGACCTTGTCTTAAAGACAAAGTTAAAAATTTTATAAATTTACTAAAAAAAAAACGTTAAAAAACTACTTAAAAAAATAAAAGTACTTTTTGACCAAAAGTTTACCTTTTTTAATGGCCAGTTTTTGACTTCATATTTAAATACGCAATTAGTTATTTCGCATTTAAATTTAAGTTATATTTAAATACA
Organism: Gymnosoma rotundatum; assembly: GCA_916610165.2. Classification (NCBI taxonomy): domain Eukaryota; kingdom Metazoa; phylum Arthropoda; class Insecta; order Diptera; family Tachinidae; genus Gymnosoma; species Gymnosoma rotundatum. Next base: position 77,525,265 of record OU744337.1, read on the forward strand.
GTTTCAGTTTTTCAGTCATTTATAATCGTTCTCATTTAACTATGATAAAAATATGGCAGCATTACGAAATATCAACATAAATCTCCATTGTTTATGAAAAACAGCTGCTAGCAAACACAATGAATTGCAAATTTTGTGAAAAATATTTCAAATATATTAAAAAATGTCAGCGATACTCATGTATTCACCACCTAAACTTATTTTATTTATTAATTTAACTTTTTAATTAATGTTTTCATTAAGAAATGTTTGCAAAACATAAAATATTGTTCTATCAATGGCTAAAATGTAAACAAAAGTAAAATTTGTTTAGTTTTGCGAAACAACAACTAAAATGGCCCTAAGACTTTTATGAAATTTCAAATTAAAAAAGTGTTTACCACTACAATAAGGAAGTCCAAGAAAAAAAATTTTCTACAAGTTATTTCTTATAGTATTAGCTCTAAATCTGCTTTAAAATAGTTCTATCTTGTATTTAAAAAAAACTACAGGTGAAAAAATAAAACTTGGTAAAAATTTTGTATTGCAAATTTAAAAGTCAAATTTCTCTAAAAGTATAAAAGATACCATGCGAATTCTAAGCACGTTTTTTCTTTATCTATCTATTTACATTACTAAAAATAAAAATCGGTTCACTTTTTATGAAGTGATTAACTCTAAACCACTTTTCAAATTCGAGGTAACCTTCTTTCACGACCTGTGGTACGACCCTGTACTGACACAGGGTGTATCCAAATTCAATAGACAAAAAGCTTATGACCTCCAATATAAATCGCATTTTATTTTATTAAAAACCGGGCAAATTGTTTAGAAGTTTCAGAATTTTATTCCGTTTTTTGCATTTTACGCCGCTGTGCGTTGTTGTGCTGGTACAAGGCGAATTGTATGATTCTAACGCAATGTCGGCATTTCCAATAACTTTATTGCTTAAAATGCTGAAAATATCGTAGTATTTAGGCGTACCCCTTACTGGTTCGTAAATTTGTTAAATTCTGTCTACACTTTTTTCCAGGAGTTGAACTCGCCTAGTTGTTTTTCATTCTTTCAGACATTTCACTACATCTGGGATTTTGTCCAAGTCAATAAAGTTACCTCTATGTCTATCTTCAATTTGTTGATCCCTATCTATTATCTATACTAGCGTTTGAATTGAGTGTCGCCTAAACTACTACGGCCCTTGTCTGTTGCATGACTGTTGCAATGTTCGAAATAATTTTTGTTAGTATTTTTTGTGAATGACTACGAAAAAAAGAAGAGAAAGAAAATGTAAGTCTTTGAAAAACAAGAATACTTTTAAAATTTTCCAATTTATTGATTGTTTACATTTTAAATTTTTTTATATATATTTCAATAAAACGAATAAAAACATTAGTAAACAAAAAATCAAAAATGACAATAAAATCCGCATCCTGTTGCCGCACATCATTTTACTTGTTTTTTCTCTGACATGCGGAATCCGTCGCCGCAACCGTAAGGAAGTATTTCTACTCTAAGTGCTGTCAAGTCTTCCATACTTAATTGGGAATTTTGTATTGAACTAGGAGCAGTTTGATGGTAGGACTGGAGGTCGAATTAAATTTTTAGGGTTTGCACTATTTATATATATTTTTCTTCTATTTAATTTTATTTTAAATATATTTTTATTTAATTTATTTATTTTAAATATTTTCTTCACATACGACAAGTTTCTTCTTCTTTTTTGGTAGGAGTTTCTATCCTTCTTTAGTAGGTTTTCGCTAAATCTTGCCACAACTACTTTTCTAACCATTCGATTCTTTTTTCTATTGTTTATATTTTTTCTTCTTTAATTTCTAATGCTAAGCTGTTTTCTTTTTGGTTTTATTATAGTTTATTAATGTTTCTTAAATGTATTCTTTATAACATTTTTTATATGGCTTAGTATCAATATCATAAATTTTAGCTTTTCTTATGAATTTATCTCTCTAACGCAGTTCCGTGATTAACTCCTTCTTATGCTGCTCGTTAATTTGTACTCTCTCGGTTGTCCTTGCTGAATTGAGGATGGATGCAAAAAACGATACCCCTTTGAAAGTTCTGTCATGTTGTGGTGGCTTGTCCTCTGGCAACATCTATGAAGTCTCTTTAAATTTTTCAGTAATTGCTGGTACGTTATGCCCCCTTTTTGCAATTGCACGGTTAGAGTTTACTTCACTAAAGGCACTATTTTTGATTTGTTCTAAAGGATTTTTTTTACATTCAATTTTTAGTTTTAAATAAAAAATATTTCATGAGAATATCATGAAATATTTATATTTGAAGGAATCAAGCACGAATAAAGTAAATTAATATAAAAAAGAATCCGAATAATAAATTTTCATATTGCATGTGCACATTGCTTATTAATAAATATTGCTTTCAATTTTTATTTTTTCATCGAATCTTTCAAATACGTATGAATGGTTCCCGATGGGATCCCTTATGTAGAAAAATTAAAGAAAAAATAAAAATCGTTACTGAATGTTTGCTGTGTTTTTTTATAAAACATTTTTGAGTAGTTATTGTCTTTTTGTCTCATTGATTCAATGGAGTTTTCATTTAATTAGTTTGGCTTTTGATATCAGACTTTCTAGTTTTCTATACAAAATTTGGGTAAAATCCACTGATGAACTATTTGAGCAGTAGTGAAATGGCCATATGAATGTGCTTTCCCAGCAGTAATACATTTCATTTTTTAGTTTAGTTTAAAATAATAAACATTTAATGAGAATATCATGAAATATTTATATTTGAAGGAATCAAGCACGAATAAAGTAAATTAAATTTTAAAAGATACAGAATAATAAATTTTCATTTTGATTATGAAATATTTATATTTGAAGGAATCAAGCACGAATAAAGTAAATTAAAATAAAAAAAGATTCCGAATAATAAATTTTCATATTGGATTTTTTTTCACTTTGTTCTTGTTTTATTCTTTTTATATTTTGTTCCTAGATTTGTTCTACCTTTAGTTTTTCCTTTACTAATCCTTATTTTAGGATTTTTTCTTTTTTTATGTAATTGGTTTAACTTTTTTCACTTATTTTCACTTTCTTTCTTTTTTTCAGGACTTTTGTTTTTTTATTATATGTTTCGATTTTTCAGGATGTTTTTTTTAAATTAAAAAAAAGGATTTATATTTTATTATATCCTTACTTGGGTCTATGAGTACTTTTTTAATAATATCCTTAATTGCGTCCTGCAGGATTCGTTATTTATTTTATCCTTACCTGTGTCTTTCAGGATGTTTTTTTAATAATATCCTTACTTGGGTCTTTTAGGATTTATTATTTTAGCTTGTGCGCCAATTATGGTTTCTTATATAAAACCTTAAAAAAACATTATTTTTTTATTGTGCAGAGCACAAAGTGAGTTCATAATTATTATCTTTAATTAAAACTGAATTTTGCAATAACACTGTTCTGCAAAAAAACTTTTCTCCCCTCCCTTGAAGAATTTTGCCTGTTTCTCATGTTTTCAGATGTGCTGAGTCCGAATCTGAACTCAGAAAAATTCCATCACCCTCTGATTTTGAGAGAAAAGAGGAGAAACTTGGAGCGAAAGCTTCGAGAGTACTGATCAAATCCTAGAAGAAAGTAGTGACAAGAGAGCGGCTGAGTGGGAGGGGAGGGTGGGGGGTGGCGAGTGGTATTTGGGGTATTGAGGGTGAAAGGGGGAGGTAGGCATTTGAATGAAAAGAACACCACCGTAAAAAAAAGTTGTAGGATTATACATACAGGAAAAAAACTTTTAGCCATATTTCTTCAACCACTTGTAATATTCCCATCAAATTTTTTTTGTTCAAATATACTTTAGTGCGCTGAAAATCATCGGGCTTTTCAATTTTTTTTACTATGTTTTGATGCCAAAAAAAAATTCCTCAAATTTACAAAAAACTCACATTTTTTAATAAAAAACTAGAATTTCTCAAAAAACTGTGCGTGATAGACAGAATCTGACTTCAAATTCCTGTTTGAAAACAGGAAGAAAGCATATTTTGGTTTAAAGGAGGATTTTCGTGCAGAACAGTGTAATCATTCATTGTCTTAAATACTAATTTGATGCCAACTTGCAATAAGCAGTGGCGTGATTTATTTCTTGGGAAATTTAACAAATTTGTGCAATCCATTATTTCCCCGAATTTTGGCTACCTGAGCCGGATGTTTTTGTTTATTTATTTCAATTGGTGTAAACATTTAAAAGGAATTTTGCCCGAACAAAAGTTTGGCTTGCAAACGATGATTAAGCACAATAATGTTTTGCACCTAAAGTCTGAAAAAATTAATAATAATTACATAGAAGTTTTATTTATTGTTTGGAAAGCATAATTTACAGGGTGAAACCATTTGTGGTGTTAACTAACATGTTAAGCAACTTATATTTTTGTTAATTATATTTTTTTTATTTGAACTAAAAAATTCTTAATATTTAAGTTATTAAAAGTTTTCGTGAATTTGTTAATTGCTTTCGTTAATAATTATAAAATCAGGTGTATCTAATGCTTTGTTATCTAACCAGATTTTTTGCCGATTTTAAAAATATTATGCAGATTTTTTAAAATTTTAAAGCAAGATTTTATGTCAACAATGTTCGTGACCATACCGAAGTTTGTTACAAAGCAAAAACAAATATACAAGACTAGTTACAGAGAGAACAGCGAAAGAAATTCTTTGATATTGAATATTTCTCATATTCCTATTTACAAAGTTGGTTAGTTAAAAAAATGATGTTAACAATATAAAAAACTAAAGTAGATAGATGCGAATAATGCTGATGAAATATGTAGTGCTCCAGAAGATGCAGCAATACATTTTGGTAGTGTCAAGTTTTCTTTGTTTTCTTTGGAAAACGTCCGCATACATTTGTAAATAACTTTTCTTTCTTTACAACTTTTAGAAGGTAAAATAATAATAAAATTATCTTAATCCAAAATCATTTTTAATATATTTGTCTTAAATTAAAACATTTAATAATAATTTTATAAAAAATTTAAATATTTTTTTTATTTTTAGGTAAACCGCCAAAAATACAAAATTTTGGAGCAACTAATTTTAAAGGATGAATATATAACCAAACTAATAATTTCAAACTTTATAAAATATGCGTCTTTTAATGCCCTAAAAAGCCACTGCAAATTTTTGGAGTTATCGTGTAATGGCATTGTTTGGTTGTGCGTATCGTTGGCTTTTATATATTTATATAATAACAAAGATCTTTCTGAAATACAAGTAAATTTGCTGATTGGCCTTTTACTGGACGTTTTTATTATAGGAATATTGAAATCTCTTTGTCGCCGAAGCAGACCAACCGTTCCAAAAGATATTTTAGTAATGGGTCCGGACAAATTCAGCTTTCCATCTGGACACGCATCAAGATCTTCATTTATAACAGCATTTTTTATTTTTCTTAGCCCCATTTCAAAGTTTTGCTGGTTTCCTCTAGTGTGCTGGTGTTTATGCGTGTGTCTATCACGTATACTTATACAGCGTCATTATCTCTTGGATGTTATTGCTGGTATTGCAATTGGTTTTGCTGAGGCGTTTATATTGAACTTTGTATGGATCAACGCAAGTGGATCACAAAATATCTTAAATTTTCTTTTGAATGACGATGATTAGAAATATATTTATTGACAGTAGAATAAACAAAAGAAGCAAATTAAATAGGAAATAAAAACTTTTTAATTAGAAATATACACACATTAATGCTAAGAGGAAACTCATTTTTCAACGCGTGGAACAAAATATTTTATTTACTTCGTATGCGAGGTTCAACACTCATTGTTTAACTTGTGCGCCTTATCGAAAAAGTTACTTACATGAAGTTTAATATTCCTGCATTTCCTATTCCTCTGCACATGTGACGTCCACTGTTCTAATGCTTTCAATTTTTGTTTGTATTACTCAGCTTTGAATCATTTTACCAGCACACAACTTTGGCAGCTTCAAAAAAAAGTTGTATAAATAAATCTTGATTTGTTAAATGAACTTAAAGAATGGAAGGCTAGGTTGAATAGGCAACCTAGGAACATAGAGGCTAAGGTTAAAATGTCAATCTAAAACAGATCAAATAGAAGGATCTCCATCATCTGCAAGAATATTCAGTTTTATACCAAATTTGCTTTAAACGTACAAAAAATTTTTATATATTTCTAAAGAAAATTTTTTTTCAAAAAAAAGATTGATGTCCGTTTTTAGACTAAAAAGTTTAAAAAAAATTTACAGAAAAAGTACCCAATATTTTGAAAAAGTTTCGAAAAACTAAAAATTTTAATTTTAAAATGCTAACAACTCGATAATTTTGGAACATATACATACAGATTAAGGCTCCATTTTATAGGTATTGACCGGGCCTTGGAACCATGTATAATTTTAAAAAATCAGACAAAAAACTGAATAAATGTCAAGCATAAACTTAAGTGCAAATATTCCTCTTCTATACTCATGTGAAATTTCGGTGCATACGACCTAGCCGTTTAAAAATGTCTAAGTTATTTCCAAAATATTTTGATTCTGCCCCACTATGCATTGTAGTACTGGTAGGTTATTCTCTATTGCGATGCGAACGAAAAATGACACGTAATCAAACAATTGGTACCCTGCATTGCATTTTCGTAATTTCTTTCGCATCTAATTTTATTCTCTTTCGCAAATATGGTATCACTGCACTCAGTAATACGAAAGCTTATGTCAAAATCGTTCGTTATACGCAAATATCTTGCGCTAACATAGTATCAAACGCAAAGGTAACGAATCATGTAAGTAAGCATAAATAAATTTTTATATGTATATCTAAATTTTAATTTTTTTTAGGGAAATGCCAAAAAGGTTACAGACTCGGCAACGGCGAAATTTGATTTTATAATGCAGCACAGCGGTTTGGCCAAGGGACAATTATAATGGACTTCCTATAAGGAATGAAGAGGGTAGGAAACAAGAAATGTATTTTGATAAATATGAAACTAACGCAGCATAAATATTTATTAATGCGAAGAATAAGGTAAGCATTTCTAGTAAGGGTTGTTGGATTCACAATATTGCATTGCACGATGAAGGAGTAGATAATGAAACTTTTGCATATGAAAAAAAAAAACCAACAACGGGATGCTAACATCAAAATGCTTTGGCGCAAGTATAAATGCTACCTAACATGTTACAGCAAACAAAAAGCCTGTAAAATAAGTTTTGCTATATTCGCAAAATGGAAATTACATTTTAAATGTTATGTTCATTTTGCGTCTCCATCCATAATGCCACTGAATCCAACACTACTTTTTTATTTTTTAATAAAAAAAACACACAAAATTATATTTATAACATTTTGTTCATCAAAGATCTCTTTGTTATCTACATTAAATGTTTGTAATTAATAATATTTTGCATTGGACGTGCAGCTTTGTGTATTATTTAATAAATTAAATGTTTTTGTTTACAAATTTTGTCATTTCATTTAGTCATTCTTCTCTATTGTTTATTTTGTTGTGCCAGAGTTGCTTCTTTTTTAATTATTTTGCGATAGCGTTTGCGTAAACATTACAGAGTATCAAATTGTACTCTTATCGCATCGAACTTGCCTTCGCATCGCAATAGAGAGTAAGTTTGGGAAATCAACTAAGAATTAAGAACAATTAAAAAACGAAATATGAGAGTTATAATAAATCTACGAGATAGAAAATTCAATTAAAAAAAAGATAAATTAATACATGATTAAAGATGCGTCAGAATGATGGACAGTTTCAAAATATTAGGTAAAAAGTTGATTCATTGGCAAACCATTAAATTTTCTTTTGTACATTTTAAATAAAAAATATAGTCGCAGCAAATTATTTTCTAAATTGTTTAAATTACTTATTTGATAAAATTTCTTGTCAATATTTCGTTGTGCTTTCATATGATACTATTTTGTCCAATTCCAATGCGCAATGTAAAAAAAGTTTGCGGGTGTTAAAGCCGCCGGCCTCAGAACCTGTATTCTTTCTGTTTATCTCGTCGCTGCCGCTGATTGTTGTCACCGCAGTCCGTCTACAACAACCGCTGCTGCCGTTTGCCGCCGGTCTATAGCCTTTATTTTGCCCAGCCTGCATCATGACGCTGTCGTTGACTGTTGTCACCGCAGTGAAACAACTACAGCTGCTATTAATTGCTAGCGCTATAGCCTACCTCTTCGTCCATCCTTAGTTTCTGCTACCCCAATTGCTACTGTCGTTAGTCCCCGCCACCACAGCGTCTATTTTCGACCAGCCTACGTCACTGCCACTAACCTGTGTCAACGCGTCACTACCACTTGACTACCACAACAAATGTAACAGCATCGCAAACAACGCTGACGCTGATCAACCTAACTGTCAACCTGAACTACGTCACCCGACCGTTACCTTTCGTTGTAACGTTGAAGGTAAAAAGAATGAAACGTGGTTTTAAGTTCTAACGTTCTTAAACAAGAGTTGTTTTTATTTTCGCTGCAGCTATGCCAGCAACCAGCGTTGAACGTGTCGTAACAATACTTCTTTAACTTTAGATATGCACTAAAACAGATGTGTTTTAAATGTGCTAAACTAAATCCCTATTTTCACAAGATTTTATAAATACAAGCTAATATTAAAATTATAAATTATATGAACTGAATTATTCATTAATACACATACAGTTAGGAGCAAAAATGTAACATGATAGCCGGCGTTCGGAAACAATGCTTAGTATTTCCTATGAGGAAACAAATACCAAAAGTTTTTTCGATTATTATTATATATCGGTTTGTCCAAAAAAATTAATACTTACATGCAATATTCTAGTACGGCAAGGATGGACAGTAGGGGTACCATAACAAATATCAGAAAATGTTACACTTTTGCATCCTGTTAAATTTGAATGCATTTAATAATTCAAACAAATACAATATCTGAATCATTCTGTAATCTACCGTTATTTATAAATTTTTCAATTATCTCACACGTGTTTTTAAAATGGAGCCATATAAAATCAATGGAATTATTAATTTATTGCAAAAAAATGAATCGGTAAGACAAATTGCAAAAAAGTATAAAATAAGTCATATGACCATGCAAAGAATTAAAGAAAAGTATGGAATATGTGCTCAATCTCCGCGTATTGGACGGCCAAGAAAAATACTTGATCGACCTGGTCGACACCTCGCAAAATTGGTAACATGCGAAAATCCTGTCACCCCAGCTGAAGCACTAAAAACTCTTCAAATTGATGCAAGTCGCTGGACAGCTCAACGGTGTTTAAAAAGATTGGGTCTTAAGGCCGCTGAAAAAAAGAAAAAACCATTTCTAACAAAAAAAAAAAAAACATTCTTTGCCGGAAGGAATTTGTAAATTCGTATAAAAATTGGACAGAAGGCGACTGGAGTCAGGTACTGTAAATTACTTTTTAAATTTTTTTTATTTTTTTTTCAGGTGATTTGGTCTGATGAAACGAAAATTAACCGTTTTGAGTCAGATGGGCGCTCGTGGTACTGGACTAAGGACCCAAACACCATAACCTCAAATCAGGTCCGACAAACAATGAAACACGGTGGTGGTTCAATTTGCAAAATAATTTACCAGCTGCTATTGAAAAAACAGGTCTTTCTCCTAAAAACGTTGTGTTTCAGCAAGAGAGCGACCCAAAGCACACGGCTAAAATAGTAAAAACTTGGCTACAAAGTCAACCATTTTCTGTTTTAAAATGGCCCCCGCAGTCACCGGATATGAATCCGATTGAAAACTTTTGGAGTTACATCAAAACAAAGTTAGCCAAGTATCCGGAACCTTCAAATGGTGTTAACGAGTTATGGAGCCGTGTGAAAGACTGTTGGGAGTCTATTCCGAACGAGATGGTGGCAAATTTTTGCAATAGTATGCCCAACCGACTAAAAGAGCTTGAAAAAGCAAAAGGTTTGTGGACAAAATATTAAAAACTCAAACGTCGCGCTTTAATTACCATACAAATATTGCTGGGTGCAAAAGTGTAACTTTTGACTAAATCTGGTTATATACGCATTTTGTTTTACAAATTTGTAATATAAAAAATTATGTTTGAAAGTTTAATAAATAAAATAAGTTAAGATAATTTAGTTGTGTGTCTTCTTATTTTGAAACTATCAAGCTTTATTTCAGAACATAATAACTCATGTTACATTTTTGCTCCTAACTGTAAATGTGTTTACCTTTCAACGATAGTGTAACAATTTTTAGAAACCCCGGTGATGTACAAGCTTTTTGCCGCTATTTTCTAAATTTGCAACATGTAAAATAAGTTTTCTTTAAGATATGTACTCGTATATTGTTTGTCCGCACTTTTATTTATTGAATGAGCAGCTGTAATTCGAAAATTATATTAAATAATTCTCGCATAAAAAACCGAATTCAAAACAGATTTCAGCTATCTGTCTATTACGGTTCAAAAGTCTAGCAATATACATAAGATTACATTAAATATTAGGACACCCTTTAATTTCCAAATCCAGATTTTATACTTGCTGTTATAGCGGACTTAGCAATACAAAAGTTTGGTCACATACATTAAATTACATTAACTATTGGGACACCCTTTAATTTCCAAATCAAAATTTGATGCTTTTTGTACAGCGGACTTATCAATACAATTTTTTATTAGTTTCAACCATCTCACAGTGGAGTTTTTGACTCAAAAAGGTCCCCACAAAGGCAAAAATTAATTTGATGAAATCCTAAGAACAAATTACGCAGATCGATAGAGAACAAAATTCTATATCATATCGTGCATTTTAAAGGTTGTAAGTTAAGATTTGTAGTTGTGGGACACTGTTAAAGTCAGGAAAATGAAGAAAATTGCATGCGTGTTCATTGAATTGTAAATTCGACGCACTGTCGATTGCTATGGCCGTTATAGTAACAGCTGATAATATTTAAAATTATAAATTAAAGGATGCACCAATAGTTAATTTAGTAGGGTATATGGCCATACTTTTAAACAGTTGTAGGTAGACGATTAAAATTTGCAAAGAACCTGTATTACTAACTCTCTATAACAGCAAGTATAAAATTTCGATTTGGAAATGAACGGGTGTCCCAATAGTTGATATAATGTGGTGTATCTGGCCGGACTTTTGAACCGTTATAGACAGACCGCTGAAATTTGCAAGGGACTTGTTTTGCTAAGTCCGCTATAACAAAAGCTTGTAATTTTAATTTAGAAATTGAAGGGTGTTCCCAAAATTAATGTAATATGTTCTATATAGCTGTATTTTTTGAACCGTTGTATACAAACACCTGAATTTTATACAGAATGTCCACTTCTTTATTTGGTATAATAAGAAGTATAAAAATGTTATATTAAATAGTTGATATAATCTGACGTATATGGGCAAACTGTTGAACCGTTACAGACAGACGGTTGAAATTTACCTAGTACCTGATTGCTAAATCTACTACAATAGCAAGTATATAATTTGAAATTCGAAATTAAAGAGTGACCCTATAGTTGCTGCAATTTGATATTGTCAAACTATTGAACGGTTGAAAAAGTATAAAGTTTGGAGATATAAGTGCGTCCCAATAGTTAATGTAACCTAATTTATGTGGCCATACTCCTGAAAATGCGAATATTTACAGTCCAATTATCAATATTCCCCGGGAAACGAGTTCCCGGGGAGTTAATTCTCCCGGGAATAAAACTCTCTTATTCTAAACAGTTGGGGAGAATAGTTTTACGGGAGAGAGGAATTCGAATTTTCGAAGTCAGCTGTTTTGCTTTAAGCTGTGTTGTGTTGTCTTAAAATTTGCAAAATAAACACATTTTTGTGAAAAACAATTATTAAAGTTGAAAATAGTAAATAAAATTAAAGAGCTAAAATCGTAAATAAAATAATTGTGATATTGTAATAAAAGTAAATACCTTAAAAAAGAGAACTAAAATCATAATTAAAAGAAAATGTTTAGTGTAGCGTTTCACATGTTAGCTGTATCAACAGAAGCAGAGGAAGAACAACATTCCAAAAATACGCAAAGAATTGCAAGAAGGGAGTTGCGTGATGGCACAACCCACTTGAGTTGCCTCATATATTGTAAGCATATAATGATACTATTATACATATTTTATCTTTTAATAATGCTTTTTACTTTTTGTATTCAAAGATTTGAAAAATATTATAGGGTGAACAAACCTGCTTTTAAGTATTTGTTAGACGTGTTAACGACACACTGTCAACCAAGTATGAAGTCGTTCGCAATATCCCCAATTGTAAAACTGAGTGCAACTTTACGTTTCTTTGCCGAAGGTGGGTACCAAACAGGTATAGGGAAAGATTATGAAGTATCTATGGCCCAATATACCTTGAGCAAAGTTCTAACAGAAGTGGTAAACATATTTGAAGAACAACTGTGCATAAAGTGGATTACTTTTCCTAGAGCAGCACACTTCAATGCACATGATATTGAAAATGCAGACAATTTTTCAACACCAGAGAATGATGTGGTATCATTAGCCTCACAGCAGTATATGTCTGCAGTCCAAAATATTAGAAACAATATTGGTCATAGTTTATAATTTTATCACACGCAAAGAAATACACAAAATATATGTAAATTTTTATATAATTTATTAAAAAGAAAACTAAAAACATTCTTCAAGAACGAAAAACAAAAAATAAATAATACTGTAAATAAATGTTTTGCACATTTCGTAAAAAAAAACTTAAAACTAAATAAATTCATTTTTTCAAAACTAATTGTATGTCACAGGTACTTCCTCCTTTGTGCATTCCTCATCTCTTCCTCCTTTGTGCATTCCACGAGCAATATCCGGATGAATTTGCATCTTATTAAGCATAATCTCCAATTGTTTTTTATTTGTTATTTTGGACCTAAATATAACGAATAAAAAACTGACTTACATTTTTTAGCACAACTCCCTTGCAATTTTTTGGCGGAAATTTTTTTATCACATTCTCCCATTTATTGACATTCATAATACCTACTTTTTTCCCGGGGAAGAGTTTCCCATCTTCGAACTTCGTTTAGAATAAGGGAAAAGGGAGAAGGGAAAAATTTCCCGGGGAAAGTTTATTTAGAATAAGGGAACAGGGAGTAGGGAGAAAACTCCCGGGGAATTGTTATTCATAATTGGGCTATTATTGTTTTTCAAAGTATTCTCCAGCATGATTTATACACTTTTGCATGCGCTCAAACCAGTTGTTGATGCACTTTTTCCACTCCGATTGAGGCACTTCTAAAACATGGTTTTTGAACACTTTAACAGCTTCTTCTGGCGACGAAAATCGTTGACCACGCATTTTTTTCTTGATGTGCGAAAACAAGAAGAAGTCATTAGGTACCAAGTCAGGGCTGTACGGCGGATGACCCATTAATTCGACGTTTTGGCCGGTCAAAAACGCTCTGGTTTGAGCCGATGTGTGAGAGCTCGCATTGTCATGGTAAACAATGATTCGTCTTTTCTTGTTGGTTTTTCGAATTTCTCCGATGACTTCAGGCAAACAAATTGCAGTGTACCACTCAGAAGTGACCGTCCTACGTTGCTTAAGCGGAACAGTCGCCACATGACCAGTTTTGCCGAAGAAACAGGCGACCATTTGCTTCGAAGTGCTTCTTCCACGAACAACTTTCGTTCGATTTTGCTTGTCTTTGAAGACCCACACGGTCTATTGTTGTTTCGTTTCGGGGTCATACGCATAGATCCATGATTCGTCACCTGTGAGGATCTTATAAACGTCTTTTAAAGCACCGCAATCGTATTTTTGCAACATTTCTTTGCACCAATCGACACGACCCTTTTTTTGAGCGACTTTCAAATTGTGCGGGATCCAACGAGAACAAACCTTTTTTACGGCCAGGTGTTCATGCAGTATCGAATGTATGCTGGTGGAAGAAATGTCCAAGGATGTCTCTATCTCTCGGTATGTCGCATGTCGATCTTGCATCATGAGTTCACGCACGGCATCAATGTTCTCTGGCACAACAGCGGGTTTTGGACGACCTTCACGGAATTCGTCTTTGAGCGAGCTTCGGCCACGATTAAATTCATTATACCAATTTTTCACAGTGCTATAGGATGGTGCTTCATCGCTATACAAAGATTTAAGTTCATCAATGCACTCTTGTCGTGATAATCCACGTCGAAAGTTGTGAAAAATGATGGCACGAAAATGTTCACGAGTTAATTCCATTTTTTTCTATATTAATTTTTTCAAGTCACTGTTAACAACACAAATAATGGTCGTACGTCAAAACGTTTTGAGTACGATTATGCTTAAAAATGACAAACTTTCCAAAGGAAATGTCAGATTGCACTTGGCAGCACTCAGTGTTGCCAGGCCAGAAATACATATAGCAGCCCTCGTAAGGCACTTTTTCTTATACTTTTTTGTCGTCATAAACTCTTGTGTTTTTCGAATTATAGATGTGAAATATTATTTAATCACTTTTAACAACTACCAACATGATGGATTACCTGTCCTTATAAAAGGAATTACTTACAATTCAGTTCTTACTTTATAAATTCAAGTTTACTAACTATAAGTCAACTCACGCATACACACCTATTAAACTGTGTTTGTTTACCTGCGGTCTATACAACACTTCATCGTCTTCTGGACACTTTATTTCTTCTCAAAATATAGTTAGATATAAACATTTAAAAACGGTGCAGGTATATAAAAAATGCACCCAAGTATTAGGTTATTAACTAATTAACGGAAAAGTACACTTTGAAAAATATACATATATGGCTTATTGCGCAAAATTCTTATTATAAGAGATTTGCAACTTTGAGAGATAAAAAACTTACAGAAGATTTGAGTTATTCCAAAGACAATACCAACATGTGGCAGTTCATCTTCAGGGCGACCAAAAAAAAGAAATTTAATGAAGCAAGTGAAAGAACAAAACGAAGAAAAACGCAAGAATTTCGTCAGCAATTAACAACAGAGGAGATCACATTTGCTGCATCAATTAGCCAGAGAGCAGCGGAACGGCTAAATTAATAATGGATGTAATACGATCTCCAAGAAAAGCAAAAATTGCAAGCGATCATTAACAACTTCCGAGGTCAATCCAGTTAATAAGCTTTCAGCAGAGGGTGTTTTAGCATTGTTTATAAATGCTGATCTCACGAAAAACCAATATGAAATTTTATACAATGCCAACAAAAATGTATATCCATGCTACTCATTGCTAAAAAATGCTAAAAAAAAATTGCTATCCTAGTGAAGATGACATAACCGTGACTGGGACATTAGCGGAAGTGAAGCTGCAATCTCTCCTCGACCACACAGCAACACGCTTATGTACACACCTTGATGATGTATTACAGCAGTTGGATTATGATGAACTTAGTTTCTGAAACTTATAACCAAATTGGGCTGTGATGGATCGCACCAATGATTTTATAAGCAAAACTTCGAAAATGAAAACGATAGTGACGCTAATATATTTCAAAGTAGTAGTGTGCCCATGAAATGAATCACAACAGCTAATGGAATAATAACACGATATGGCGAAATCTAACACCTTCCTCAACTAGGTTGTATAGACCAATTCGAGTCCGTTTTGTGCACGAAACTACTGATATCACAAAGCAAGAAATAGAACACATAATCAAATTCAACTGTTATTGCACATATTAAACACACGATGCTATTGACAATGGTCGACGCAAAAGTCTGCAATGCTGCAACGGACACAAAATCTACAATGAGGTGTTACATTTGCGAACAAACTTCAGAAGATTTCAACAAATTGCGAAAAGATCTTCCTGAAAATCCTGATGCTTTGAATTTTGGGCTATCAACTTTACACGCACGCATACGCTTTTTAGAATCGATACTTCATCTTTCATATAAACTGACACTTCAAAAGTGGCTAGTAAGAAGCAATGCAGATAAAGCACTTGTTAAAGAAAGATAATCATCCAGAATAGGCTTAAGAAATAGATAGGGCTACATGTAGATACTCCGAAACCGGGATATGGCAACACTAATGATGGTAACGCATGAAGAAGATGTTTTTTCGGATACAGCAACTGTTTCGAATACTACTGGCATAAATGAAGAACTAATAAAACGCCTGAATGTAATATTGGAAACCTTAACTAGCGGGCACCGCATTAATATTGAAAAATTTGATGAATATGCACACAACACAGTCGAAATGTATATGCAGCTCTACAATTGGCATCCCATGAGTTCAACGATGCATAATATTCTAATTCATGGCGGAACTGTAATAAAGCAAGCAATCTTGCCCATTAGACAATTGTCAGAAGAAGCTGCCGAGGCCAGAAATCAAAAATAACTCTAACCCAACATTAATCTTCCACTAATTTTTTTTATCAAACTAAAGCTAAAACTACAAAAAAAGTTAAACTTTTAAAACAAAAACCACGCTTAATAATTTTGGCCAAATACTCCTCTGTGCGTCCGTTCAACATTTTGGCCATATATGTATGTACATCAAGATACATCAAAAATTTGAACATCCTTTATTTTATTACTAAAAATATTTACACTTCTTATTATACCATACAAAGTGTGGACATTGTGCCTAATTTTCGAATGATTGTATGTAACGGTTTAAAAAGCAGGTGGGGGAACACCCTTTATTTTCTTATTTCAAATTATAACAAGTATACAAGTTATAGTGGATTTTGCAATGTTGCTTGCAAACTTTAGCTTTCTGTCTATAACGGTTCAAAAGTTTGGCCTAAAACATGAAATAACATTAACTATAAGGATACCCTTTAATTTCCGAATCCAATTTTTATACTTGTTGTTATAGCGGACTTTCACAACTGCTCAACAGTTTGGCCATATATGTACATGAAATTAAATCAACTATAGGCGCACTCTTTGATTTCAAAATAAAATGTTATTATCGAATTTAACAGGTTCTTTGTATATTTTAATTGTCTGTATACAACATTGCAACAATTTGGCCATATACATCAAATTACATTAGCTATAGCGCACTCTTTAATTTCAAAATTCAAATTATTTACTTGCTGTTATAGTGGACATATCAATATAGGTTTTTTTTTTGGAAATTTCAGCTGTCTCTACTACGGTTCAAAATTATGGCCACATACATCAAATTACATCAACTATTGGCACATCTTTTAATTTTCAATTTTCAAGTTTTATACTTGTTGTTATAGCGGACTAAGTGATATAGATTCTATGTAAATTTCAATCTTTTGTCTACAACTGTTCAATAGTATGGCCATATACATAAAGTAAATGAACGATTGAGGAACCCTTTAATTTATAATATTTAATATTTTTACTTGTTATAACAACGATCATAACAATCGAATTTCCGTCAAATTTTCAAGGGCTTGTCTACAACGGCTTAAAAGATAGACCCATATAAGTCAATTTACATTGCATATGGGGACACCCGTTAATTTTTAGATCAATTTTTGTATTACTTTATGCTAATGGTAGCTATAGTGTAAAGCAGTTTCTTTAAAGTACCAATATACACTGCAGATTGGTTCCAGAAAAATAAAAACCTGTAAAAAGACACATTAGTCATGTGCAAAAATAGGTGGTTGGTTCCTTGTTCCTAAGAACCATTAAAATGACTGAAAAACAAGTTAGAGTGATTTTATTGGCTATGCCGGATCTTATATACCCTTCACCATCTATGTAAATCTAGTTTAGTAAAGTAACTCCAATCAAAAAAGCAAATATTTCGGTGACAGAGAATTAAAAAATAAAAAAAATTTGGTACTGCATATATGTATATGTATGCCTTTTAAGCCTTTTAAAAAATTTAGTATTTGCTTAAAGATCTCTTCAAAAGCTTATAATGATACCCATGATGATATATATCCCGTAACTCGGATAATATGAGCGAGCGCCAATTTTTTCACTTGATGTTTTTTCCTATTTTCCAAATCCCTATCGCCCCATATATTTATTTTTTTTTCGTTGGAGTTACTTTATTGTTCCAAATGACATGAAAAAATTAGAGGTAGGCGTGGTGTTTTGCCTGCTGCCTCGAATAATATTATATAATATATAATAATATATTATAATATAATATAATATAATATATTTGATTTCAACACAAACACGGACAGAAAGGCGGACAATCGACTTCGCTATGCATAAGAAGTCAGAATATATAAGTATATACTTTATGGGGTCGGATACTTAAAGGATACTCATATAACCCTTTTCCACTTTTTGTGGTAACAAGGATTTTTTAGGAACAAGTATTAACTTTTTTTTATTAAACCACATACATACATATTTGTTTATTTTCACTCTAAGCTTAAATTTAATTCAAGAGCTAAAAACAATTATATTAAATAGCTATGTTGGTAACAAGAAATAGGTTATTCAATTTTTAAGAAAAATATATTTAAAATTTCTTTACTAAACACGTCTGATTGCAGTGATAGTTTACCCAATGTTTACACATTTCCAGAGTTCAGAAAGTACATTCATCTTACACACAATGTTCTGTTCAAAACCAACCCGTACATATTTTTCTTTTCATAAGGGTAAGGATGTCCCAATAGTTAATGTAACCTAATGTATGTGGCAATACTTTAGAACCGTTATAGGCAGACAGATGAAATCTGTTTTGAAGTCGGTTTTTTGCAAGTACAAATACCATATTTTTAAAACTGTATTCAATCTCAAAAGGAAAACCTATTAAGATCAGTTTATATGCAGCGTGCAATTGTCTGTATGAAACAATATGATACGGATGATCCTGTTAAAATTAACTTTCCGGAACAACTAGACCAGTTTTTTCGGAGTACTTAAAGCTTTTTTGTTTTTGTTTAATAAAGACTTAATCCCCGCATGCTTTTCTCTAAACAACATAATAATTCCCAACATACTTTTACCAAATTAAAAATATAATATTTATTTTTCTCTTTTTATATTATACTCTCTATAATTTATTAATTTGTAATAATTTTTATTCTTTTCTCTCCCTATACTTGATTTTAAACTTGCGTGTTATATAATTAATTAATCTATTCGCGTTGCAAATCTTAATTCATGTTCCTATGAACTTTAACGAAGTTATAAATGGAAGTTCCAGAGATTTAACAATGGTTCGAATATTGGCTAAATATAAAAAAGGTTTAGGGTTCATTGTCCTCCTTCGAACATCTTGTAGAAACAATTATCTTTTTCAACAAACATCCCTTAATTCAGTCACTGATCAAATATGAAATTCACAACGAACCTGTATTGCTGAGTCCGCTATAACAACAGCTATAAAATTTGGATTTGCAAGTTAAAGGGTGTCTCCATGCAACATACATGTTTTTTAAATGTACTAGGAACCGTAAAGAGCAACGCTTTAAAAATTAAAAAAACTAAGTATAACTATAGCTCCCATTAGCAAAAGGTAATAGAAAAATAAATCTAAAAATGAAAAGGTGTCCGCATAGATGATACAAATTGACCTATATGGGCCTTTCTTTTGAACCGTTATAGACACAAATTTACAAAGAACATGTATTACTAACTTCTCTATAACAAGAAGCTTATAATTTGAATTTAGAAATTAAAGGGTGTTCCCAAACCGTTATATAGAAGTATAAAAATTTTAAATTAAGAATTAAAGGGTTTTACAATAGTTGATATAATCTATATACATGGCTAAACTGTAAAACTGTTATAGACAGACGGTTGAAATTTACACAGAACCTGATCGCTTACTTTATTACAAGAGCAAGTATATAATTTGAATTTTGATTTTTAAGGGTGCCCCTATAGTTTCTGTAATTTGATGTATATTGCTAAATTGTTGAACAGATGAACAAGTATAAAGTTTGGAGATATAAGGGTGTCCCAATAGTTAATGTAGGTTACATGTTTGTGGCAATACTTTTGAACTGTTATAGGCAGACAGATAAAAACTGTTTTGAAGTCGGTTTTTTTGCAAGAATTATTCTACGTAAACGAGACCCTGCCACCGTAAAACTGCATTTAATCTCAAAAAGGAAAATCTATTAAGATCAGTCTATATGCAGCGTGCAATTATGTGTTAAAATTAACTTTCCGGAACAACTAGACCAGTTTTTTCGTACCCCAGCTTAAAGCTTTTTTGTTTTTATTTTATAAAGACTTAATCCCTGCATGCTTTTCTCTAAACAACATAATAATTCCCAACATACTGTTCCCAAATTAAAAATATAATATTTATTTTTCTTTTTTTATATTATACTCTCTATAATTTTTTAATGGTTAGAATATTGGCTAAATATAAGAAAGGTTTCGCCATATCACATATTAATGTTCAAAGTCTAAACAATAAAATTGATCAGCTTAAACTTGTTTTTGAAAATTCAGGCATCATCAATTGACATCATCTGCGTTTCTGAAATATGACTCTCAACCTCGATTCCTGATAGTATTATATGCCCAAATGGCTACAAAGGTTATAAAGCTGACAGGGAAAGTCGTAGAGGTGGCATTGGCATATTTCTTAAAGATGGCATTTCTTGTAAAATATGCAAAACATCATCATTTGGAGGTTATCTAGTCGAGCAAAGGGCCTTGAATGTCGAATTTATTTTTGTTGAAGTTTCTTATTTGTTAAGAAAATGCTGGTTGGCTGTGTCTACAGGCCGAACAAAAGAACACCTTTAGCAGATCTGTTTTCAGCTCTTGAAATGATTACATCCGAATATGATGAATTTGTAATCTCTGGTGATCTTAATTCAAACCTACTTTTAGAAGTATATCTTACTGACAACATGCTTTCAATTAGCCTCTTACCTGTCAACTAAATAAATCCAACAAACTACACTTCAACAATATTTTTTTTGTTTCTAATACCGAGAATATATTACTAAATGAACAAATACCTGCTCCTTGCTTTTCAAGACATTACTCTTTTTTTTTTTTTCTTACCTACAATTTTAAACCTCAGCTTTTTGATTTAAGTAGTGCGATTTAAAAATTTTAATGGTCAAATGCTTTATTAAAATCTATATCTGATAAAATGGAGTGATATATATCGAATGCCCTCTGTTGATGAACAACCATCTTTTTTAGAACGTAGATACAGTACCTTTTTGATTTAACTGTACCTCTAAAATGTAAAATAGATAAGTTAAAACAGAAACCATGGTTTTCTAATACTATTAGATATGCTATTCAATTAAGAGACCATGTCTTTTCTAGGTGGAAGAGGTTTAAAACAACTAATTTTAAATTACATCATAATATCGCCACGAGCAATGTAAACAAACTAATTAAACATGCGAAAACAGACATAAAAATGATGACTGTCAAGTAAATCCCAATGAACTCAATAAAACTTTCACTAATATTATTATGATCCATGCCAACCAAGCTTAAGAAGCTTAGATACTTTTTTAAATTTGGAAATAATAATTTGGACCGTAACAATGAATAGTCAAATACTCTAACCTTAAATAGAGGAGTACCACAAGGTTCTATTCTAGGACCACTTTTGTTTTCTTTATACATCAATGACGTGCCAAATCAACTTACAATTTGTAAAATACACCTCTTTATAGATGATGTGCACCTTTACTTAGATAGCGCAACACATTGTACTTCCTCAAGTATAGATTCTTTAAATATGGAATTAGAACAAATATATCTTTGGGCAACAGCATATGGACTTTGCCTAATTCTACAGAAATCCAAGTGTACTGTAATACATAAAAGAAATGCTTTTTCAACCATTTCTGCAGATATCCTTATTAATGGTGAAAAGATTTAAATTGTAGATGCATCAAAAACCTTGGGATTATATTTAATAAGAATTTGACATGGCATGATCACATTAACTCCATGGTTGGCCAAACTTACTCCAAGCTACGAGTACTTTGGTCCACTCAATTTTTTTTGCTCCTTTAAGAGTAAGGGTGCTAATTGCCAAGACATATTTAATTCCAAGCACAATTTACGATTGTGAATTGTTTGGAAACTGCGATTCAGTAAGCAAAAGAGAAGTAAACGTTTTGTTTAACAATATAGTGAGATATATCTATAAAATAAAAAGGGTTGAACACATTTCTTCAGCTTCCAAAGGTCTTTATATTGTATCCTTTGATAACTTTTTAAAACTATGTGCTCTGATATTCTTGCATAAAGTAATAACTACGCGAACCCCTGGCTACTTATTTGATAGAATACGTTTTTTCCAATCATCCTAAAGTAAAAATATAATAATTGCTCACTATTATTGTTTGGTTTCAGAATGGCAGTTTTTTATACATGCCAATCGTCTTTGGAACAGCCTTCCACTACATCAACAAACAAGTCATTCTTATTTAAATATTATCAATAAATTTTATTTTTATTATTTTTTATGTGTTATTGTTTTTGTTTTTTTATATATTGTTTTTATTTTAAATTAGTTTAATTTTTGTTGTGATGTTTTAATTTTTGTATAAATGTTTCGTTATTGTTTTTTGAAATGTATACATTAAATTCAAATTATTTATTTGTACTAACAACCATTTTTACTATAAATATGAGACTAATTCTTGCTGTACAGGAAATAAAAGGAAAGTAAATAAATAAATAATTAATAATCTGTTTGATTCTGTTTGGACGTACGGATAAATGATTGATCAATTTAGAAGTTTCCCTATTTGAATGATCCTTGATACCTAAGTTATTGCCAACGTTTGCATTGATGGAGGCCGAAGGACTCCCGATATTCTGATCTAATTGGGGACGACTCTCGACTGGGCAGCCGATTTTGAAAAACATGATTTGTGAAGAACGTGGTTACATGAGGTAAAAATGGAGTTGTTCTTAATAAAAATATTGTTTTTACAAATTTCACAGGTAAGTATTGACAAGGCAGGCGGTATGTTTGGTAGCATCAAATCACATTGTCGCCAGAGGGCTTAATCTGTATTTCGATAAGAAATAAAAGACGTTACAAACACAATGCATAAAACATACAAATTCAAAGAATTTTCTTTTCGAATCGAAATACAGAATAAGGTCCTAGGGTTTCACTACTATTTTTAAAGGCATTTCTGATTAAAATCAAAATATATGCTGCCACATCGATGAAAAAGTTTAATGTTTATAAATGCAAATATTGTGCAGAGCGATGAATTTTAATGTTCAATTTTATGCCGATTTAAGCTCTGTTGGAAAAAATCTGCCTCCGTTTATTTATTTATTTATTTATTTATTTTTATTTGACCTACGTCAATTACTTAATTCTTGCAAGAAGTCAAATCAACATGAGTTTGATAAAGTAAAAGAAAATAGATTATTTTAACTAAAACAATAAATTACCACAAATTGATAAAACTAATAAATTTTACACTCTTTCGTCTAAAGCGGCTAATAGACGATCTAACTTCGCCTGTGAGCACGGCCTGATGACAAGCCATCAAACCCGTGTAATAGGGTAAATTTCGTGTTTGTGTTTTTGGCGGCGAACAGTAAAGATGGCTTTGCTAGAGCGCATGAGTTAAATAAGGATAATATGTATTGATGATTTGAAATCTTCTATCTTCTAGATGCACGAGCATTTGACGATACATTTTCTCAACGGGGTAGTCTAAATCTAAGTAAAATAAAGAAAACTTCGCTTTGCACTGAGGGCCCAATATGCATTAGGTCGTTTAACGATAAGCCACTCGTAATTTAGTTGTTGAACTCTCTGGTTTTAATATACAGTGGTGAGGAATGAAGTAGTTCGGTTTAGCTATTCTATTTATATCTATTGGGGTCATGTGTCCTAATGCCTCGTATTCTGTCAAGAAAGCGATGTATTGGCTTTTGATTTCTGGAGACTTTGACAATCGATGTTCTACTGCCAGAAATCGGTTGAAAGCTGTACTGAGTGATTCACCAAGCACATCAGTTTCTTCGCAGAACGGAAGTCTTACGATGAATCTTCTATCATCACCCATGGTGTGTGTTTGTGTAAAATGGTCTTCGCACTGTCTTTCTGTAGTAGACAAACTTTTGTCTGTTGTGCTCATGTGGTCTAACTCCCAGAGTTGAGCGATAGCTTCCTCTAAGCTAGCCTCATTGTCGGTGCTTACTCCACAGGCTGCAGTAGATGAGTGATCTCCATCAACCCTGCCTGCGATGACCCAACCTAGCACGGTATTTTGTAAAGTAGGCAACTTATTGCCCAATTGACAGTAATTGATGAAAGAATTCTGCTCCCAACAAAACATCAAATTTGTCAGGACGATTAAATTTGGGGTCTGCAAGCGTAATGTTTTTCTGTATGATCCAATTGTCGATATTGATTGCTTGTGACGGTTGTGGAGAAATAAAATGGGGTAGAACGGCTGTCTCAAGCCGCGTGGTGGAGTTGTTGATTCGCGAATGTAAAGCGACGCTTACTCGCTGTTTTATTTTGGTGTTGCTAGATGCAATTCCATTTATCAAGATTGAAGTTGCCTTAGGATGAATTCCCAAGCGTTTAACTAAACGCTCGCTGACAAAGTTCAACTGTGATCCTGAATCTAGAATAGCTCTACAATTGACCTCTGTTCCATTGGCCTCCACGGTGACTATTGCAGTGCTCAGGAGGAGGTAGCCATTGGCTGTAGGCTGTTTATATGCAGTGAGTGTTGCGGCCTTCTGGCTGTCTTGTGGTGTTTTTGGCACACCTGATTCTTCGTCTACTTTAATGCGGTTGATGTTGTTTGTATTCTGGGTTTCAAGTTGCAGATGTAGGAGTGTGTTGTGTTTTTTATTGCATTTTAAACAGCTTCTTAATGTGCAAGCTTTGGCACTGCGACAGGGTTTTAAATAGTTGACACAGTATTTTTGTTTTTGGATGAACTCAAGACGTCCTACAGTTGATGACTGAAGAAACTTCTTACATGCAAACAAAGGATGTTTTCCATTTTTACACATGGTACATGATCCAATGGCTTTACTTTCGGATGTAACTGACGTGCACACCTTAGCGCTGAATTCAGGTGATTTTTTTATTGTATCAATTAACTGGAAATGCCGTTTCAAGAAGTCCAAAAAATCCTTGATTGTAGGAACCTCTCGTGGCTGTGAAAGTGATTGTACGTACCGAAGGCGGGTGGCTTGATTCAGCCGTTTCAGCAGTAGATGCAGCAATAGCGGGTCCCAGGTTGTAGTGTCTAGTTTTAAGTTTTTGAGCGCTAAAAGACACTCCCGTGTTTTGTCATGCAGTATTCGCATCGAGGTTCAACCAGCTCTTGAACCAACTTCTACTACTATCATCGCCCATGCGTCGTCGAAATTTTCTTCCGTGGCGGAAAAGTGTTTTATAAGCAGGCTCTTCTAGCAAATGTGTTTTAAGATGGCATATTTTGTGTACCTTAGGAATTTGTTGGCATTTGATTAGTGACGATAATAAATCGTAAAATTCTTGCCAGTTCATATAGTTGCCATCAAATTTTGGTGATGTAATTTTAGGGATTGGAATCAATTGCAACTGATTATGTGGTTGTAGCATTGCTGATTCGCTCTGGCAGCTTCTGACATCCCTGCGGAATTTGCCTTCTAAGGTGATGAAACGTTCCATATTGTAACCCTGTTGCTCTGGGCATTCGCATACTTCCGATATTTGCAAGTAAAGCTCTTCGATGTTTCGCCACAATTTTGAAGCAATTTGCATTTCTTGATTCGTGAGACCCTCTTCTAATAATCTTTCCGACGAAACCATTATTGCTGCTTGCATCCGCATTAATTTAATAAGTTCACCTGACTCTGCTGCTATTTTTGAGGTTTTTGTATCAAGGGATCTACCTGCTCCTGTTGCTGAAGGCCCCTTGGTTGAGGTTTGTGACACATTAAGAAATGATGACTCAAATAGGTCCCTGTATTGATGAACAAGAGTTAATATAGCATTATAGTAGTCGTTGGTGAAATAATCGTGGTCCAGTGGTGTATTTTCCAACAAACGTTGTAATTCGCATCGAATGCCGACCATCCTTCGTCCAGCGTTCTGATCATTTCCTGAAAATAGCTGACGTTTTGTTTCCCTACGATTGGATCCTTTTTGAAATTGCGGATAAGAACCTCAATTCTTCCGCCGACATCCTTCTGTTGGTTGACGAGTTCTTCGAAGGCCATTGCTTGTCACGTCGGGGTCACCAAAACTGTTAGTTTGACTCGTTTGTCAACTTTGGATTAACAACAACGGCACCTTGACTGAGTTGCTACAATATTAAATTTGTTGGTCAATTTCAGCACTTAAACTGAATTGACTGGTATATTTTTACTTTGTTGTTTAATTTCAGCACTTAAACTAAATTGAATGGAAATGAAAGACTGCAGGTGATTTATTTTTAAGATCAAAACAAAGAGTGATTTTATTATTTTAATTTTAGAGCTTATGTACTAAATTCAAAAGTGTAGTGTTTACAAAACAATAAATTCCATTACAATTCTCACGCAAATAATTAAATTAAATGTTATAAAAGTGTAGTGTTGACAAAAATAATTAGATTAAATTAAATGTAATAAAAGTGTAGTGTTGACAAAACAATAAATTCCACGAAAAGTTCTCACGCAAATAAGTATACAGGTATCAGGTACTATTGTAATTAAATACTTCCGTGGGAGCAGTAAAAATAATTGCGGACACAAAGAAGGCAGACAGTCAAGAATGTGCTGACGTTTGATAATGCAAATTTAAAAAGACGCAAATTAATAACAATTAATACTATGTATATGTTCTTTTGTAGACAAAAACAAAAAATAAAAGAAACCAAGAATATTAATATATGCATGTAATTATGTATTAACAGCTACGATGAAAAGAAATATTTCTATTTTGGAGTCGTATTTTAAACAGATCTGTCACATTCAAGGGCAGATTGACAACCAAGTTATTTGAATACATCAATTGGACTTTTTAGCCATAATCGATTACCATCATTAACATTGCCTCGTTTGGCCAAGCTCTTGCAGTCGTTCAACCCTATCAAGTAGCGGAAGAAAATTATCCGAAGGCTCTAGACAGGTTAATGGAACTCTTCGATAATGAGGTTCTTATTTTTCTTCAATATTATTGAAATGATTAAAGGTGATAGTGTTTCGTTACGTCATATAATTGATACCGTAGCTGCAATTCGTGGTTCACTTTTATCGCTTGGGTCAGAAATGGATGTTACGAACGCGATCATAATTCATATGGTATTATCGAATGATTCAAAAAAACAAAATTATGATGAAAAAATAGATTTTAAATTATTGCCTTCGTGGGAAACCTGCTATGAAATTTTAAGCAATCGCTGTCAATTTTTGGAAAGTCATGGTAAGAAAAGTGATATAAAAACTAGTTCTGGTACAAAAGCAAAATCGAATTCTAACCGCCACTGAAACAAATATATCACTTCAAACTCAAATATCAGCTGCTCGTATTGCAATATTGCAATAGCGCTCGTAGTTTCGGAACGTTTTAACATTATAAAACGTAATGAACACTGCATTAATTGCCTTCGAGGGGGTCACTTAGTGTCGAAATATCCCTCTAAAAGTCGTTGTCGAATTTGTCAGTCAGCTAATCATACCACGCTTCATGTCTTCATGCCTGTCGTCTACCAGTGCTACCCCTAATTAGTTATCTAGTAAAAATAATACTGTTGCTCGTTTATTTAAAACCAACTGCTGTTGTTATCATGAAGGATAATTTTGGTTCTTTTCAACCGGTAATGGTACTTCTTGACTCATGTTCAGATATAAATTTTATTACAGAAGAAGTAGCGAAAAGCCTTAAACTTCGCGTTCAACCGACTCAAGAGGTTTCTGAAATTGGTCACGTGCACACAAAAATTATATTTTCTGTTGCTGCTACAATCAAATCTCGACTTTGCTCCTACCAATTCTCATCAAAATTCGCTGTGACGAAATCAATTTCTACAAAGCATCCTGGTAAATATTTTGACGCACCAAAGCTGAAAACTCCTGAAAGAATAGAGTTAGCAGATCCATTATTTTACAAACCACAACGAATTGATTTGCTGATTAGCTCAAAAGTATTTTTCGATATGTTGCTCGATGGACGCATTTCGTTGGGACTAGGCAACCCTAGCCTCGTCAACGCAGTCTTTGGATGGATAATCGGTGGTAAATTCAGCGAGCAGCACAACCCGTCGCCAGTTACTTGCAACTTGGCTGTCGATTTTTCGATGATGATCACATTAAAAAGATTTTGGGAAGTTGAAGAATACAACAGTGGTCCTCCAAGTCTTTCAGAAGAAGAAGAAGAGGCGTGTGAAAAACATTTCATTCAAAATACTAAAATTGACGCCATTTAAACAAAATCCTGATTGCTCAGGTGAGTCTGTTGAAAATTGTAAACGTAGATTTCTATCGCTCAAGCGTAGATTGGATCGTGATTCTACATTAAAATGTATGTATGTCGAAATTACGAACGAATATATGGCAGTTTATCACAGGTCACTTTACAGTGGTCCTATATCTCGTCCACATTATATCATACCTCATCACTGTGTACCCTAGCCTCATAGTACAACAACAAAGCTTTGCGTAGTTTTTAATCAAAATGCGCACAATCATATTATTCCTACTCTTTTCCACAAGTATCCTATCCCCAATTAATGCCGAACTCCAAATCCTTATTAAACACTTTCCCACATCATAACTTTAATGGAAGGACAATCGAAAATACAAGACGGTACATTTAAAATTGTACACAGACCACGACGATTTTGAATTGCTAAAAGGGAACCGTAATGCATTAAATTCCAATAATAATTAGCAAGTGATTATGAACGAAGGTTTTGCTAAAAGAATACACAAATAAAATTAACAAAGTAATAACAAACCAGGACTCAATTAGCAATACTGTCATCATAAGTATGCAAATTAGATTAAGGTTAGTTAAGGAGTAATTACAAAACATTAAATACGCCATCCAATAGTCAAAAATAACATTATTAACGCTGTTATATCAAACAAAAAAGGAATATATATTGTACGAGGGCTGCTATATATATTTCTGGCCTGGCAACACTGAGTGCTGCCAAGTGCAATCTGACATTTCCATTGGAAAGTTTGTCATTTTTAAGCATAATCGTACTCAAAACTTTAAAATTTTTATCGTGCTATTTTCCCGGTATTGATTATTGAAGGTGAAAGCACGTCTCAATGGCCATTTCGCTATCGCTTTTAAATGAACTAAAGATTTTTGTCTAAACTTTAAAGAAAAGACAAAAATCAAAGTTCAAAACGTTTTGACGTACGACCATTGTTTGTGTTGTTAACAGTGACTTGAAAAAATTAATATAGAATAAAATGGAATTATCTTATGAACATTTTCGTGCCATCATTTTTCACAACTTTCGACGTGGATTATCACGACAAGAGTGCATTGATGAACTTAAGTCTTTTTATGGTGATGAAGCACCATCCTATAGCACTGTGAAAAAATGGTATAATGAATTTAATCGTGGCCGAAGCTCGCTCAAAGACGAATTCCGTGAAGGTCGTCCAAAAACGGCTGTTGTGCCAGAAAACATTGATGCCGTGCGTGAACTCATAATGCAAGATCGACATGCGACATACCGAGAGATAGAGACATCCTTAGACATTTATTCCACCAGCATACATTCGATACTGCATGAACACCTGGCCGTAAAAAAGGTTTGTTCTCGTTGGATCCCGCACAATTTGAAAGTCGCTCAAAAAAAGGCTCGTGTCGAGTGGTGCAAAGAAATGTTGCAAAAATACGATTGCGGTTCTTCAAGAGACGTTTATAAGATCGTCACAGGTGACGAATCATGGATCTATGCGTATGAGCCCGAAACGAAACAACAATCGACCGTGTGGGTCTTCAAAGACGAGCAAAATCCAACGAAAGTTGTTCGTGGAAGAAGCCCTTTGAAGCAAATGGTCGCCTGTTTCTTCGGAAAAAGTGGTCATGTGGCGACTGTTCCGCTTGAACAACGTAGGACGGTCACTTCTGAGTGGTACACTACAATTTGTTTGCCTGAAATCATCGGAGAAATTCGAAAAACCAACAAGAGAAGACGAATCATTGTTCACCATGACAATGCGAGCTTTCACACATCGGCTCAAACCAGAGCGTTTTTGACCGACCAAAACGTCGAATTAATGGGTCATCCGCCGTACAGCCCTGACTTGGCACCTAATGACTTCTTCTTGTTTTCGCACATCAAGAAAAAAATGCGCGGTCAACGATTTTCGTCGCCAGAAGAAGCTGTTGAAGTGTTCAAAAACCGTGTTTTAGAGGTGTCTCAATCGGTATGGAAAAAGTGCTTCGACAACTGGTTTGAGCGCATGCAAAAGTGTATAAATCATGCTGGAGAATACTTTGAAAAACAATAAAACCATTTTTTATTATAAATATTCGCATTTTCACTATTAGGCTAGAAATATATAGAGCAGCCCTCGTAATTGAACACTACAAAAAGAAAGATTTCCGTTTATATCAACGGAAGAATTACAAGAATTTGCGAATGTAAAAGTTTTATATGAGGATTCCACTTTATTATATGTTATACAAATTCCATTAACTTCTGAAGAAACTTATAAAAAAAATAATTAAACCTATAAAAAAAACAAAATTATAAACAAAGACTTTTAAGAATTTAAAAAAATAAAGAAAAGTTGTGCTGTTATCAATACTGTGACAATTTGTAAAAGAAACGATTTGACATTGTTAACTCTACCTGCATCCCACCTTTTTTACGGATCTTTTCCACATTGCGACATTTCCAATGCTTTCAGTACCCTAACGGTAGAAGAATTAAAACCAGGTATAATCTTATTAAATGATTTCTATGGAAAAGTAAATAACCAATAAATAAGGGGAATATATCTGGTAAAGTTTTATAACGAATCCATTACCATCAATAATACAATTTTTCGAAATATGAAAGCTTCGATGATTTCAGCTTCACCGCAAATAGTTCCACAACCCCTTAAGAAAAACAATACATCGAAATGTTTTTCTAAGAAAAAACTAAGGCAACTTCTAGATGAAGTAATACTACAAATAAAATTTAATTCTCAGAGACTGAATCCATCATTAATAAATTACTACTGTAATTATTCTTATAATCTTACTATTGACTATAATCTTATCCCGTCTTATTTGTAAAACAAATGAAAACATAACATTCCATAACACCCCAGCTAATAAACATACAAACAAAAATAATTTTGAAAACATAAGAGCTACACAACAACCAGATCATATTTCAGAAGCTACTTCAAATAAAACTTTTAGCGAACCAATCGTTATAATTTCAGGTCCACTTAAACCCCCAAGATTATATATTTCCAATGATTGAGGACAAACATTTTTAAGAGGGGAAGAGTTAACACTGATAAAAAATCTAAAGTAAAGTAATTAAACTAAAAGGAACATTATTGACCCAATTAAAAGTGTATTAAACTGAGGTTAATAACTTAAGCTTCCGCCTTTGCAATTTATGTCACAATAATTATAATCGAAGTAAATTTGTCGTAAGCAATATCTTTCAGTGAAATAAACAACAGGTTAATAACCAAAGCTTTCGCTTTTGCAATTTCTGTTGCAATATTGATTATTAATATATTGTAAGCAAAATTTTGCAATTAATTCAAAAACCAAGAGCTAAGCACTATGCACATTTATTATTTTAAATTAGGTCAACTAATAAAATAAGTTAAAGTTAGTCATTATTCTAAATTAATAACGGTTGGTCAGTTGACTAAAATAAAATAATAAACTTTTATAAACAACCCACATGCACCACATACGCATACAACGTAGATTCCATATATTCCATTGTTTTGAACAGCTTCTTAAAGCAGGTATACTTATTTTGTTGTTGTTTTTTATGTACAAATATTTTCAGTTTATGTCCTTGTTGTCATAAACGTACTACTAACGGTATTTAGGAAAACAAAATGATAAAAAATAAAATAAATTTATTTTTTGAATCCATGAATAAAAGGAAAATTACTTAATCGTTTTAGTTTTAAACAAACGCATATGTAATATTGCATTGAATGAATCTCATTAGACCTCATAAATAAAAAAATTGCAATAAAGCTTTTAATTTACACATTTTATTTATTTACATATAATTATTGCTTTTATAAATATTTATTAATTTTAAAAATCTATTTAAAAAAATTTAATTTATAAATTTCTATCCTGTGTGAATTAAAACAAGCCTCAAACCCGTAATATAATAAGCAATGAACTAGTCTTGAGTTATTAGTAAAATTTTGCGACGAATTTTACGGGTTCTATTCAATTTATTTTCTGTTGTATATTAAATAATCTTTCATAATATCAAAGAAGTTTGTATGTTACCTAATTTAGACATTGGCGACTTTTGATATTGTGTTTGATTTAAAAATTCTGATCTGATAACTCGTTTCATCACACTACACACGTTAAAATGTCTCTCTTGGTTTGTATGAGTACGAATGCCGAAAGTGAGAAAACTTTTTTACGAAATAAGTAAAGCCAGCATCGCAAACATTTTGCTTGAGTATGCTAGAGACTCAAACCAAGACTATAAATATACTAAGATGTTTCACTGCCGTACATTCTACATCCAGTGCATATTTTGTTGATGGACGTACTGCTACTGCCACTTTAAGAGTAATTTACAAAGAGAGATTATTATTCTCAGCAAACTTGTTACTCTCATCTCACATTAATTCATTTGTGTATACGTGCATACGAGTGTGTATATATTTACATTATAAAATATCCAAAATAAACTAATGTTACCGATTGTGTATTTGTATGGTAAAAATATGTGTTTTGTTGTTGTATAAAAGAAATAACATCGATTTACACCGAATATTAACTTCATTTATTATCAATATGAAAATTTATTGTTCGGAACCTTTTCGATTTTAATTTACTATACTTTTTTAGTTACTGAATGAATTTTGTTCCTGTCTTTTTCTCTTATTGATTCAATAGAGTTCTTATTTAATCAATTTGGCTTAAGACTTTTAAGTTTTCTATACAAAATTTGGATAAAATCCACTAATGAGCTAAAATAGCAGTAGTGAAATGGCCATATGAATATACTTTCTACGCAGTAATATTTTCAATTTCTACTTTTAAATAAAACATGTTTCATGGGAATATCATGAAATATTTATATTTGAAGCAATCAAGCACGAATAAAGTAAATTAAATTCATTTATTATCTAAATTTAATTACTACATACATATAAACTAAATACCACAATTATTAACATTAATGAATTTGTTTCAATAACATTTATTAACATTAATTTTTTTAACTTTTATCACTATTCTAAGAAGAATACTAGTTTAGCGTCTCAGTTGTAGTGAACATAATGCTTGAATCTTATATATAAAAATGGTGTAAAAAATGTATAGTAATTCATAAAATGAGAACAGCTGTGCCGATTTCTGTAGCATTTTTTTCAGTTGTTCGTATTTTCAAGTAGAAGGTTTTTACGGAAAAATTTTTTGGAAAATCCCTCCAGAAAAGTTGGAAAATTGAAAAAATCAAAAAATTGGTGATTTTAATAATTTGCTCGGGATAATTAGCACAATATTTTTTAAAGATAAAAAATTTAATTTAAAATTCCCGTAATTTAATTTTAATTATTAACTTGCAAGTGCCCATATAAAAGGCATAAATAAATTATCGTGGTGTGTTGTGATATTTTATTTGTTGTCTTAATTTTACTTATACTAATGTTGCTAAGAAAGCATTGCTCATGGGAAACACATGAGTGCAAAGTAACAAGTACTTGGAAAGTCTCAATTTTAAAGCGCCAGTAATTTATTTTGTTTGGCAATTTAAATATATAAATTTAGCTATCAACTTCATATTGAGGTTTATATATATTGAACCTATATGCAGGCTAAATATACTTAACAAAATATTTAATAATAAATATACATAAATAAGTGCCTTATTTTATTACCATTGTTTGAAATTTCTTAAAACACATATTAAGTATCCACAAGAATAAATGCTAAAAAAATTACTACATAATTTAGGGTATGATTAGTTCGGTGCGATTACGCATATTTTTAAAAATACACAAATAAAAATGTATAGTTACCCTACAATAACAAGAGCAGTCATATAGTTTCGTTTTTAAGCTTATTTTACAAACAATTTTTAAATAAGTAGGAAAAATAGAATTCAAAAATAAAATTTTATGAAGCACATTCCTCTTTATATGTAGATATGAAAGTACGTATGTACGTTTCTATATGTTAAATGTGTGTTTTTGTCTCTCAATACTTTAACAAAACATTTCTTATGAACATCAACACACATTTTTAAACGCATGTGTGTATGAATCTGTCTTGTTTACAAAACTAAAGGCCGGGGCACATAGAATCCGTCATACGTTGTACTTTGACATATTTGCCTGAAGTTAAAGTAACGACGGATGAGGTTGGCACAATGAGTACTTTGCTGACGGATTTTAAATCAGCTGTTAATCTTTTCATTAGTGTTGCCAGGGAAAGACAGAAAAAATATGATTTTTTTTTCAATAAAAGTTACATTTTGAAATTTTTCTTTAAGAAAATAGTAATTTAATGTAATTTGTGTAAAATTAAGGCGAATTAAATATAAGGTGGCCGCACGGCTAAAAAAACAAAAACTCAATGTAATTTTGTTGTTGCACAGCACCATGTTGATGTCAAAAGTAGTTGGCTGAACAGAAGGAAGCCGAATTTATCCTTTTCTCATCATTCGATACTTTAAATAAAGTTGTACCAGTTGGTTTCTTTTTTTTAAATTATTTGAAAATTATATAATTTCTAAACTATTTTAAAATTTTGAAAACGTCGAACATAAACAAAAATTAGCTGGGCTATTAAGACCACCAGTAAATTAATTCGCCTTGGCATAAAATATAGTAAAAAGTTTTATTCCATATGACAGGGAAAATAACAAGGCAACAAGGCATTTACCGAACAAAAACAAAAAAAAAAAAAAAAAAGAATAACGTATGAAATAAAATTTCATGCCGATGCTACTCATGAGAATTTATATTAGGACCCAATACTAATACTTCGGTATGAAAAAAGTGCATGCTCACCGTTTAATAAAATTATTTAAAGTACATAATCCAGCACTTCGTGAAGGAAATTAAAGAGTAGTTTTTTTTCTAAATCGAGATATTGCTACGATTTTCAAATTTTTCAACCGGAAATTAATCTGGCAACGCCATGGCAATAGTGTAAAAAAAATAAGCTCTGCGCAAAATAAATTATAAAATTAATAAAACTGTTTAAAGGAAAATAAAATAAACTAATCAAATTGCTCCTCTTAATGTTCTAAATGCTCGAAAACGTCTGTATGTTCATTTAAGTGTATAAGCTTATTAAGAGAATAATCAGAAATCAAATGAACAGTGCTTACTAATTAAGTGCGCAACGTGTAATTGCAAGTTTATAACCTAAAACAAAAGCCTCTGAAAAATGACCGTCAAGTGTGGAATGTGTTGCAAGAATTGTAAAGCCGAAGAGGGTGTTATTTGTACCAGGTGTGATGCTCAGTTCCACCCTAACTGTGCCATCGACAACATGCCAATGCTGACTAAACGTATGGTAGATCTGATAAGCAAAAGTAGAAGTACAAATTTTATTTATGGCTGCAAGAATTGCGAAGACGCTTCCGTCGAAAATAAATTTATTGAAAAATTAAAACCATTGGAAAAACAAATTGAGAATTTATCGAGCTTGATAAAAGACGATATTATATCTCAGCTAAACTGCATTAAACTTGACGTACAAAAATCGTTGGACCACAATAGCTTATTCGAATCTAAAACAAAGGAGAAGTTTGTTAGCATTGAAGCTGAATATAATAACATTCGTAAACAACTGAATCGAGGAGATATTCTTGTACATGGACTTCCTGCATACATATCAAATGAGGGTCTGTATTCAACTGCTGAATCAATAGCCAAAATCTGTAATGTTTCTTTAGTGGAATCTGATCTCAATTTTTGTTCGTGGATTAGGAAAAAATCATGCGTGCTTTTAAAATTTAATAGCATTCGAAAAAGAGATGCGATCATGAAGAGTTATAGATCAACATACAATTTAAAACTATGTCAAATTCTATCTACAGATATTGCATCCAGGGTTTTCCTTAGTGATCACTATACACCGTCTGCTGAGAAATTACGTTACATGTGTCGCAGAAAAATCAAAAGTGGTGAGATTAAGAAATTTCGACTGCAAAATCGCGATATTCCAATTGCTTTTGTTGTACTTAATGATGGGAAAGAAATCAAGATGACTCTTGAGGACATAAATCAGCACTTTTTGGTGGAGGTCAACAGTCACGTTGGTATGAAAGATACTGGAAATATAGCTTAACTAATTAACAAACAATATGTAAAATGTAAAGTATTTGCTCTTTAATTATTGCTCTATACATATAGTTACTATACAGTTGAAATTTAAAATTGATTTTTTTTTTTTTGGTTATTAGAATGAATGAACAACCCATTATATGATTTTTTTTTGCATTTCCTTGTAGGCTGTATACATATGAGATGATCGTGGAATGTCTGCTAATTGTTTTTTTTTGCAATTGCGTCTTTTTTTCTTTTTTAATTGAAATTGTTGCTTGTGTTGATCTATTTAAATTTAAATATAAACTCTTTTAATCAAGCTTATTGCAAAAGCTATTACAATTTTTTAGCTGCTTATTTACGATCACCTCATGAATTTATTTGTACATACATATTTAAGTTTACATATGAATTACTTTAATTTTTTTTCCTTATGTTTGTGCTTATCTCTCTTTTCTTATTACATACATTTTTGCGAGATCATTTTTTTTTTTTTGTACAGCTGATTGAATTTTAGAGTAGTCAGATCGATTAAATTTGATTTGGAGGAATTTATTATCTTTTGTTCGTGTAACCTATAAACAGTTTTTTATTTATTACAACTTATTTTTAACTGCGCAATTGTAAAAGGAAAAATCCTAAAAAACCTGAATTTTTTATTTTTAATGAACTTTTATTTTAAGGGGTTGTTTATAGCAAAGATAGAAAGAATATTTTTATGTTGCTATGATTGATAATTTGGGTCCAGTGGTTGGCTCAAACACGTTCAATAACTCTGTGTTTAAATCTTCAAACTTAAATATTGCGCATATTAACGCGCAAAGTATCGTACCTAGGGCCAGTGGAACAAAAATGGATGAAATTAGGCAGGTTTTTAGTGGTAGTTTAATTAACATTTTAGGTGTATCGGAGACTTGGTGTAAGAGTCATGTATCCTCTAAAGCAATAAATATTGATGGTTTCAGACTTTTTAGGAATGACAGACCTTGGAGGAGAGGTGGTGGAGTTGGGTTATATGTTTCGAGCAATCTAAGTAGTTCATTAGAGTATGAATATATGGATGAAGGTTCACTTGAAGCGATCTTCGTTAAGATTACGTTAGCCGATCAGGAATATGTAGTTGTTGGCGTTTTATATCTGCCGAGGGATGATTTTGCAAAGTGTGAGGAGTTATTAGGTGACATCTGTAGCAGACATAAAAATGTTATTGTGTTTGGTGATTTCAATACAAACTTATTCAGAAAGTCAGATTTAGTTAAAAACATCTGTAGCAATGTGAACCTCACTGTGGCTCATAATTCCTTGCCAACCCATTTTGACCCAATTCAGTCAAGCACCTCATTAATTGACTATTTCTTAACTTCCCACATCGATTCTATATGTCTGAAAGGGCAATGTCAATTACCATTTTTAAATTCAAATCATGCTTGCATATACGCCTCTTTCGGATTTAAGTCCTCAAGGATAAGTTATAATTATAAATTTAGAGACTACAGAGCTTTTAAACTTGAATTGTGCGGCTCAGATATCAGCCGTATTGATTTTGCACCAATGTATACCGTTTCCGATGTCGATCGCAAGATTGACTTTTTTAACCAAACGATCCTGGATCTTTTTGAGCGTCATATCCCATTAAAAACTTGCAAAAAGAATAGAACGCCCAACTGGATGCAAAGCATAGAGGTACGTAGGGCACAAATTAATAGAAATCTGGCTTACAGAGCCTATATCGAAGACGTTAGAAATATAGAAAAGTATAAGGTTTATTGCAGATACAGAAACAAAGTGAAGACTGTTATTCGGAAGCAAAGGAAGAAAAGGTGTATTGATTTTTTTGCGGGATGTGACACAAACCATCTTTGGCGGAAGTTAAGAGAAGTTGGTGCCACAGAATATGGTGATGACACCTGGTGTTTTGTTAGTGAAAGAAATCTAAATGACTTCAACAGCCAATGCATACTTTCGGAATTACCGTCTTCTGTAGATCCTCCAGTTAATCTCGCAGCACTCACCTTCAATAATGGATTTTCTTTTAAGAATGTTGACTGTCACGAATTATATGAAGCGATTTGTCAAATTCGATCTGAAGCAATTGGTGCGGATAAGATTCCATTAAAATTTTTAAGGCTCATTTTTCAATTTGTTTTTAAACAAATTTTACATATAGTAAATTCAGTAATAACTACATCTAAATTTCCTACTCAATGGAAAATTGGCAGAATAGTGCCCATTCCTAAAAACAGGAAACCACGTTATTTATCTGATTATCGTCCGATTAGCATTCTTAGCAGTATGTCTAAGATATTTGAAGTTATTATCATTAGACAAATGCAGAATCATCTTTCTAGAGGGAATTACTTATCCAATTTTCAATCTGGCTTCCGTAAGCATTTCAGCACGACAACACATACTCTTAATATTGTTGAACACTTAAGAAGTTCCATGGATAAGAAGTTGTCTGCGATACTAATATTCCTGGACTTTAGTAAGGCGTTTGACTCTTTAAGTCACAATATTTTAGTTACAAAGCTATCCCAGCAATTTAACTACAATATATCCGCATGCAGATTAATTTTTTCATTTTTGTCTATGCGTAAGCAATACGTCGAATACAAAGGAATCACTTCACCTGCCTTGCGAACTTTTAGAGGCGTCCCTCAGGGATCAATAATAAGTCCACTTTTGTTTACCCTGTATACAAATGATTTGTTTCAGCAAACTTGTTTTTCCCAGTGTTTTACGTATGCGGACGATATTCAGCTCCTTGCTGTAAATACTGAAAATGATGAGGTTAGTTTTGAATACCGAATTAATAGTGATTTAAATTGCATACATGCCTGGTCAGAGCAACATTTCTTAAATTTAAATCCCTTAAAAACCAAGGCAATGTTCTTTCAACATTTTTCAAATAAGCCGAATATTACACTTAATGGTTTCAAAATAGACTACGTAGAGCATTATAAAACATTAGGATTTTATTTGGATACCAAACTAAACTTTAATATGCATATCAGCAGCATTTTTCCAAAAGTTATCGGAATACTGAGAAGATTATATTCTGTGGGATACTATCTTCCGCTTGAGGTTAGAAAAAGAGTTGGTTTATCGCTGTGTCTTCCAATTTTCCTTTATGGTATCGAGTTTTACTCTGGAACCACACATATAAATATCAGTAAATTACAGCTCTGTTTTAATAGACTTGTGCGGTATATTTTCGGGCTAAAAATTCATGATCATGTGTCTTCGTTCACCCGAACATTACTAGGTTGTGATTTTATTGACTTTATATCTATCAGAAAAATGATATTGTTCTATAAGGTAATTAAAACGGGCAGTCCGTATTATCTGGTGAAAAGGTTTTCATTTGCAAATTCGACAAGGACAAACGTGCTTCTAATACCGTCTCATTCATCTCTTATAATGGGAAGATCGTTTGTAGTAAGTGTTGCTAGAGTTTGGAATCATTTTGTACCATGTCGGGAAAGGAGATTTGCAAACTCAGTCATAAAGTTTGAAAAAATAGTGCGGGAAAGTCTCTAAAAGTGAGTTTGAAATGCACTTTGAGTCAACCTAAAGACAAACCCTTTAATATTTTTGTTTACAATATTTAAATATTCTTTTTATCTTTGCTGGGGGGTAGCTTTAAGAGTTAGTAATTAGTTTGAATTTATATTGCCAAGCATATATCTATGGCAGATTTGGCCTTGAAGGCTTATTGTCATTTCATAATAAATAAATAAATAAATAACTAAAGTTGCTACCATTTTTCGCAAGTTTGAACAGAACGCACGAAATGCAGCTCATACTATTTCCCAGTTGGGAAAAAATTGTTGTTTCTAAACTTGAAACAAGAAACATTTCGTGATTTCTCACTAACAGAAGAGAGTAAAACTTAAGCAATGTTATTTTTTGTTTATTTCAAACTAATTTTTTTAATGGGATTTTGATTGCATTTGAGGTAACCTTTGTAATTAAAACCTAATTGATATGTTAAGAAAGGTAGATATGTTAAGTGAGATTTTTACATCAAAAATGAAACAAGTAATTTTTCACTGATATTACTTTATGTTGTGTTTGTATCAAAAGTTGCGAAAAATTGACCTAATATAACAAAAATTTTATAGAATAAATAAATTTTCAAAAGTTACAAAAATGTTAAAATTGTAACCAAACGGCAATACTGCTTTTAATGTATGTACAAAAAAAATATGTGCAAAGGGAGAGTAAAGAGCACAGCCAGACAACAAAGAAGAAGAAGAAGCAATTGATATGTGTCAAAGTATTCAATAAACGCCAAAAGTTAAAAGTTGCTCAACTTTCATACTTTGTGTTGACGGAGACGTACTGATTGTGACAACACTCATAAGAAAACATGTATTTTAACTGAGTTGTCAGTTGAAAAAGTTGAAGTTTAACGTATGACGGATTCTATGTGCCCCGGCCTTAATATTGTGCTCTCTTGAGTTTTGGTTGCGCTCACAGAAATTTCTTTCCTCTTATCTCTTACCCCCGCTACCAGGAAACTGCTCATAATTTTTGATTTTTTAAATGTTCAGAGTGCAACATCTTTATAAATTTATTGTCTTTGGTTTTTCTAAGAACGAACAGACAAATAACAGTTGTATCATCAATGTTGCCCAGTATTTAAACTAAATTATTAAGTTTCGGAAAAACTCGTTAAACATTTTAAATTTATTATATATGTTTATTAAATAAAAAGAAAATTAAGTAAGCAAATAAAACTACAGATAATAGTGAATAAAATGCAATTTTTTAAAGAAAAAGTTAAAAAAGTTGTCGGGAACGCATTTTTTTCGAGTGATATATTATCAAAGTTTTTTATATATAATTTGGTATATTTCGATATTTTCTTTTTAGAACGAAGCAAGGTTTCAAAATTTGATGTAAAACAGTTGTTGCTTTGGCGATTATTAGGTTTTCTTATATAAATTTTTAGGTAAGTATTGGTTTCATATAAGTTGCAAAAAGCTATATAAGTTAAAAAATTTTTTAGGGAAAGTTAAAAAAGGGATAAAAAATCCTCCGGATTTCAAATCAAATAAACAGTGAATTTACAAAAACAACAAAATACAACAAACAAACTCCAAAAATAAGTTAACCTAAGAACTTGATTTTTTTCTGCCAATATTAACTGAAACTACCCTGAAATATTTTACTAAAAGACGTCAACATACGAGGGCTGCTCTATATATTTCTGGCCTAATAGTGAAAATGCGAATATTTATAATCAAAAATGGTTTTATTGTTTTTCAAAGTATTCTCCAGCATGATTTATACACTTTTGCATGCGCTCAAACCAGTTGTCGAAGCACTTTTTCCACTTTTTACTAAAACATGGTTTTTGAACACTTCAACAGCTTCTTCTGGCGACGAAAATCGTTCACCACGCATTTTTTTCTTGATGTGCGGAAACAAGAAAAAGTCATTAGGTGCCAAGTCAGGGCTGTACGGCGGATGACCCATTAATTCGACGTTTTGGCCGGTCAAAAACGCTTTTAAATTTATCATATATGTTTATTAACTAAAAACAGTAACAGTAAAACGTACAGTAAGCACTTAAAAAAAGATTACAGATAATAGTGAATAAAATGCAGTTTTTGGAAGAAAGGGGTAAATTAAATGGTTGTCGGGAACGCAATTTTTAAATGATATATTATCAAAGTTTTTTATATATAATTTGGTATGTTTCGATAATTTCCTTTCAGAACGGAACAAGGTTTCAAAATTTTATGTAAAACAGTTGTTGCTTTGGCGATTATTAAGTTTTCTCTTATAAATTTTTAGTTAAGTATTGGTTTAATATAAGTCGTAAAAAACTATGTAACTTAAAAAGTTATTTACTCAAAATTCTTTCTTGAAATAGTCATTCCTACAACGTAAGTGAGTTCTGTTTTCATTTTGGAATTCTATGGTAAATTAGGCTGAAGTAAAACTATCTCTACTTCTACCGATGGCAAGTAATCCTGCCGGAAGCTATTAGTTCGGGAATTATAGAGGTTTAAGCTTGTAAATTATATACTGTTATATATCTACATATAAACCTATGATCAGGTTAAGATGCATTTTGTTTTAAAATACTTATAAATAATTTTTAAATGAAGTTATATATTAAATTAATTGGATTAATTCCGCCAGTATATATTAAACTGTTCTAATTTTCGGTAAAAACCGTCGTCTCTGGCTGTGTACTTCGTACGTTTGGCGACCGCTTTCGATGTTATAACATCATTTTCAAGCAACGTATTTGTTAATACTGAAGAGATAGTGTTAAGAATAGATAGTGTTAAGAATAAAGAAAACAAGAAAAATTAGACGCTAGCAAAATGATTCGTGTTCAATCGATGATTGAAACAAAAGCAAAAACAAATGTACAATACGAAATACAGAGAGAACAGTAAAGAAATACGTTGGTTTGTGTGTAAATTTCGTATAACCAAAATGATGTTAATATGAATATTCTCGTATTTTTATTTACAAACTTAGCTGGTTAAATAGATGATGTTTACAAAATACACAACTAAGGTAGATAGATGCGAAGAATGCTGATGAAGGTCGTAGCGATCCAGAAAGTGCAGCATTTCATTCTGCTAGCGTCTAATTTTTCTTGTTTTCTTTGGAAAAAGTCCGTTTTCGTAGCGGTCGCAGCGGTCCAGAAAGTGCAGCATTTCATCCTGCTAGCGTCAAATTTTTCTTGTTTTCTTTGGAAAACGTCCGCATACATTTGTAAAAATAAATTTTATTTCTAAAAAAAGGATTTTTAGAAATTAAAAATAAAATGAACTTAATCCAAAATAATTTCTATTCATTTATAATATTCACAGTTCAAATAATAATTTATTAAAAATTAAATTATTAAAAAAAAATAAGTCAATTTTATATTTAGCCATTCATGTTTTTTTTTTTTTTTTTTTTTTTTTTTTATCTTAACACACATAATAATAGTGCATAATTTCTGTGTTAAAAAACACTTCAAATTTAAAGACGTTTTCACTTTTATATGCAAAAATTTAATTGCAAAACAACAGATATCAGATTTTTAAGCAAATTAACCATTAATTTTTTTAATTCCATATATAACAATTACTTTTTGGTGGAAAATTTTTTGTTCTTTGTGTTTTCTGGTTAAATAGCTAGTTTATCTTTTCCCTACTTCATAATTGAGTTAATTCAGTTTTAATTGCGCAATTTAATTTGGTGCTCAAACATTCTCAATTAAGCTTATTTAATTAGAATTTAACAGCTGAAAAAAGTGCTATTTTTATTGTATTCGCGAAAGTTTTTTATGTTGTCTTATTAATTTTTCGACCATTTTGTGTATGCTACTAGAAATTTTGTTTATTGTATATAAATTATTATTATTATACTTTATTCATTTGTTTTTGTTATTTAAAATTAATTTAGTATGAAGTGGAAAAAACATTAAACACAAACTTAATAAATTAAATAGTGTTGATTATAAACTAAAATATCACAGGCAATTTTTTTACATCACAATTTCTTATACTAAAAATTGCAACTTGCGTTGGTGTTGTCCTTATCGTCTTTGGGGTTTATTATTTCTGTCTTTTTAATACGCTAATAAGCTCATTGCCAAATTATCAAACTTTTCCTTTGCTGTTGTTTTAAATTCCAGATTTTTTCCTTGTGAATTCTGATAAGCATGACGTACCCGTATCAAGCAGTGGTGTGACCGGAGGAAATGTCAAGGATAGTGTAGCCGGAAGAATCTGTACAAATACAAAACAAATTTTTAAAAACTATTAAAAACCGATTTTTATAATTCAACTAGCGGACCCATCGAACTTCGCCTCGCTCCAATTTTAAACCTTCAGACAAACTTTAGAATAATAATACAACACAAATATTTAAATTTTGAATGTGATTTATTTGAATGGAATCAGTACAGAGCGATTTGTTGAACAATGTTTTTTAATTAATCAATTTTCGATTTTTCCAATTTTTCACAATTTTCATTGCTTTACACCAAAAACTTTTTATTTTTTATTTGGAAAGCCAGTAATGAATAATT
Source organism: Gymnosoma rotundatum (assembly GCA_916610165.2). Lineage (NCBI taxonomy): Eukaryota > Metazoa > Arthropoda > Insecta > Diptera > Tachinidae > Gymnosoma > Gymnosoma rotundatum. The sequence goes on from OU744337.1 coordinate 77,569,594, forward strand.
TCACACAAAGTTTCATAAAAAAATAAATGTTCGATTTTTCCCAATTTTCTGACTTTTCCGTGAAAACCTTCTCCTCGAAAATACAAACAACTGGCAAAATTTTTTTACAGAAACGGCCCAGCCGTTCTCATTTTATGAATTACTGTATTCACCGTATATACCGTTTTTTACACCATTATTATATATGTGTATAGATAAAAATGTTATTATTAACAAATATTAAAGCAACATCTAAGCAACATTTGTTAAATAATTTATAATAAACTAACAAAAATCGCTACCGTCAATGCTTTCAAGTTTAAGCTCCCGAAACAAATTTGCTTTAAAGCCGCCAATGATTTAATGAAACCATGTGGAAGGCGATCCACCAGACACACCTATAGATGCCTCATATAGGCTGATAATTTTACATACCTGTACCGTTGTGTAAAGTTCTGTAACTTTACTTGAATGTCTCGTGGGCTATAGCAAAATCACCAGGTCTTCTGGTCATGGCCTTCTCTTTGTCCACGGTTTCTCTAGACGACCTGGCCACAAATTGAGTAGAGGTGCTTTACTGGCCCCATTCCACGCCAACCTCATCCTCTTTAGTTTTTTTGCTATTTTAAAAAGACAATTATGATAAAATAAAAAATACCTAATTTTAATTTGTTAAAATTAATGAAATTTTATTTTATTTTCGGCTTTTTGGTTCTTTTTAATTAATTTTCTAAACATTTTTAGAAAGAAAAATTATTTACAAATGTATGCGGACGTTTTCCAAAGAAAACAAGAAAAATTAGACGCTAGCAGAATGAAATGCAGCATTTTCTGGACCGCCACATCCTTCATCAGCATTCTTTGCATCTATCTACCTTATGTTATGTACATCGTAAACATCATCTATTTAACCAACTATTATTACGATGTACATAACATAAGGTAGATAGATGCAAAGAATGCTGATGAAGGATGTGGCGGTCCAGAAAATGCAGCATTTCATTCTGCTAGCGTCTAATTTTTCTTGTTTTCTTTGGAAAACGTCCGCATACATTTGTAAATAATTTTTCTTTCTAAAAATGTTTAGAAAATTAATTAAAAAGAATCAAAAAGCCGAAAATAAAATAAAATTTCATTAATTTATAAAATCGTTGGTTCGAATCCTGGTCAGGGTAAAAATTAAAAATTAAAACAAACGCTAGGCACCGCGTATTTACATTCATACTTAACTCATAAAAGTCAATATGATACTGAAACAGTGTCTATAATGTTGTGAGCAAACAAGTATGAATAATTAAAAATAAAAAGTTGCATTTGTGGCTATCAAATTGCTAGCACAAAAAGCAACAACAAATGTTAAAGATGAGTTACAAAGAGAACGACAAAGAAAAAAGTTTTAAGATGTGTGTGAACTTCGTCTCACCAAATTAACATTAAGCTTAGTTGGTTAAATAGATGATGTTTACGATGTACATAACATAAGGTAGATAGATGCAAAGAATGCTGATGAAGGATGTGGCGGTCCAGAAAATGCTGCATTTCATTCTGCTAGCGTCTAATTTTTCTTGTTTTCTTTGGAAAACGTCCGCATACATTTGTAAATAAATTTTCTTTCTAAAAATGTTTAGAAAATTAATTAAAAAGAACCAAAAAGCCGAAAATAAAATAAAATTTCATTAATTTTTAAAATCTATGGTTCGAATTCTGGTCAGGGTAAAAATTAAAAATTTGTTAAAATTTTTCATTAACTCTTTCAACCTCGTTTGCCATTTTCTTTTTATTTGAGTTTACATTTTTCCATACGCCATAAATATATATAAGTAGCGTAGTGTATAAGTGCAGACAAAAGAATCTGAGAAAAGTTTCGTTTCTTTTAAGGAGTTAATTGAATTAATTCAGGATGAATTAAACCGATTTTGAAAATCTTTTGTAATTCGATAACTTATGCTTACAGATTAGTAGTTATAGTAACCCCTATCCATAAAACTGTAAACCCTATCCATAAAACTATATTTTAATTGTAAACTATATTTTGCTTACTAAGAAAATAGGTAAATGAACTCACAGTTCATTTACCAATATATAATTTTATATTTTGCTTACTAAAGAAATAAAAGAAATAGGTAAACGAACTCACAGTTCATTTACCTATATACAAATAGCCTAATAATCACTTTACTTTATTTCCTATACCAAATTAGTAAAAGAAATGTAAAATTGTATCGTAATCATTTTCAAGTTGATTTCGTAATTTCACATTTCTACATAAATTGTTATAGTTTTAAGTTAATTTTGTAAATTGCATTGTCAACACTTGACGATTTCGCAATTCTGCCTAAATGCAAGAATATGAGTTGGCAATACAATCTATAAATAATTGTAAAATGTTTATTGAAATCAGTTGTGTATTAGAGTCGAAACTTAAGTGATGAATTAATAATAAACTAATAAAAAAAACTAAATAAAATTGTATTTTTTTTATGAACCCAATTGATTAATAACTTAACTGGCGACGAGGATGGGATGGCATATAAATGTCATCAACGCGTAGTAATAAAAGGAAATAATAAAGTGAAAAAAATAAAAAGGAAAGCCTAATTCCTTAAAATTTTTTTTCTTATCCTTTAATTAAAGTGAAGTAACAACAAAAAAGTTTGATTCTAAAAGAAAGACATATTCTTATATGAATAATAATTTTTTTTTTTTGGAAGGACCAATTCCAATTCTTTGAAAGTGAGAAAAAAAAAGGAAAGACCAATTCCTAAAATTTTAAAGTGGAAAAACAAGAAGTTTTATTCTAAAAGAAAGACATATCCTTATATGCTACAAATAACTTGTAGAAAGTGAAACTTATATATGTGCTTCAACGTATTACTAATATACGAATATTAACTATTGAAAAATAAAAAATAGAAAACACTGAAACAAATACAAATAAAACGAATAAAAAACAAAACTGTGAAAAAAAACGTTTCTTTGAAAATCAAAATACTAAAGAAGGTGCTACTACAACTAAATACAAAAAACAGCAATTCGTGCCAAGATAGAAAATCGAAAATCAAAATACTAAGGAAGGCGCTACCCTGGGAAGAACCACTCTACAGACGACCGGCAAAATCCAACAAGAAAGAGATCACCAATAACAAGTAAATTTTAAATAATTATATGTATAAGTATTATATGTATAAGTATATATGTATATCAGTAACATAGAGCTAAGTTTTAGCCTATAAAAAAAAAGAGTAAAGAAAAAAAATTTTTAATAGGAAATTTTGATATTATTAATCCACATAACTCACACAAAAATTACTCAAAATGGCTGAGTTGTTACAAATCAATATAGACCCTATTAAATATCTAACAAACTTACCGGAATTCACAGGAGATTAAAAAGATCTCCATACCTTTATAAATTTGATAGATATATTCCAACCACTTTTACAGGGCTACGACCATTTATCCCAACAGATTTTTGCCGATCTAATCAAAAGCAAATTAAAAAGCAAGGCAAGAGAGGTAATCGAAATAAATTGCCATGCAGTCACCTGGGTAGAAATAAAAGAAGTATTAATTAATAACTTTGGAGAACGATTATCCTCAGGCGAACTTTTTGATGAATTAAGGGCTACAACCTTTAAAACTAACAGTATAGAATTCTTCAACGAAATTAAAAATAAATTAAGACGTCTTAACAACAAAGCTATGGCCATGATTGGTGAAGGTGCCGCCATGAATCCCATCGCTGATAATAACATGCGTAGCGCTCTCAATATATTTAAATCAAAGATCCCGGAGCCCATGAAAACCATTCTTACGTGTAGAAATCCCCAATCCCTAGAAACAGCCATGAACATCTTGTTCGAGGCAGGGTACGCAAACTTAGATACAAATGGGAAACCTTTTAATAGATTCAATAGAAGACCGAATGACCAACAGACCCACAGGCAAATTGATAGGCATAACAATAGCAACCGGCGTCCTTCTTACAACAACTACCACAGACGCGATTACAACGAAAATAAACAGAACTTTAATAATAGGAACACGAACTATGACAGACGAGACTATTACGAAAGTAGACAAAATTATAATAACAGAAACATGAACAATGACAGACGCGACTACAATCAAAATAGGCATAATTATAATGCTAGAGACATCAATAACGACAGACCTGCTAATGACAATGGACGAAATTACAACAACTACACCCCAAATCACTTCCCACAAAGACAGAATTTCCCGAGGTTTCAAAATCAACCAGTTCTTCCTCCCCCTGAGCCTATGGATGTAAATACGATCCAAAATTTTCATCCAGTAGCCTCCAAGGAGAATTACCATGTATAACAGTAAAGACTAAAGCGGGATCCCTTAAATTTTTAATAGATAGCGGAGCGACCCACTCTATAATTAAACCCGGATTATGTCACCCAAAATGATCCGAAATTATTAAGCCTACGCAATTAAAAACAATTAACAATATTACAGAAATTAAAGAAAAAGTAAACATTCCCCTATTTAAAGAACTAGGGGATGAAAACCAAAAAGTAGAATTTTTCGTATGTCAATTCAGTAGTCAACACGATGGCATCATTGGAATGAACATTTTGAGGCCGTTAAAAGCAAACATTAATTTAGAAAAGGAAGTGTTACAAATAAGTAACAAGGAAATTCCTTTACAATTTCCTGATAAGGTTTCGAAAACGAGGGATTATATGAATTAAATATACCCGTTAAGTGCGAAAATGGTTTAGTATACCAACCAAAAATAAAAACAAACGATAGTACAGTAGAAATTCTTGAAGGAATTTACGAAGCTAATAATTTTTATATTAATGCCCTAATTAAGAATACCGACAAAAACCCAAAAGACGTAACCATCAAAAGGCAAGACGCTATAAGAGTTACAAAAGATAATTTTTTTGTTTACCATTTCGATAATGATGAAACAGTTATAACAGGAGATATATTAGATCAAATAAGAATGCAACATCTTTCAGACATAGAAAAAAATAAACTCACACCTCTTATAAAAAAGTTCAAAAGTATATTTTATTTGGAAGGCAGCGATTTATCATTCACTAATACAATTAAACATAAGATTAGAACAATTAACGATGTACCGATAGCAGCACACACTTATCGCTATCCATACATCCATAAGGACGAAGTCCAAAAACAGATTAAAGAAATGTTACAAAATGGAATAATCAGACCAAGCCACTCCCCTTATTCTGCCCCAGTTTGGGTTGTCCCCAAGAAGGCTGACGCCAGCGGTAAAAAGAAATGGCGTTTAGTAATTGATTACCGCAAACTGAACGAGGTCACCATTAACGACCAGTATCCAATTCCCAATATCGATGAAATATTGGAGAAATTGGGCAGATGTCACTATTTCACGACACTCGACCTGGCAAAGGGTTTCCACCAGATCGAAATTAATGAAAAGGACATCCACAAGACTGCATTTCACGTGGAAGGCGGACATTACGAGTTTCTTCGTATGCCGTTTGGGCTTAAAACAGCTCCAGCGACCTTCCAACGCCTAATGAACAACGTCTTGGGAGATCTCGTGAATACCATATGTTTAGTCTATTTAGACGACATAATCGTTTTTTCTACTTCTTTGGAAGAACACATAGAATCACTAACAAAAGTTTTTAAACGGCTTAAAGATGCCAATTTAAAAGTTCAACTTGATAAGAGTGAATTTTTAAAACTGAAAACTGAGTTTCTAGGGCATGTCGTTTCATCAGAAGGCATCAAGCCAAACCCAGAAAAAGTTAAATGTGTAAAAGACTTCCCTTTACCGAACACACAAAAGCAAATCAAACAGTTTCTAGGCCTTACAGGATATTATAGAAAATTTATAAAAGACTATGCCAAAATCGCTAGACCAATGATAAAATATTTAAAAAAGGACTCGGAATTAAATAGAGAAGATCCCGAATATAAAACCAGCTTCCAAACTCTAAAGAATATGTTGATTAATGATCCGATTCTTAAATATCCGGACTTTAATAAAAATTTTGTTCTCCAAACAGACGCTAGCAATTTTGCTCTGGGTGCCGTTTTATCACAAGACAACCACCCTATTTGCTACGCCAGTCGTACACTTAGTAACCACGAGAGAAATTATAGTACGATCGAGAAAGAACTTTTGGCTGTAGTTTGGGCCACAAAACACTTCCGGCCCTATCTTTTCGGCAGGAAATTCCTGATAGAAACCGACCACAGACCATTAACTTGGTTATTCTCAATAAAAGAACCGAATTCTAAACTGGTACGTTGGAGACTCCGTTTACAGGAGTTCGACTATGAAATAAAATACAAAAAAGGAACACAAAATAGTAACGCAGATTGTCTTTCCCGAATCGAAGTAAACACTAACGAAACCTCAGAATTTATAATCAACGAAACCACAAAACCATTAAATTTGTACAAATTCCAAGTCATTCTCAACAAAAGCGAATCTGGCTCTTTAAGAATAAAAACTAAACAAATATTTAATTCAAATCGCAAAATAAATCATTCTAAAAATTACGATGAGAGTACATTGATAACCATCATTAAGAACCATTTTAATCCAGATAAAACTAACGCTGTTTACATTAAAGATAACAAAATTAGAGAAACATTCAAACAAATCGTAGGAAAGTACTTTACTAATAGTAAAATAATTATGTGCACGACATTATTACAAGATCTTATAGATGAAGATGAGTTAGCGACACTAGTGGAAACAGAACATTTACAAAATAACCATAGGGGGATAAACGAAAATTACGCACAAATGAAACAAAAATTTTATCACCCAAAACTAAAAAAGAGAATTGCACAATTCATAAATAATTGCACTATATGTAACAAGGAAAAATACGACAGAAAACCCGTTAAGCCAAAGTTCAAAGTAACAGAAACCCCTACCCAACCAAGGGAAATAGTTCATATGGATGTTTTCTACAGTCTTAACAAAACACTTTTCCTAACAATCGTAGACAAATTTTCAAAGTTCGCTCAGGCGATCAAAATAAACAACAGATCATGGGTTGAATTTAAAAGAGCTCTGACCCAACACCTAAGCAATATAGGACATGTCGATAAAATAGTAATTGATAATGAATTAGGCTTTAAGGCCTTACCCCTCACTGAATACCTTAGACAACAAAATATAGAAATCCACTATACCTCAAACAACAACCATACTTCCAACTCAGACATAGAACGACTCCACAGTACAATCAACGAACATATAAGACTACTGAAACATGACCCAGACAAAGACATAGACACCGTTGAGGAAAAAATTTACAAAATAATCAAGTACTATAATAATACAATACACTCAACAACAGGTCAAAAACCTATAGACTTCAATAACGGTAAGATTGAAAGAGAACAATATCCCTTTATTAGAGAAAAAATATTAAAAATTAAGGAAAAAAACATTAATAAACTAAACAAAAATAGAGAAGAGGTTGAAATACAAACCGGACCAATTTTTCTAAAAGAAATACGCGGGGGTAAAAATCACTCCAAATTCCGTCAGGCGGAAGTAGAAAAATTAGATAATGACCATGTCAGAACTCAAAGAGGACTAAAGTACTATAAATCCCATATAAAGAGAAAGAAAAAGTATCAAAACTTACAAGAAAACGAAGAAAATAATTCAGACAACTAAGTAAATTATCACTTTATTCCAGGTAAAATGGACCCACTATATAAATACGTAATAATAATGCTGACAACTATCTACCTTACAACCGGACAGACGATCGACATACAAGATTTAACGAAAAATGAAGGATACATACCAATAAGAAAAGAAGATGTCAAAATCATCAGCTCCTACCAAAAAGTGCTCCACATAATAAACGTGACGAAATATGAGCAAACCACACAGATAATATCAAAAAATATAGATGTATTATCTAATTCTTTATTCGATAGCAACCCACTTCTGTATTCAATCAATAAAAACCTTATACTTTTAAAAACGAAAATAGACAACATGATACCTAAGTTTAGACCAAAGAGAGGACTAATGAATTTTGTAGGAAAAGGATTAAAAATCTTAGCCGGTACCATGGACAGTGACGATGAAATAGACATCAAGAACGCTTTAAACCTCTTGACAAACAAAAGTGCAATTCTTTCGGATAACATAGAATCAGTAACATATATTAGCAACTCCCTCATAACAAGAATAGATAAAATAACTACCCATATAAATACACAACAGAATATAATCCAAAATTACATAAACAAATTCAAATCCGAGATACAAAATAAAATTACAAATATAGAAGACGAAGTACATTTTATAGAACATATATATAGGATACAAAATGACATTTCACTTCTTAAAGACCACATAGACGACATTGAGCAAGTGATATTTACAAGTAAACTAGGAATCGCACCGACAGAAATACTTACCGAAAAGGAACTCGAACTAGTGAACGACTATGAAACTTATGTTAATATTAAAACAACAGTTACATTCCACGATAATAATATAATACTTATTTTATTCATCCCCAAATTCTCAAAGAAAGCCTTTACAAGAATTACACTAGAGCCTGTACCAAACAGTCAAAACAAAAGCCTTTATTTAGAAGACAATGAAATATTGTTAGATCAAGAAAATAATGCCTATGAAGTAAACGTAAAAGGTAATCTATTTAGTAACCTAAAAAAAATAAAAAATGAATGTGTTCATAATATTATTCACCAGGAAGTAGCAAATTGTGTTTTTAAGAATGACAATGAACAAATAGTTAAAGAAATTTCCCAGGATTAATAATATTTAAAAATTTCTACAATAAAAATATAAGCTCAAACTGTATGAAAAAACAACCGAAATTATTCGGACATTTTATAATTAAATTTGAAAATTGTATTTTGAAAATAGATAATAAGAACTATACAAACGAAATAATAAAAATCCATGAACAAATAGTCTTACCACACCTAATTACTGAAATTAAAGAAAACTACACTATTGATGAATTAAAATTAGAAGATATTCATTTAAATCAAATTAGAAATGAAAACCTAATAAAAGAAGTCATAAAAGGCTCTAAAAATAATAATGTTATAACATACGTAATAAATTTCAGTACATTTTGTACTTTTTGTATTGTTAGTATAATTGTAATATCTATGTTAAAATTAAAGAGAAATACTTTGCATATTTCGGCGGAGCCTCAATCCAACGATGGGGGAGTTATAGTAACCCCTATCCATAAAACTGTAAACCCTATCCATAAAACTATATTTTAATTGTAAACTATATTTTGCTTACTAAGAAAATAGGTAAATGAACTCACAGTTCATTTACCAATATATAATTTTATATTTTGCTTACTAAAGAAATAAAATAAATAGGTATACGAACTCACAGTTCATTTACCTATATACAAATAGCCTAATAATCACTTTACTTTATTTCCTATACCAAATTAGTAAAAGAAATGTAAAATTGTATCGTAATCATTTTCAAGTTGATTTCGTAATTTCACAATTCTACATAAATTGTTATAGTTTTAAGTTAATTTTGTAAATTGCATTGTCAACACTTGACGATTTCGCAATTCTGCCTAAATGCAAGAATATGAGTTGACAATACAATCTATAAATAATTGTAAAATGTTTATTGAAATCAGTTGTGTATTAGAGTCGAAACTTAAGTGATGAATTAATAATAAACTAATAAAAAAAACTAAATAAAATTGTATTTTTTTTATGAACCCAATTGATTAATAACTTAACTATTAGTCTCTTTATAAAAGCAGTTTATATCATTGAAAACTAAAGGAGCTCCCGATACAACATACATATTTTCTACGTGTGTTATGAACTGTAAAGAGGGTGTTCCAATAGTTAATGTAATTTGATATATATGGCCAAACTTTTGAACCGTTATAGACAGACAGCTGAAATTTACAAGGCACCTGTATTGATAAATCCACTATAACAACAAGAATACAATTCGAATTTATCAAACAAAGGAAGTCCAAATAGATAACGTAAAACGACCTATATGACCGTTATGTCTACTACTATAACCAGTATTATAACAAGTATAAATATTTAAAATTATAAACAAAAGGGTGCTCTTATAGTTAATGTAATTTGAAGTATATGGCCAATCTCTTAAACAGTTTAAGACTAACGCTAAGAATTAAATAAATTTTGTTTTACTATGTCAGCAATAATAAGTATATAAAATAAAGATCGACCTTATAGCTGCTGAACTCTCTTGCATCTGGTCTTATCTTTTGAACCGTTATGAAGAGACACTGGATATTTACACAGAACGCATACAGTATCCGCTTCACCATAAGTGTAAAAGTTGAAATCAAGAAGTGTCCCTAGAGTTTAACGGCCAAAACTAAAATTTCTTATAAGAGACCAAGTTTACCACTTTTAACGTAGGTGGTGCAAAATTTCCTCAGTTACTAAGTGATGAACATCAGAATAATGTTCGCGACGGTGATATTTCCAACGAAAGGAAATATTCTTCGATACTGTTGATGCACTTCAAAAATGCCAAATCAAGTTTGACAAATTTAAAGTATTGAGTATGTCATAAAATTCAAGTATTCAAAATTTTCATGTCATGCACCGGAATGCTTAAGGCATAACGACAGATTCAGGAGCTTCACAGCTCAAACTACTTTTCCATGACAAAAAGATTGGTATTCTTCTACTCAATAAAACTTTTTTACAATCGCGTCATAAACTCTAACTTGAAGGCTATAAAATATGCCAAGAAGACTGACTAACTCACGGAGGTGTACTTAAAGTCAAAAATTGAAACACATAGTATTGAAAATGTTTTTCTTTCTACGTATACACTACAAATATTGTTATACAAAATGTTTCTTAAACTGATCTTGACTTATGTTTGCCAAGCTAATACATTCAAATTTTGAAAATAAAATGATTGGATCATTTGTAAGGGACTTGACGGTGTCATGTAATGAAAGATGCAGATCGTCCGTCTAATTTTGAAACTATAAGAAATGCTTATCACAAAAATTCTTTTGTAAAGAAAAAATCTAAGTTATTGATTGGTTAAACAAATTTCATTATAACTGTTTTTTTATAAGGGTTTTCTTGACACTGTTGTAGTACTTTAAAGTAAATTCCTATACAACCTTATATATTTTAAGCTGATATTCAATCAGGAATTATTATAACTGGTAACATTTGTATCTTAACTTTCTCAATGAAATGATTTAATTTTACGAAAAAAAGTTTTCAATATTTAAACCAAAGTTCTATAGGACGTAATGCGAACACAGACAAAAATACAAAAATAGGTGCTTTATATTCCATATCGATTACTATCTACACCAACAACAAAACTTTCAAAAATTATTTCACGTACAAAAATGATCCTATTACACTTTTATTATGTTGTTACAAAGATGCTTTATTAAAATCATAAAAAGATGTAAAAATAATTGACGGCAAGAAAGTGAAACGAAATGTCCTATTCTGTTTGTTTTCAAAGCTAGAAGTTTCTACAAAAGATCTTTATTACAAAACAAAAACAACTAACACAAAGCGATAAATAAACAAACACAATACACAACCGTACGCACTCCTGCATTGTATAACAACTAAATAAAAATACACAACATGTATTTTCAAATAATAATTGAAGGTTCTAGAAGTAAATAACAATGGTCACATAATGTGTCTGAGATAAAAATGGCAACGCAGCATTTTGTACTACGCAACAGATGGAGGTAGAAATTCTCGAATATTCAAGAACGCCTAAAAATAGGTTATATAAAAGCAACGCCAATACGTGCTGATTCATTCTGATTATTAAGTTGCCAGCATGTATTACTAATCGCGAATAGTTAAATCGCCAAATAATTGATTAAATAAAGTGTAATTTAATTAAAACCCTAAAAGTTGTGTGTATAAAGAACTCAACAAATAACACGTTTATAATTTAAATAAACGTAACAATTGGTGTCAGTAGTGGGATTTCAAAATAATAAATAAAATCAAATTTTACGAGCTAAAGGTTGAGCAGCTAAAAATGGAGCTGAGTAAGTTAGATCTGCCGACAGCGGGCAATAAAGCGAATTACAAAAGCGGTTAGAAGATGAATTTAAGCAGCGTGGTATCGATATTGGGACATACGAATTTAGAGAAAAAGAGGAAAAAGAAACGATTAAAGTATGTACCCCAGCAACAAGCAGCGTTACAGACTTGAATTCAATGTTTGCCGCTATATTGATGAAAATAGAAGAAAACAATGAGAAACAGGAAAACCACAACCAGAAGCAGGAAAACCAGATGAAGAAAATAGTAGAAAACAACCAGAAGTAGGAAAATCAGATGAAGAAATAAGAAGAAAAAACCAGATGCATCAAGAAACATTTCAAGAAAGCTTTAAAGCAATGCAGGAAAGCTCTAGCGTCAACGGGGAAAGGCTTTGAGCAAAGGTAAATGAGAAATTTAAAGAAATATCAGAAGTCTTCGACAAACGAGTGAACATCGTAGAACAGAAATTGTGTGGCCTAGAAAGTAAAGTAAACGAAGAGTTACATGAATTACAAGTGCAAATGGGCGATCTTCAAATTCGAGAGGGACCGATGAGAGTTACCTCTGACCACGCCAGCAAGATTAACATCCCGACCTTTGACGGCAATGCACCTTTTAATGTTTTTAAGTTCCAGTTCGAAACAGTGGCCAGCAAAAATAGATGGGACAACGAAGAAAAAGCTATAGAGCCAATTCTGGCCTTAAAGGGAGAAGCAGCACAGATACTCGAAAGCTTACCAGCCGGTTGCAGAAATAATTATGAGGACATAATGGTAGCCTTACAATGTAATTATGGTGGCGAGCACAATAGAGAACTCTATAGAATGGAGTTACGAGGCAGGGTGGGGAAGGCAAATGAGACGCTGCAAGACTTCGCCATGGAATTTGAACGTTTGCTGCAGCTGACCTATCCAGGCGAAGACCACCCGTTTCTGGAGCAGTTCAAGATTGAAGCATTTGTGAATAGCATACGGGATCCAGATGTTAAATATGCGGTTTGTGGTATGCAAAAATCATCCTTTGCAGAAACCATATCGTACGCGCTAGCCCAGAAGACCGCAAAAGTCATCTCAAAGCCACGGGTGTACAAGCTGCGATGTTTTGATATTGAAACTTATAACACAGACAGTAGAAGCAAGATAAAGGAGTTAGTCAAACAGATAATGGAGGTAATAAAGTAATTCTCGCGCTAAATGCTTTAAATATGGTAAGGCTGGCCATTTTCAGCGCAACTGTAGATCCGCAAAGAGAAGATCAAGATCTGCTTCGCCAGCAAGGGACAACAAGCGGGCCAACAACACCAAATCGCATGAGTCACCGTTAAACTAAATCGAGCTAGCACTAAGGGGCAAGTGCTGGATCCCACAACCGATGGCCCCACAATCTCCATTTCCATTGTACAACAGAAAAATAGCAACCTAACTATTTGCGGTCTTATAAACAGAAGTAATCAAATCCTCACGATAGACACAGGAGCGTCTCAGTCCATTATAAGGACCGATCTAGTAAAAAAGGCAGTGGAGCCGTTAAATAATGTACGACTGCACAGCAGTGCGACTGACAACTTAGCCACCGTCTGTGGAAGAGCCAGTGTAAGACTGACTATTGCAAACATCAGCGCTGACCATGTATTTGTTGTTGCCGATATAGTGGATGAAGTTATCATTGGAGCAGACTTTATGATAGCCCACGGTATTAATCTGCACTTGGGCGAGAAAATAATGATTTGGCGCAATGTGGAGATACCCCTGGATGTTGGATATTACAGCAGGACCACAGTAAGGAAGCTATTTGCCGTTGAACGGCAGAAATTACCACCTCAGGCGGAAAACATAGTATGGGCACGTGTGGAGACAGATTGTGAGTATTTTTCGTTACGGTATAGAAGAAGATTAATATCCGCCTTTAAATCTGAAAAGTCGACCCTGAATTGCTTTGAAACAATCTCATTGTCATTATCACTAGCTTTGAATTAGATTAGTTTTTCGACAACCGGTTGTTGGTGGTGGAACCAAAAGAACTAAAAGACGATATCATAACAGCAAAAGCCCTCGTGAAAATCTGCGACGATGGCAGAGTTCCTGTGAGAGTACTTAATCTGTCTAATAGTGAGAAAACTATTAACAGGAATTTTGAGATGGGTCGATGTGAGAAGCCATAATTAATTGTGAGACGAATATAGTATGTCCTACAATAACAGCCACAGAAAGAGATTCATTAGCAGAACAGCTGCAAAAATGGGTGGCAGGACTAAGACCTGACAGAAACAAAACAAAGCAGTTGCTGAGAAAACATGTCTCCGTCTTCGCCCTAAATAATAAAAGCCAAGGTATAACGGCAGTTGTTAAACATGAAATTAATACTGGCAAAGCGAGGCCTATAAAACAAGCACCCACTAGTGTTCCCCTAGCAAAACGAAACAAGGTCGAAGGAACTTGTCAGCGAAATGGAACGGAACGGAGTCATTGAGCCATTCTCGAGTCCACTGGATTTACCAATAGTTTTAGTAAAGAAGAAGGACGGCAGTACCAGGTTTTGTGTTGATTACAGGAAGCTCAATGACGTCACCAAGAAAGACAGTTATCCGTTGCCTAGAATTGACGATACCTTAGACACGTTGGCTGGAACGGAATGGCTATTGGCAAGTAGAGCTTGCTGATAAAGACAACGAGAAAACTGCCTTTAGCGCAAGTGATGGTTCATGGCAGTTCAAGGTGATGCCATTCGGGCTCTGCAACGCTCCAGCTATTTTTGAGCGTTTAATAAAACTTGTGCTTAAGGGTCTCAATTGAAAGACATGCTTAGTGTATCTGGATGAAATAATCGTGATGGGGAAGACTTTTGACGAACACCTCGAAAACCTGAATGAAGTTTTCAAGTGTATACAGTGCTTTGTAACAGCAGAGGGCGTATCAGCTGATGAACACATAGTACTGGCAGTAAAGAACTGGCCTCGCCCACAAAATCTTCATGAGCTACGTAGTTTCCTGGGGCTTTGCACATACTACAGGAGATTTGTGCCAAACTATGCTCAAGTGGCTGATAGCTTGCATGAGTTGACCAGGAAGTCGCAATCATACCACTGGAGTGAAGCAGCGTAAAGCTTAAGAAACTTTTGTTTACGGCTCCAATCCAATAGCTGGACAGAAATTTATATTGGACACGGACGCAAGTAGCTATGGAATAGGAGGACTGCTTTCTGAGGACATGAGTGGAACAGAAACGGTCATTGGCTATTACAGCAGGGTGCTCTCCAAGCCCGATAGAAATTACAGTGTTACACGACGGGAGCTCTTAGCAGTGCTGGAGTGTGTTATACATTACCACAAGTACTTATATGGTCAACATTTCATCTTAAGGACGGACCTTTCTGCATTACGTTGGTTGATGCAATTTAAGAATCCTGAGGGACAGCGAGCACGCTAGTTTGAACGTCTGCAGAGCAATGACTTTAGTATTGTGCATAGAAAAGGAGGAAAGCACAAGTATGCTGATGCCCTGTCAAGACGGCCATGCAAAGTCGAGAAAAAGGAGTGCGTCATTGATGTGCGGCTTACCCAAATTGGGTCAAGGGAAGACTGGTCGAAGGCCCAGAATGACGACCCAATTTTGGCAAAAATTGTATTGGCTAAGCAAAACAATAGGAGACCGAATCATAATGAACTATTGGCAGAGAGTCAACTAGCAAAATCCTACTGGGCTCAGCGGAATAGCCTAAAAGTAGAAGATGGCTGCCTTTATCGATCTTGGGAAATTACAGATGGCAAGACTACAACGGACTTAATTGTCGTGCCAACTTCCAAAAAGAATGAGATACTTAAGCAGTTTCATAACGGGCCCAGCGGCAGCCATATGGATAGCTAATTGCGAACAGTGCATTATGGCCAAGGGTCCTGTGAGAAAAAGTCGTGGCAAACTTCAATAGTACAACGCAGGTGCACCCTTTGAGCGGATAGCTATTGATATCACAGGTCCATTCCCTGGAATGGAATTCTGGAAACCGTTTGTACTAGTGGTAATGGATTATTTTAGCAAATGACCCGAAGTTTATGCTATTCCAGGGGTAGACGCCCTTGTGAACAATTGGGTGTGTCGATACGGCGTTCCACTAGAACTACATTCAGACCAGGGAAGAAATTTTGTATCGGTTATATTCAATGAGATGTGCGACGTTTACGGTATAAAAAAGACGAGAACGACACCGCTGCATCCACAGTCTGATGACATGGTGGAAAGATTCAATCGGACTCTGGCGGAATATCTCAGAAAAGTGGTCAGTACACACCAAAAGGATTGGGATGAGCATATACCTAAATTTCTACTGGCGCACCGGTCAGCTGTACACGATTCAACCGCACGTAGTCCATCAAAAATCTTGTTTGGGACAGAAATAAAACTGCCAGCAGATTTATAATTTGGTGTTAAACCTGAACCAGCGCACGAAGACAATGGAAACATTCTTCAGGCACAAGAAGACCTGCATGAGCTTCACGAGTTTGTCCATAACCGCATTAAAAAGACCAGCGACAAGATGAAAGCCAGATATGATCGAGCAGCAAAAGCAGAGGGATTTATTGAAGGACAAATGATTCTACTATTTAACCCGCAACACAAGAAAGGATTATCTCCTAAACTGCAAACCCAATATACATTGCCGACCTCATAAATTATATATATATATATATAACCAATACTACTTCATTTGTTTTATTCAGTGTCATGAAATTGGCATACAGTTACCAATCACAAATCAATATGCCTAAATGCACTCAATTCAATTTGACACTCATTCATGATTGATATTGATTTTATTGAACTTAGGGCAAACAATATTGTGCTTGGTCAACACGTTTCGACTGCATTTATTAATGATACAATATTTCCAAACTACTTGTTGTTCTATTTATATGTCATTAATATTTTTGTGTCATTAATACAGTGTGTGGCCATCAGATGCGATACATGCCAGAAAATTCATCATGTCTGGTAGTGAAAATTATTGACAGCACTGTACGACAATTGCTATGCTTGTTGATCAAACAACGCCACAAAAGTTACACTTCTACCGGGGTTGGTTCGATCTGGTCTAAAGACGTGCACAGATATATCTGTTTATATCAGTTTTTGTGTAGACATGAGTGCGTATAGATGAGTACTTTTGTGTTTCTGATATAAGTTGATATTGTTACTTTTTCTCTTTGGATGGATACGAATGAGTAAAGAGAGAATGAGAGTAACATATCTGTTCTCCTATGTTTTGCACAAACGGGTATAAACAGATATTGATGGTTGTACCATGAGTACTTATTGTGTGCTGCGAATTAATATACATTCATACGTACATGTGCATTGGTTTATTAAAATTAAAAAATAAAATTATTGTTTCTAAACAGGATCAATATTTTTAATTGTTTTATTGAAGTTGAATATACAAAACAGAATTCTTTAACAAAAATTTATGAATCTAATGCGTATAATTGTATTTAAATTACTTTTATGTTATTTAACAACTTTTACCAATAATTACAGCAGTTCTAAGGATACAATAACTAAATAAATATATGTATGCATGTTTCTATATTTACAGAGACGAAAAGCCTGATAATTTAAAATCAATTAAATTTAAAATACCTTTTGAATCCAAATTATTTTTAAAATTTTAAAATAAAGTATGAATATTTAAACATTTTTAGCAAAAATAAAAATGAATTTTTATTACCATTAAAATTGCATTGGCATTAGTTGAAATAATGAAATAGGAAAAAAAAAACTACGATATCATTCTAATAATTGTATTTTAATTATAATTGTTTTAATAATGGTAATGAAATGGAATTACAACCTTAACCCTTTCGTTGATGGATATGCATTCGAAAATTTTAATAACTTATTAAATTTAAACGAGATAGGAATAAAACTTGATGTCTGATATCTAAATTTAATTCAAAGCCCAGCTAGCAAATCTTATTACTTACTCGAAAACTAAATATAATCTTATAGTGTCTAATGTTAAAACGTACATATTTCACCAGAATTTTGTGATAAAAATGTCACTTTAAAATATTGGTTTAATATGCTTTATGGCGTTACTTAGTGTACAAAGAAAAGAAAACGTATGTTTTAAAGCCATTTAACTAATTATCGATCAAACTTTTTCATAAAATTACCGCTAGTGCAAATAGTGAAAATATTAACAGTCCATCTAATTAATTGCTCCCATTTATAGTAAGAAACTTGCATTTTTTAACAATTTATTTTTCAATCAATTCATTATATATTCTAATTAGTGGTTTACAGCCACTTATTTACGCACACTAGTAAGAGATATACCATACTGTTATATTTTATATTTACCGTTGTTAAGCTGACTATCCTTTGGTAAGCAGTTACAACGAGCTTGTCCATTGTACTCTTTTATTTTTTTTTTCTTTAAAACTTTTCAATAATTTTTTAATTTCGAATAATTTTTACTCTCTATTTATTTAAGCTGTAGGACTTTTCTTTAATGCAGAAAAGAGGTTTTTTTTAGTAAATGTTAGAAATTTTAGAAAATTTTAATGCACAAATAACATAACTATAATATCCTTCTAAGTGCATAGAAAATAAAAATTGCGTTATTTAATACGTACATATATAAAAGAGACAATATTATTACTGGGTGTATTCTAGAAATGTAAATGTTTTCCCTAAATTTTTTTTATTGAAATTTTTGGAACTCCTATTTTTATGTACATATGTTTGTACAGATGTATGTAATAAACCTATTTTTATATATTAATTTTAACTTTTTACTAGTTTTTATCAAAGAGGAATTAATATTTTTAAATAAACATACAATAAAATTTCTTAATTGAATTAATTCTATCCTTATAACTCAACGCGCAACTAGACAACAATTTATTAATTTTCCATTTTTTTTTTTTATAAAATAAAATTATCATTAATATTATAAATATTGCTAATTCTACATTAAAAATTATATAAACTAATTACTAAAGCTAAACAATAATATTTACAAATTGGGTTATTACTACGAAGTTAAAATACTGCTTGGTAGTTCTCGCCTCTATCATAAGCAGCACACAAGTATCAAAAATATCTGTTTCATAAACAGATATATCAAAATACTCATGGTACAACAGATATTTGAGAGGAAAAAACTGATAATTTGCTTACTCTATGCAATGTGTTTATATCCATAGTGTGAGTACTTGTTATGTATATGATATATCTGTTTTTGCCATACTGTTGGATATACTAGCGCACGTCTTTAATCTGGTCGCTTACCTTGGTGAGGAATTATACAATTCCCCAGGGTAAGGCGGCGCGGCCGAGCACGACGTAACGACGCTGCCGCTGACTTGTGTCACAGCAACCCGTCGTTGTAACATTTACCACTAAAGAAAAAAAATTTGGTTTTTAGTTTTATAACGTTTTTTTAAACAAAAATTGTTTTATTTCCTTCCCGTCGAGAGACGATAGACAAAACAATAGAGACCCTGGACTCCGCTGTAGCTATGACAGCAACCAGCGTAGAACGTGTCGTTACACAGTGCTTTGAGAGAATCATCACAGTGCACTTACTTGTACCAACAACACACCAAACACCCGAGCTGGAGTATCTAGCACCGCCAGAACACCTCACGGTAGAGAACAAGGGCAGAAGGGACTCGACACTAACGCCAGGTGTAAGCCCAGACGTGTGTCCAAGGCACAAGAAATCGACAAAGGGAATACCAGTTACGCCAGGAAGAGGTTGGATGCTGCCTCAGAATGGTACGAGTCCTTCTTATGAACTATGCAAATATGTGACAGATATTTTGAAGAAAATCACTGAGTTTTCAAAATATAACGTAAAGAATTCTTTAGATTTTAAGAATAAGATAAAAAAACTTAAAGTAGAAAATAATGAAAAATTAGTTTCTTTAGATGTGATATCTCTATTTCCTAGTATACCAGTAGATTTAGCTATTGATACAATAAAAGAAAAGTGGGATATAATTAGACCACACACTAAAATTGATAAAGATTTATTTTTACGTATTCTTCAATTTTGCATAGAGGATAATAGATATTTTCAGTATGATAAAAAAATATATGTTCAGAAACAGGGTCGTCCGATGGGATCTCCGGCATCTCCAATTGTTGCAGACATTGTTATGGAGAAATTATTGGACTTTTGCTTAGAAAAACTAATTATAAACCCAAAAGTTATTACTAAGTATGTTGATGATTTATTTTGCATTATTTCTGATAGTGCAATTGATGATATGTTAAAGATTTTCAATTCTTTTGATGTTAATATTAAGTTTACAATAGAGAAGGAATGCGATTCCAAACTTCCTTACTTAGATACTTTATTGATTCGACGAGGTAATAATATATTAATGGATTGGTATCAAAAACCGACAGCATCAGGAAGAATTATTAACTATTTTTCAAAGCACAACAAAGGTATAATAATTAATACAGCTAAAAATTTAATTGAAAGAGTTTTAACTATAAGTGATGAAGAATTTCATAAAAAGAATAAAGAAAAGATTAAAAATATACTAGCGGATAATAGCTTTCCAAAAAGACTTATTTATAAATTTATTAGACAATACGGACATAAAAGAAATACAATTAAGATAAGCACATTGGAACCTAAGATTTATAAGTCTTTAACTTATGTACAAGGTTTTTCAGAACGTTTAAAGAATTCAAAATTCTTCAATAAGGAAAAATATAACATGGCTTTTAAAACAAATAATACACTGAATAGATTATTTAGTAAGACTAAAGATAGAATTAATAAATTTGACATTTCTAATGTAGTCTATGAAATACCTTGTAAAGGTAGTGATCAGGAGATTTGCAATAAGGTATATATTAGTACAACAAAAAATAAACTAAAGACTAGAATTGCTGGACATAAGTCGGACTTAAGATATGTTAATTCACAAAAAACAGCATTATCTACTCATTGTTTTGACTTAGGTCACTATCCTAACTTTGAAAATGCTTCAGTTCTTAGTATTGAAAAAAATTATAAGAGACGGTATATTTTGGAAATGTTACACATTGTAAATACTCCATTGACTAAAAGAATTAATTTTAAAGCAGATACAGATAATGTCGCTCATATATACAGACACTTAATTCACAAAATAACATAAATGTTTTTGTTCTTAATATATGTATGTAACACAAAACACTTTTTTATATTTTTGTTTTTTGAAAATTTTTTGAAACATTGTTTTTTAACTTCATTATGACAAAAAATTTTTTCAATTGTTAATTAATTTTGTTTTTTTTTTTTTGGTTATATATTAATTTTGTTTCCTGAAGAAGGTACGCAGAAAGTACCGAAATATTGAAATAAAATATTATTAAAAAATATAAGGACCCAAAGCTTAAGAAAATAGAAAATAATTTAATAAAAAAAAGGTCAAATAATCATTATTGAACTAATTATATTATTCTTTTTTTATATTTTATTATTTTTGAAATTTGTTTTGTTTATATAATTACTTATAGAATGGATTGTTTTTCCGTTATTATATTATTGTAATAAGAAATATGAAAATAAATATATAATATATTTTGCTTTAATAATAAATTGTATAGCATTAAGGTTATTTAAAAAATTAATATTCAAATGTAACGGCCGCTTGCCTAGCGACGCCATCTATACGTTGAGTTGTACGATAGTCCAACTACAACTGCATTAATAAACACTTTGGCGTACGTGTGTGTGTTCTGGTATAAGTGTAAGTTAAAGACGTGCACCAGTATATCCAACAGTATGGCAAAAACAGATATATCATATACATAACAAGTAAAACTGATACAAAAGAACGCATGAGTGTAGTTGATATTGTATGCTTTTGCTTGTGCGTACTAACACTATGGATATAAACACATACAGTTGTTTATGGTATTGCATAGAGTAACAAACTTATCAGTTTTTTACTCTCAAATATCTGTTGTACCATGAGTATTTGGATATATCTGTTTATGAAACAGATATTTAAGATGATTGTGTGCTGCTTATGATAAAGGCAAGAGCTAATAAGCAGGATTTCAATTTTGTACGTAATAATGTTATTATTATTTTTTAGTTTTAGTAATTAGTTATATGATTTTAAAAGTAGAATTAGAAATATTAGCAATATTTACTACATTATCAATAATTAAACAGAAAAAAAACAAACAAATGAAAAATTATTAAATTGTTGTCTAGAACACAAAAACCAAAAATTTCAATAACAAAAAAATGTAAGAAAAAAATATTTTTACCTTTAGATAAACATATAGAATTGATGTTATATAGTCGATAAAATAATATGTAATTAACGTATGTGAATATTAAAAAAAATACATAATATGATATTTTGAGTCATAACTTAGGAAACATGCTTTTTTGTTAATTACTTGTGTTATTGGGAAACTGTAAAGTCTCTAACATGTAGAAACATTTACACTTTTTTCTATATTAAAAAAGTCCTACAGATTAAATAAATAAATAATGAAGGTTTTAATAAAATCATTTTGATTTGAACGATTTTTGCAAATGAATTCGAGTTTATCATTCAGCTTGTTATTAATTGTGAATAATTGTATAGAGGAAAGTAAAATTTAGAGTAAAATTTAGTAGAGTGATGCGGACCTTTTGGTTCGCTGTACTTGCTTGCTAAAAGTTACGTTCCTTAGCAAAATGAAAAATTAATATTAAATACTAGTAGAGTATAATTCTTGGTAAACCCTAAAAATTGAAACTGAATCCTATTGGAATTTTTAGCAACAACAACATAAAGCAAGAAGTACCTGTACATAAAAAGGAATAAGCAATGCTTGCTGTATACTTTTTGTTTGTGGTGGAATTTATGCATTTTCATTAGCATAAATACATTTTTTTTAATGTATATATTTTCATGTGTCAATAAAAATATGAAAATATTATGATGATTACAGGTATAAATATTGTAAGAAAAATAACCAGTTAATGCAGTTTAGGTATTTTTGGCTACTGTATATATTCGGTTTTGTTACAAATGTTTTTGTTTTATGACTTTTAAAACGCACAATTTTTCAATGAAAAGTGTGCATATTTATTTTTGTCATATATTATTAGAAGCATATAAGGCACAGTGGGAATAAAACGGTTTGCATTGGCTTACCTGGGTTTAACCCATTATGTGTCAATACTGCAATACAAATTATTCCTTATATATATATATATATTTTTTTTAAGCAATACTTATTTTTTAATTTTTTTTGTGAATTAACAACATCTATTAAAAGCTTTACACCCACAAGATGGAATACAGATTATCTGACTTTATTATCTATAAAAGATAACTTTAGTACTATTCAAAAAATACTATGTGAGAAAAATTTAACAGACAAATATAGCATTATAAGAGAATATCATTTAGATCAATTAATAGAAATTCTAAAGCCTTTCATGGATGCTTCGACAGAACTGGAAGGCAGCTCCTACATAACAATTCATTTAGTTCATCCGCACATAAGAACACTTAAAACCATATGTAATAGCATCAATAATGATGAATCTAGTTTTATTTCAGAATTTAAAAAAAAAATTGCACGAAATTTTAG
The DNA here is from genome assembly GCA_916610165.2 of Gymnosoma rotundatum. NCBI lineage: Eukaryota > Metazoa > Arthropoda > Insecta > Diptera > Tachinidae > Gymnosoma > Gymnosoma rotundatum. The sequence continues at coordinate 77,593,249 of OU744337.1, forward strand.
TTACGCTAGTAGATCCCAAGATCACAATTTTTCACAAATTAGCAATATTTTTATTTCCGCCAGCTAATCAATTAACCCAATTTAATATTGAAGAAAAAACTGAAGTAATATTAAAGTGCAAATCGTTGTTACAGTCTTATTGTAATGACACATACTCAACTACTTTGCTCATTGAAGCAAATTCTTCAAAAATTTATTCATTGTTTGAAAATTATGTGCAACCAATAGAAAAAGCTAATTCAAGCGAAAGCATAATTGAAAATGAAATAGCCAAGTATGAAAATACTATTGTGCCTCTAGATAACAATTTTAATACTCTTAAGTGGTGGCATGATAGAAAAAATGAATTCCCTATGTTGTACAAACTAAGCTGCCGAATATTTTCTATACCAGCATCTAGTGCTCCTTCAGAAAGGATATTTTCTATTGCTAGGGCTCTTATTACAGACAAGAGATCAAAGCTTGGTTATAATGAAAAATCTTTTAATAATATTTTATTTTTAAATTTTAATTCAAAAGACTGATTTTTATTTTGACTAGAAATACTTACAGATACTTTATTTTTTAGTTTAATTGTTATTTTTTACAGCCTTAGAATAACTTAGATCTAATATGCATTTTCAGCAAACTTTTCACGTAATGCTATTTGATTTTAAATTAGAAATTTTTTTTATAACTTCATTTAATATTTAAAATACTTTTACACTAAAGAAAAACATAAAAAATTAGATTGTTTTTCTTTTCCTTATCGTAACGAAAGAAATCTTCCGAAATAAATAATGTACACCTGTAAAACTTATTAAATAATCATAATAATATTTTTAATTAATTCATACGCATTAAATCTTAAGACTAATTATTTGTTTTTGAAATACCTATTTATATATTTATTTATCTTGAATAAAGCATAATATAAAAATTTACAATATTGGTTTTTTTTTAAAACAATAATGGTTTATTTTCATTTTAAATTAATACGTATTACTGAATATTACTTCGCAGCATACAATAAATACTTATGGTACAACCATCAATATCTGTTTATATCAGTTTGGTAAAAACATAGGAGAACAGATATGTTACTCTCATTCTCTCTTTACTCATTCGCATCCATCCAAAGAGAAAAAGTAACAATATCAACTTATATCAGAAACATAAACGTACTCACCAATACGCACTCATAAGAGTAGACACACAAAAACTGATATAAACAGATATATCTGTGCACGTCTTTAGTGTAAGTAGGCAGAACATTGCAAACAAGCAGTCAGTCAGCGCGCAGGCGGCAGATAAGAGGTAATATTTTACATTGTAGCTTTTAGCCCTAAAATATTAAAACTTATCTACAGCGATAACTGGGAAAACAAAATTGCATAGAACGTTTGACACGAGTTTTTGATTTTCCAAACTTTTATACCAATTTGAATATTAATAGCGTTGACGGACAGAGAAGTGGGTAGCTGGTGCTGTGTGATATAACTATTTCACACGAAAGCTTTTTTTTTCTTCGTTCCAACCCTCGGTGGGACACGAATGTAATTTTTATTTTTAGTAATTTTACTTGTTTACTCACAACATTATGCTATAAACACAATCATGTCCACCGACCATCGACTACAAGATGTCAAAAATAGAATACATGCGTGCTTATGAGAATAAATATTTAGCAGCTACACGACCACCGACTACACGGCTATTTTTGTAGCCCGTAGCCAACTTAGGCTAATTTCTATTTTTCTTGGCTACAAAAAACAGATTAGTGGTGCCAATACAATAAATGCATGAAATGGTGTTTTTAAAAACGCAATACATTAAATATCGCTATTAAAAACGCGAAAAACTTTTATAGTGGCACCATTGAAAAATAATAATCATCTGTTAATTTGTTTACATTTTTCATCAGTGTATTACTTTATCTCGAAGGGGGAACATCTGCACGCGAGCAGATTTTTAAAAAAAAAGTGAAGTTATAATTGAAGTCGCAACGCGCACAGTTTTTATTCAACAGGATTTTCCACTTCCTATACGAGGGTATAGGTTGATGTGCAGTTCCTGGAGAGACTAGTAATATCAAAATACTTGTGGGATGCCCTGGCGCTGTAGTTATATACCCCTGCCATTATTAAATTAAGATTTCAAAAAAAAAAAACAATAATACATTTTTCATTTGCTTTTTGTTTGTGAAAATTTCCATTTAGTTCTTTTTTCATAAATTTCTAATTTGATTCAGTTATATTTATTTTTTGGGTTTTTTATTGAAATTGATAAGTATATAATAGTAATTTTTACTGTTTATATACATTTATTATATTGTTTAATGTAAATGTTTAGTTCAATATGCATGCAAATATGGACGTGGACACTTCATATACTGAAGTCTTTGTTTCCACTATTTTAGCAATAGTATTTATAAAGTTAATTAAATTTTCTTGAGACATATAACTTTTTTTTTACACAAATTCGCTTAAAAAAATCAAGTTTGTTTTGTTTTGGTTAACTTAAATACATACATGTATGTCAAAACAGATGTTTTTTTTGTAGTTAGTGGTCGATGGTCGTTAAAAAAATTAAGTAGCTGGCAACTTGGCTATTTTTGTAGCCAGCTACTTTTGTAGTCGGTAGTCGATGGTCGGTAGCTATTGATTGTGTTTATAGCATTATAGATGCTGTTTCAGTATCATATTGGTTGTTATGAGTTAAGTATGATTGTACATTAGACCGGACTTGAATTTTTTTTGTTGCAAAAAAGGTGTACTGCCCCCTCATATTGTTCCTTTTTACGCCAGTAGTGAAATTTCAAAATCTTAGACTGTTTGCCCTAGGTTAAGGCGTGGCACATGCCCACTAAAGTGGCTAAAACTGGTTTATATGGACTTTTCAAGAGACAAGGCACGAAAATATAATTAAAATGTTTCATGCTCGTATATGTTTGTAATGTATTATTTTATTGAAATTAACTTACGTTTAATGATTACTATTCTTGATAAACTTTTAAACTTAGTCGCAAAGGTCTGATTTATTAATGCTACTGTGCTTTTTCCTATAATCTTCTTCCTCTTCGTTTTTTGCTAAAGCTTCATTATATTCTTCCATTAGTTTTACAAAACGCTCTTCAGTATCGTTAACAACATGTAAGTTTTGTACAATATTCATTCCCTTTTGAAATTCGGATTCATTGTGCCACTTGGAAGGGTCAAGTTTTAGAAAGTTAGTTGCAATATTAAATCTTTCGAAAAAGCACACTGTTTTTTTATTCACAAAATCAAAAATAATTTTTTGGTTTAATTCATTCATGTTGGTTACTATTCTTTTATTCTCATTACTTTGTTCTTCTTTGAGATTTTCAACCATTTTTCTCCTTTCTCCAACGTCTACAGCATTGTCAAAAAATGAAAGACCTGCTGTTTGTAGTTTCAGGTACCACAAGTGATTCGAAAATTTGCTCGTTACTTCATTGCTTATTATTTCATTAAATTTAATAATATTTTGATTAAAATTTAAATCATTTAAGGGTGCTTTTGCGGCAATTTGCGCTTCACAATCATCACAACTGGTAATCTGTCCACTTTTGCATTTCCTGTGATCGATGATAAAATTTTTCTATCACAATGTGCTGTAATTTGATTTATATCTTTGTTTTTAAAATCCATCATCAAATTTAGAGCAGTTTCCGAACGAAATTGTTTGCGGCAAAGCCGAATCGATGTCTTACTGATTACTAATGTACTGATGTCATGTTCCAATGCTTCAGCCGCAGCTATCAGAATACGTACTGCGTCCCTGTCACTTGTCTAAGGTCGCAACAAGCTTGGATGTAATACTCGTAAAATGTTTCATTCCTCGTTTTCTGTTTTTTTTTTTTTTGTTGAAAGTTACAGTTAGCAGTTTGATCAGTATTATCATCACTATCGTATTCATCAATTAGTTCTTTAGTATTGTCAATCAAATCATTCGCTGTCAGGAATACTTGGAATTATTCTTCGCTTTTCTTTTCGCATTACTTCTTTCTCAATGCGAATACTTCTTCGCTTTTCTTTTTTAGATAATGAACAATCGCATCCAACCATTGCACCAGGTCTACCTTCTTTACGTTGATTCTTTAAAAACTCTTTATCTTCTTCTATTTTAATTAAATCTAAGGTACTAAGGTGCGCAATGTCGAATAAGCTATTCATACTTTTAATAAACTCATCTTCTCGCATTCTTTGAAGTGGTGTACTACGTTTGCACGTTTTTTTGCAGATGATACAAAGCTTCACCTTTTTGAACACTTCTATTAATTTCACGAACTGGAATATGAGCTTTATTCCAAAAAGTTTCGGCCTCTTAAATAACCAGGTATGCACTTGAACGAAGATCCAATTTTGCTTTGCGCATGTTATAAAACAAAACACTCAAAACTTGTCTATTGGAAGGCAACAATTTGGCTTTCGTCATATCCTAATAAATAAATTTTTCCACTAGCCTTGTGCCCATTTTGCAAATACCATCAATACTAATTCTCTTTATAGAAATAATGTTTCTATGATTCAAAGCTCAAAACAGCTACACTTCACTTTTAACACACTTTTAATTGCCACGTGGTTGACTTTACTCTGGTGTTGCCAGCATTTTATTTAAAGGCGTTTTAGACTGTATGTATTTTGCAGTGAATTTTCCAGCTGAACGATACATCTGTAATTGTTCATGTCTGTCAAAAGAATAAGATAATTTCAATTAAATAATATATTACAAACACATATAAAACATTTAACTTATATTTTCGCGCCTTGTCTCTTGAAAAGTCCATATAAACTAGTTTTAGCTACTTTAGTGGGCATGTGCCACGCCTTAATCTAGGGCAATCAGTCTTAGATTTTGGAATTTCACTATTGGCGTAAAAACGAACAATTTTTTTTGCAAAAAAAAATCCCATACAAAAAAAGTTCGGTCTATTGTACATGCACTGGCCATGCGTTTTTCTAATTAAATTTTTATTAAATTAGGAGTTGAACTGTGGATGTTTTAAATGAATTAAATGAATTGAATTGATTTTGGCTTAAGTTCTCTTTTTAATTTCTAAGAACCTTTTAAAAAAAATTATTTTACAAATACATGCGGACGTTCTTCAAAGACAACAATAAAAATTATACACCGTAAGCATGGGGAGATAGTATCGATGTATCGGATATCAATGTATATTTTTTTAATTTGCGATATATATCGCCGATGTTTTAAATTTCGATATACCGATACATCGATATTTATTTATGAATATCAGTTTCGATATTTTAACAGGAATATTAATTTTTGCAGCAGCGGAAAATGACTTTTGGTTTACATTGGCAGCCTGACTTCGTCAAGAAGGAAAGAGCAACAATTAGTTGCCTGGGTAATGCCACTTTATAAATTATATTCGCATATTCGTCTTTATTCTATATACGCTTCAAGCACTGCTATTTCTCTTGAAAAGTTTCCGTTTTAGACAAACTTCAACGATTAAACTTTAAAAAAATGAAAGTAAATTATTTACTTTTCTTGTGATTATTCCCATCAAAAATATTATATGTACTACAGTGGGGAAAAGCATATTCATATAGCCATTTCACTATTGCTTAAATAGCACGTCAGTGAGTTTCTTCCCAAACTTTTAATTATAAAACTTAGAATCATATTTCATAAACTTTATTACACAAATGAGAATTTTATTCAATAAAATCTAAAAATAAAGATCCCAAAATTTTATATCGATAAAAACGCTGTAAGAGATTTAAATTCTAAAAATTAAAAAACGTAGTAATTTTATTCTTTTGGCGGGAACAAGCAGGAAAAAAGTAATTTAATTTTATTTTGATACTGGTTCCTAAACAATAACAGCAGTATTAATAACAATAAAAACAATGGTAATAACAATAAGAAGTTTTTTAGTTTCGAAATATATTTTTTATATATTGTCAAGGCGAACTAACTACTAGGTGGCCGCTCGGCTACAAAAACCTAATGTCATTTTGTTCTTGCAAAGCACCACGTTAATTTCAAAAATAGCTGACTAAACAAGAGGAAGCCGAATTTAATTTATCCTTTTATCATCATTTGGTGCTTTAAATGAAGTTGTAACAGTTGATTTCTTTCTTCTACATTTTGGATTTGAAATTCAATTTAAAAAATTTTAATTTTTTTACTTTTTCACATTATTTGAAATTTTTTTATTTTTATAATAATTTTGGCAACAACGTTAAACATAAACAAAAATCAGATAGACAAATAAGACCTGTAATTTAATGCGCCTTTATATAGTGCTTAAAATAAGAATTTGTTGATATCAAATGTCAAGAACAAAAAAAATTAAATTAAATGATTTTGGAGAAAATTAATTTAATTAGTAATAATTTTAGATGTTATTAAGCTATTGAGTGTGATTACAAGTCACCGTAATAATTGTTGGAGCAATTACTAATTATTTTCTGTTCTGACAAATCAGGTTTTATAATTTATTAAAATTTCTTTGAGTTATATTAAGTTTCAAAGTCGCTTCTAAAACTGTTTTCTTGTTTGTTCTCGATCTTTCGTCCTCTGCAGCTCACGTAGAAGTGTCGCATATATGGGAAAAAACCATTCTCCTACTTTTTGTATGGTTGTATAATTTTCGTAGTATTCTGCGTACTAGCTAAGACATCTGTTACAGTCAGTAAATAAGTAAATCAAAATTTTAACTGCTTTGGAGAACCACTATTGTGCCACTTATTGTAAAATATTCTGTACTAATAAAAAATTACGACTTAATAGGGATTTTAATTTAGGCAAAGATATCAAAAACAAACAGGGTAGTTGTTATTATTTTTGCACTTTTTTCAAGGAAATGTTGTTTGTTGTTTTGCACCAGGCTTGAAAGTAGGAGAAATTTGTAGCGCAATTTCATTGAAACTGAATGTAATTGATATTAACATTATTTTTTATATTTAGATACTCTTAAAATGTAACGACACAATATATACCGATATATTTTTCGTATTTGCCCATCTCTAAAACACCGGTAGAGTGTAAAAATAGGGTTTTTACACTTGCATACATCTATGAGGAACGCGTAGAAAATGTTGAAAATGAAAAAAAGTCGTTTACATTTGCAATATCTTTCATCTTTAAATTAACATTTTGTTACGCGTGTACCAAAAAATTAATCAATTTAATAAAATTAATTAAAATGGATCTAGTAAAGTCCATAATAATTGGGTTACTCATTTCTATTGAAGATCAAGAGCAATTTTTATAACATTATGCAGAATTAGCTGAATTTTTGCTGGAGGACGAAGAAATTGCTATTCTATATATTGCGAATCCTCGCCGAAGCCTATGGACATTTGTATGTACAATATACATATTTGTATAATTTATGTAAATTTAATTAAAAAATTAATATACATAACTTTAGAAAAAGATATTCCAAATAGTAGTGCGGAATTTTTTCAGGAGAGCTTGCGCGTAGATAATACAACGTTTTCGTTGCTGGTAAATTATTTGGTTGGCTTAAAGAAAAAAGACACCGAATTCCGGGAATCTTTTCCACTAGAAAAGCGTGTGGCGATAGCACTTTATACTTTGGTGTTTCCGTTAGCAATGTTTGCAATATTATGCATGAGTTTTGTAGAGCAGTTATTGTAAATTTATCAGACTATTACCTTCCAACAAACTTTTTGACATCCGCTAATATCGACGAGTGTGTTAAAGCGTTCAATGATTTGGGATTTCCTCAGTGTTTGGGTGCTATTGGTAATTTGATACAATAATTTTAGTAATAACATGAATATACTAATAATTAAATACATATGCGTTTGAATGGCTGCAAAAGCCATTGATCATTACAACTACAAAGGCTGGTACTCAGTGGTACTATTAGCTATGGTTGATCATCGGTATGTTTTCATAAAAAAACATTTCTTAATTTTTACCCTGACCAGGATTCGAACCATCGATTTTATAAATTAATGAAATTTTACTTTATTTTCGGCTTTTTGGTTCTTTTTAATTAATTTTCTAAACATCTTTCTAAAAATGTTTAGAAAATTAATTAAAAAGAACCAAAAAGCCGAAAATAAAGTAAAATTTCAAAAAACATTTCTTTCATTATGTAATTTTTTTCAAATTAGTTACAGATTTGCATACGTAAACGTTGGTTGTCCAGGACTTTGTAATGACTGAGAAAAATTATTGAATCCCCTATCTTGCTTAAAGAAAAATCAATGCAAATAGGTAGCGCTAAAGTTCCAGTACTTCTTATTGGGGACTCAGCATTCAAATTTTCGCGAACTGTTATGAAACTTTATCCATTTTGAACTTCGTCCTCTCTGGAGCAGCAAATGTTTAATTACAATTTGCCCAAGGCTAGGAGGGTAGTTGAAAATGCGTTCTGTCACTTAAAGGCCAGGTTTCGGCGCTTAGGGAAGGGCTTAGGTAACCACCCTAAATTCAACAGCAAAATTATCATGAGTTGTTTGATTCTGCACAACTTTTTAAACTGTCACAACAGCTTCATAAACGAAAAATGGAAAATTGACTAAACTGAATCCCGTCCGCAACCAAATGAACGTAACACATCCGGGGATTACTCAGAACCAGCGGAAAATATTAGAAGAGAAATTTCAAAATACCTCACTAAAGACCATTTTAAATTTAATTTTAAACTCATAAACTCATCTTTTAAATAAATACACTTAGACAGTTTTTCAATTCACTTGTAAGTATACATATATTTACACTAGAAATAAAAAATCTTTGTAACTAAAGATAGGAAACTAAAATATATATTTTAGATCACAGCGTTATTATTCATTAAAAACCACAGGTAAAAAATTCAAAATTATCATTGCATAAAGATTAAGAAAATAATAGGAAGTAAACTTTAACAATAAAATCAAAAATTTCTTTATAAACATTAGGAAACTAAAGCATGAAATCAAAAACTATCAATAAAACAAAAATTTTCAAAATTAAAAAGAAATTAAAACCGAAATAAAAATACTTCATATTCTTTGTAATAAATAAGGCATAATTATGTACATACATATTTAAAAGTTTACTTTTTCTCTCGCAAAATTGACAGCAACTCAGACTGAAAAGCTGCATTTTGTGGTGAAAGTGGTCAAATCTTTTTAACATCTCATTTATGTGTTGCCTCCGCTCTTCCTGCATTTGACGTTGTATCTCATTACGCTCTCTAGACAATTTTACCAGCTCCGCATTCGAATCTAATTTTCTTTTTTTTTTTTGCTTGCATACTTTCGCTTAAGTTATTAACTTTGAAGGAGCTCAATATACTATTTACCTTGTGGTAATGTTCCCATGACGATGGCGTTCCTCCGGTAGACCCAGTTTTAGCTTTTTCTTGTCTGAAAAAATATACATAATAGTTTTTTAAATGTTGGTGTAAAGGCAAATATTATTACCTTTATCTTTGGGTAAGATTGTCTACTTTTGTTCCCACATCTGTCCAGCTGCGGCTAAATCCCACTTCTTGCAACTTTGTTGCTATTTCTTTTAAAATATGTGAATTTTTCCGTGCACCTCGTAGTTCTTCAATTTTTTCTTGCCAAAGTTGTAGTAGCATAACGTCCTCAGCAGCAGACCATACAATTCGCATATTATTTTTCTTTTTCGCTATAAAATAAGAGAAATTCTTAATTGAAACAATTTAAATTCAAATTTAATTACCTTGCGCCTCTTCTATCTTGCTTTTTGTATTTTTTTTTACAAGTTTTTAGTTCTTTTACTTTTATTCATATCACTTTTCTAGTGATGACACTAAAATTATCGAAAGATGTTGGGTGCAACAAAATGAGATAGGAACATCTTGCAAAGATGTTGATTTTAAGTACTATGTATTTCTTATTGGGAAGATGTAACATCTTGGCAAATTGATGAAAGATGAAACATGTGAGCAAGTGTAAAAAGGCTATTATATTATATTAATGCTGCATTTTCTGGATCGCTTCATCCTTCATTAGCCTTGTCATTATAAACATCACATATTTAACGTACAAACTTTACCAATAGTTTATTGAAAACATTAGTTTGCAAAATGTTTACAACAACATAAACATTAGAACAAGAAAACAAAAATATTTATGCAAAACAGCTGATTCGAATATCGGTTTTATTTGCGTTCGAAAAAACAAAATTGGTTTCATGACACCTAATGAAACCAATATTGGTTTGCAAACCCAACTTGGATTCTGTAACAACCCCGACTGTCTTTTTTTATATTTAATTAAGTACTTTGTAATTGTTATAGTGTTTTTAAGTAAATTCTCATACTATTGTAACTTATATGTTTTAAGTTGAAGTTCAATAAATTTACATAATATTAATAGTAAAGATTTTACTAGCTTAAGCTATCAAAAATCTGTTTTTCATATTTTACGCTTTTTCAGTCTCTCGTTGTAAGACATTTGAGTACGTGCATGTTCTCAGCATTAATGATGTTGTTCAAGTTTGAAAATTCTACTATTCTTTTGTGAATGTCTTTTTCGAAATTTTTGTCTAATAGGCTTAAAATACTAATTGGTCTGTAACTGGTTAGAACTTTACGATTTTTCCAGTTTTGTGTACTGTAATTACCATGACCTTTTTGAAATTTGGGGAAAATAGCAAATAATCAGGCATCTTTTTAAGTACAATGGCATTAATTTCATCTTACCCTGGGGCTTTATTATTTTTTAATGAAAATACATGTGACTCTACTTCTATGAAATCGGTTAGTACCATATTACTACAGGGACTCATTGTTACGACTTTCCACGTAATCTGCAATGCAAGTAGTACGTGATAATAAGCAAATGCATCAGCAATTGCATAACCTTTATTCTACACCAGTTTTTAGAATGTCACTGTTCACATGCAGATCAGAAAGCGATAAATTCTTGCCTTTAAGTGCTTTTTAGTAAGCTTCAAAACTTTTTAGAACCGTGAGGTAATTTTAAAATAAATCGTGAGCACGACTCATTTTGATCCCTGTTTATGTGGAAATTGATAAGTCTGTTTAACTGCTTCAAAATGCTGTGTTTTACAATTTGGATCTCCACATCTCTGCAATTTACGCCTGAATTTATTTCTTGATAGTATTAACATTTTGGATGTATTTAAGATTTCTTTTTGCCATTTTTTTGACCAACTGAAATCAGAACTGGCAATAGAACATAATCGATTTGATTACAATCAACTTGATTGTACAAAGAAACATAAATTGTATTTATTTGACAATGGGAATTGATAAAACATGAAATTGGAACATGGTCTGAATTTAAAATATCAGGATGGGATTCTAACGCCGAAAAAGTATACAGGAGTTCGATAACAAAATGTCTTTTATATAAGGTTAAACAGGTAAACCTTTTTGACCAAACCTTGCGAATGAGTTTAGTTAATATAGAAAATAGTTAGATAAAAGACAATGTTCATAAATAACTGTACAAGCAGAGTTGTTTAATGGGCGTTTAAGTTGCAAATATAAAGAAGTCTTTTAAGGTATTAGTTAGTAAACTTAAGTCCGATCTAAAGTTTTTTGTGTACATTGGGTTATACGCAGAAGTAAAAATAGCTGATCGTCTATTTATAAAAACTTGTACAGAAATATTCTCAATATTATGTGTTTTAATTTTAGGTCATAACTTATAATCTATATTACTTTTTATCGCTATGAGTATAACTCCTTCGTGAATAAGACGGTATTATCTGTATATTTTGTAGCCTCTAAGTTGAAGTTTATGGTGCGGTTCAAAAATATTTCGTTGAGTAAAATAATCATGTTTGTTTGTCACGTTTTTAGGTCGATGCGTGGTATATACAAACCAAAAAACAAATTACCGGTCTCAGAGATGGCTTCCACTAGGCCAGAAACTACTCTCGCTACCTGCCAAACTGGTAACTAACTTTCGTCTCGCGCGGCTAAGCCTCGTCGGGCTTGGGCGGGTGTTCGTTCAAGCTAGCAGTGTAAGGTACAGCTAAACCTATGTACCAGTGTTCAACCAAACCATTAATATAAAAAAGATCGGGGCAAATATAAAGAAGACGAAGAATATTCGGAGAAAAATCCGGGTTGTTGGTGGTATAACGCCTTGGACACCCTCCCTCAGTATTCACGCTGGATGCTGTTGTCCATATTAGCTTAAGTGTTCTGGCTTTCAATGTTCGCTATTCCTAAAATAAGAATACTCACAACCCCATACCTACCATCTCAGTTTAATCAGCCATTTACAAGTACGTTCTTAAGTCTCAAGCATGGTATATTTCAAAATGTTCAACTTTATATTCATTCTTGTTTTGTTTCAGTTTTCTTTTCGTATACAAAAAATTTCCTAGGTCTACTTAGTACAAGAATAATGACAAATATTCAGATACTTATTATTGCGACCGATATAACTAAGTTATTGATGGATAAGGAACCGATACTTTAGTTACGTTATTATTGTGTCGAAAATGTATAACTCCGTTTTGCCTATGAACAAGTGCCCATTTTACCGGGGCTGACCTAAATTAGCGCTAATTTTTGGGGCTCTAGATGCTTGTATGACCGGAATATTTTTACTGCAACTAATTTATCGGTTTTAACATAAAATTTATGGTACTAAATTGACTCTAAGTAATTAGTTAGGTTTCTTGTTGTCTTTTTAGGTAAATATACACCAAAGTATTAAAAATTAGGATTTTGTTTTCAGGTAGGTATATATATAGTATAAAAATTATGATTTTGTTTTCAGGTAAGTATATTGAAATATAAAAATTATGTTTTTGTTTTCTTCTCAGGTAAATATATATAAAAGTCTTAAAATTGTGATTTTGTTTTCAGGTAGGTATGTATCGAAATATTAAAACTCAGGATTCTGTTTTCGGGTAAGTATATGTGAATCGGAATATAAAATTTACATTTTGTTTTCTTTTCAGATAAATATGTATCAAGATATTGCAAATTAGGGTTTTGTTTTTCAGGTTGGCATATATATTAAAGTATTAAAAAAATGTTTGTGCTTTTTCGGTGAATATGTCGAAAGATGACTGCTTTCTCCCTCAAGTCAAGTCAGGATGGCACCGATTTTCCGTGGCTACCTATCAGGCGGTTAACCCAACTGCGCTTATGCCAACTTAACTACTGCCGTTTTCTCTTATATTTTACTTAAAACTTTACGTTCAATTTCTTTTCTGATTTGATCGCTAGGCGTAGAGGTTACGGTGATGGCTGATACTTCGGTAGTGAAGGGATGCTGATGGCCTGAAGACGATGGTTGTTAAAGATGCTCTGCTGGTGATGAGTAATCGATGATGTTGAGCTGGTGTGAAGGTTACCATGAGGCCAGTTCGATTTGATGAGGGTGTAGTTGTTGCTTCTGCTGTTTTTGATGCTCCTGTTTGTTGCGCTCTTGGATGACAAGGTGTGGGCTTGTAAAGGCTGGTGAGTGGCAACTTTTGCTAATTAATCTTTGCGCACTACCTACTCAGCACCTCTGTTACTTTTATCATCCACCGAAAAAAGACCATCTTCTTTTTTCGTTTCCAGCATTTTACATCGAGCTGTCAAACTATTATTCGAACTGCCGCTGACTCCAAGTTTGAAAGCAGCCATGCAATCGTGCAATGTTGCATTCGAACGTATGTCATTAGATTGGGTTGCCACTAACATGGTTAATAATCGCTACATGTTCTTTCATGATTTCTGAAGTTATAAGAAACTGATTTTTGACAATTTGGCTTTCAAAAGCTGGTGATGCTGATTGTATAGGAACGTTAAGGTTAACATTTAATTTAAATCAGTTTTATTGTTAATAATAAATGTGTTAGAAGTAATGTTTTTAGCTTATATTAAAATCCATTATGCAAGAATTTATAAAAGTCTTGCTGTACATCCAAAAATAGACCTGAACAAAATTGTTTGTTTTCCAAATAACCACGTATAAAATTTACTATACGATGAAACTGCTCGGGAGTACCATAATTAGATCTAAATCCAAATTGGTATTCTGGTATGATGTGAAGTTTTTCGAGCAATGCCAACATTTTTCTTAAAATTTTTTTTTTAATATTTTGGAGAACGTGATTAGTAAACTTATTGGGCGTTAAGACGATACAACATTTTCAGGCTTTTTTGGTTTTTGTACCAGTAGTATTTCCGTTGCGAGGAAAAGTATTTCAGCCTTAGAATTAAGCTATATATTAATGTAAGAAATGTTATAGCTTTTTATTTTGAGGGCCTAAATTACTTTTCCATCAACACAATTGTAGCCTGGAGTGTCACTTATATCATGGGGTTGGAAGGTTTTATGTAAATGTAAAACAAATGCTTCGGCTTTACTTTTATCCGTCTTACACCATGAAATACTTTTATCTTCAATGCGAATGTTTCGCTTTGTCGGACTTTTTAAATATCTTGTAGCATTCCATAATGAATCTTTTTTCAACACACTTTGATTTCAAACGAAATTTTTAATTTATTAATTTTTTATATCTGTCAGCCGAAGGTTAAGATCTTTCACAGCTTTGTTTAGGATGCGTTTAGATTTCTACTTATTTGCCAAACTCTTCTTAGTCTTTTTTTATTTCTTATCATGTTTCTGATTTCTGAAGTTATATAAAACTGATTTTTGACAATTTGGCTTTCAAAACCTGGTGATGCTGATTGTATAGAAACGTTAAGGTTAAGATTTCTTTCTATCCAGGTGCTAAACGAATTTAAATCAGTTCTATTGTTAATAATATTATACTTTTTAGAGTGAACAAGCAAAAAATCATTGTATGGTCAGAGCTTACGTCATTGCAACCAGTTATTTGTAGAAGATTGTTAGGTATCTCATAACATACGACAAATTCCAATAAATCTGGTACTTTTGACGGATCTATAGACCAGTACGTTGGAATGCCAGTGGATAAGACGGAATAATTATTGTTGCTTATACACTTATAAAATTCTCTGCCTTTAAGGGCTATTAATCTCGAGCCCTACCAACTACGCTTGACATTAAAATCACCACCAACTATATCTCTTAGTCCTAGGCCTCTATCACATTGAACCGAGAATCGTGGAGAAAAGTAAACACATCACAGATAATTTTCATAGATGCAGCTTGAAGATTTTGTTTTCTTACTTCGTCAGAAAATTAGTAATTAACTGAAGAATGTTTCACATGTATTACGCCATAATTTTTTATCTTAAAAAATGTTCTTGTATTAAGAAATATTTCTAATTCCTGGGTATAATTGGAAAGCCTATTCGGATTCCATATTGCAATTCACAGATTTAGCTGCATAACTTTGTTATTAAAACAGACATCATGCTTATAAACGTATTGGAAAGATCTATTTGATTTTGAATTAACATTTCAATTTTTTCAAAAGAATTGTTATGATTTTGTTGAGGGTTTCACAGGATTTCAAAATAAGAAAATGTATTATTATTATTATTCATTTTAGAACCTGTGTTTTGATTATATCCATTTGGGAAATCTGCAGTGTTAGAAATATATTATTTCTGCCCCTCTTGTTTATATTGGAATCTTGTAATCATTCTTTAACATTTGGTGGTGTCTCAGCATTCTTTGTGCAATCTACGGTCATGTGACCTAATCTACATCTGACACAATTAACTTGTTTATGGCAATATGATTTGTTATGTCCAAACTCTTGACAATTATAACATTGCATAGTTCATTTGATTTCCTAGGTGATTCGATCTTTATGGAAGCGGTATTTATATATTTAATATTAAAAATACTTTTATTGTTTACACCTGGTTCCAAATCGGCAAAAAACATAGGAGGGGGATTTTTGGTAACTTTCCTATGAACATTAAGAATATTTCTGACTTTATGACCAATATCAATATCATTTTTAATGGGTGTTGAGTGATGTTAATTTTTAGCGACGATTCTAAAAGCGCTTAAGTTGGTAAATGTGGTAGTTCATTTTTAAATCATTTAAATGCGTTACAATTTATCTATATGATTTTATATTACTGATCATTAATCTAATTTGTCCGTCTTTAAGAGACTTATACTGGAATTCAGAAGAAGAAACTATTTTAGAGAGAGATTTTATCATCCCTTTTGTTGAAAAGGAATAAGTATTGGCGGTGGTTTAGGTTCAGTATTAGTATTGTTACCTTAAGAGCGAGTTTTTAGGATAGAGATTTATTCATCCTGTTCTATATCCTCATTATCAAAAATGTCAAAGCAGTTATTTAAAGTTGCTGCTTGTAGTACTTCCAGCGTTATTGCTGTCGTTTCGAATGCTTGAATTGCTGCTTGTATTAAATGACACAGTAGCACTGTTTTGTCTATTTTTACAAAGGTTTAGGGAGTTTATATGAAGTCGCTTTTTCAGTTAAGGCGAAGTTACTACTTGCCAGCCTATATCATCTTTACCATCGCTGCTATCATCCACAATGATGGCAGTAAAAAAAATTATTTTCAAGAAGTATTTCAGAGTTTATTGTTCTTGTAACAACACAATGATCAGGTTTTTTATATGTATGTATATATAATTGTTGTCTTTTATTTAGTACTAGCTGGCCCCAAGTTTTTTTTTATTTTGAACTGCCTCTCGAAGAAAATCAAAATTGTAATAACACACACAATTTATGTGTTTGTCATATTTTATACATGTGCATACATATGTATGTATTTTAAAATGTAAAAATTTAAATTTTTACAATTAAAAAGTATATTTTACTTTAATTTTAACTATATATTTACTGCAATGGTTTTTGATAAACTAGGATTTTGTTTTGCCTTTATTAGCAAATACGAATAATGATGACGGGTTACCAACACATGAGCATCCATCGTATAATTGTCCATGTGAGAAGCATGGTGTTTTAAGATTCAATGCATATTCATTAAGCCATTGACCTTGAGTTTTATTTACGGTTATAGCAAATTTCAGACGTATTGGAAATTGTATGCCTTTAAATGAATACGGCATATCAGCGGGCATTATTGGTATACGTGGAATCAATAAGACTTCACCTTTGTACTATACAGTTAATATAGTTGCTACTATAATGTTATTTAATAATTTTTTAAGCTAATCTTGTGCTATTACAAAGTGGTGGATTTATATTGCGTAATAGAATTACTGGTGCACCAACTTTTAGCTGTAGCAATGTTGAGTTGAAGTGACGACACTGTAGGTAGGACGTATTATTTTGATAATTTTCATATTAAAATTTTTCTTTAGCCGATTTCTGCTATCAAAAACTTCAAGCATGTTTTGAATGTTCTACTTCAGTTTTGATATTCTATATCATTTTTGTTCTAGTTCTGTTTTGTTTTAATGTTGTTCTAAAACACTTTTGTTCTCTAATTCTCCATTTTGGTGGCAAAGCAAAACATATGTGTTTGGAACTATGTATTTGAAAATGAGAGTGTTCTATACACACACTACTTGAAATTTACGTGATTGCTTATAAAACATTTTTCATTTTTTTTAGTAAAAGTTTTTTAACATATCGCCACAAATAAAATGCTTTTAAACACGCATTTAGTTCATCTGCTGGTGTTGATCGTGATATGACTGATAAGGTTTGTCTGAAATTGCCTGCCAATAATATAAGAGCACCCCCAAATGGTTGTTGGTTGCCATGTAAATCTTGCAATGTTCGATCCAATGCCTCAATAAATTTTTTATGCGCCATTGTGCATTCATCCCATATACTAATCTTGCATTGTTGAAGTACCATGTTGGTGTTTCGGTCCGTTGGTAATTTTAACGCAGAATGTGCAGTTCTTCCACCATCTAATAGCATAGCAGCAATTTTCGATGAGGCTATATCCATCGCAATATTACCGATAGACCGTATTTTTTGCCAAAATTATACAAATTAGATAAGTTTTACCAGTACCACCTGAAGCATCTAGGAAATAAATTGCACCAGTTCCTGCATAATCAGTTTTCATAATAGTGTTGTAAACGTTTTTATATTTTTTTCCACAGTTCTAAAGGTTTTAAAGGACTGCATGTTGATATTTTAAATGTTGTGGATGCATTCCATGTAAAATATCGCGGAACCTCTTTATGGTTGTGCTGCTCGCTCGATCACATTTTCAGCTGAAAAATATATTCGCTGTCTATTTTCTAAATTAACTGCCAAATAAACTACAGTCGGATACCTCCTTTTAATTCCTTCTTAAATACGCGTGCTGTGATGTCATGACGTTCAGTTTGCCATTGTCCTGGCAATAAACATTTTTAATTTCATTCTAAATTGGAATGCAAGTAAAAGTGATGAATAAATTAGGACGCCTATAATTGCGAACGTAGGTCATAGCATCTTTAATATATTCATACATACATATGACGTCGGCTGCCGTTATAGGTAGCTGGTAGAATTTTTAATCCACCAAGATCATTTATATTGCAATCATTATTAATCGCATCAGGTAAATCAATATCTATTCCTCTGATCGCAATTGACGTTGATTTTGTCAAATAAATAATAGCAGCTATGATTCTATTTTTGCTTACATAACTACATGAGTATGTACGAATAGTAATTCATACTACTTATCTTTTTATTTGTAAATTTAAGATTCCACAATGTTGCGGCGTAGTACCCTAGTAATTGCACATCTGGTGGTGACTTCTGTTTCAGAATTTCCAAGAAAATGTAACAGCAAAAAATTGTATTCTTCATCAGAAATAGGCAATAAAGATCCTGAGTTGTGATATATTTGTCCTTGTACTTTTAATGTTGTCATATACCTTCCAGTAACTATATTGTAAGCACCAAATGACGTCATTTGAAAGCAATTTTATTAACCTCGTATATTGGTTAAGATATGTGTTGTGTTCTTCTTTTAAATTAATAAAACCTTACTTATTAGAAAAAACACGTTGTCTTTATTCTAGAAAAAATTACAAATTGTGTATAACAAAATGATTCTACAACAAAGATGATAACAATGCGATTACTAAGTAACCATGATTACTCGGTATTAATACATATCTCTTTTACCCTCCATGGAAAACTAATCATGGAGAAAATAGAACACGTCTTCTGCGCTGTCTTGTCGAGCGACGGAGGCCTATTGACGGCTGTGTGTTTTCGTCTTGCGCTGATCTATTCGCCATATCATCTTCCGTTAAACTTACTCCCGAGTGTGGTGTTTCGAATCCCATTAACGTTGACGTTTCTGAACCGCCCGGTGATGGTCTTCCTAAACTTTCCATACTTGAAGACACTGTATTTTTATCTTCCGACTCTCTTACTTGCCTCGGTTGAGTTTTCTGTTTATTGGTTGGTGTGTCAAGAAAAACTGTTAAATTCGCTTCGCCATTTACCCCTACGTCTTCCTGGGTACCATAGGTATATGGATTACAAATCTTGGATTCTGACTGCTTCTTCGCTGGACTAACGTCAAATTGTTTGTTACCTCGCCTCATTTGATTAATGTGCCTTTTCACGACCCTACCCTTGGAACATATTTGATAGTGTAAGTCTCCAGATCGTTTTATTATTGTTCCTCTTACCCATGGTGCCTTTTTCTTATCATTAGGCATAATATATACGCTGTCTCCGACTTTATACTCTCTATAACTTGGTGCGTTTTTTAGAAATTGCTTCGCAACGACTTTGGTAGCCACACTTTCTGGTTGTATTAAATCAAATTTAGTGCGCAATTTTCGTCCCAAGAATAACGTTGATGGGGATACATTCGTGGTACAATGTGGTGCGTTGTTGTATTGCCGTAAAAATTCATTGATATTCTGTTTTAAAGTTTGCGCCGACGATCCCATGGCCTTAAGAGCATTTTTGACGGTTTGTGGCTGGATAGTATGGCGCGGTGTATTTGTGGTACTTAACACCGACCCTTGTTAAATAGTCATTAAACTCTTTTGACGAAAAATTGGTACCATTATCTGACACCACCGTTGCTGGAACGCCATAGGATGCAAATATCTCGTCAACCAACGTGATCGTTGCTGCCGCCGTTATTGACGTTACTTTTATATCTGGCCACTTGCTAAACGCATCTGTAATTATGAGCAGCATGACTCCATCAATTGGGCCCGCATAGTCCACATGTACTCTTTCCCAAGGCGCACTTAGGTACTCCCAATGATGGCCCGCATACACTTTCGGCTTGTTGGCTATTCTCAAGCAACTGTCGCATTCTTTGGCCATGCGTTCAATGTCGTCATCCATTTTTGGCCAGAAAACAAATGACCGAGCCATCCCTTTCATCTTCACGATTCCCAAATGTGCCGCATGTAAACTTTTTAACACATCATTTCGCAATTGTTTTGGTATTACTACTCTATGTTCAAAGGTCAGACAGTCTCCTGCCAGCCTGTAGTTCGCCTCCGGAGACTTGTATCCATACTTCAGCAAACAGCATCCTTTTTCTAATAGTTGAACAATCTTTCCCAACTCAGTGTCTCGTCTTGTTTCCCGCTCCATTTTTCTTGCAGTTAAGGGCAGTTGGTCTATTTGTCGTATAATAAAACTATCGAATTCATCAAAGTCGGCACTTGAACACTTGTTAATTTTCACCTGCTGACAGTGTGGCACTCCCGGCGTTGCCCGCGACAAATAGTCAGCATTGGCATTTTGTTTTGAACTTTTATATAGTATACTAAAATTTAAATTACTTAAGAAGTCAGCATAATTTGCCATGCGTGAAATGCAGAGAACAAGCAGTGATTTATCAGGTTGTAAAATCTGTGTTAGGGGCTTGTGGTCTGTAATTAAGGTCCACCGTCGCGCATAAAGATATTTAAAAAATTTTTGTACGGCCCACACAATAGCTAACGCTTCCGAAAGGACGGCACCTAACCCAACATTACTGGCGTCCGTAGCTAACAACAACGGTAGCTTTGGATTATATGGCATTAACACTTGTGGGGACACTAGGATTTTTTTCAATTCCTTATATGCTCTATCAGCCTCCGGAGACCAAATCATATTCTTCGACCTCAGCATTTCACGAAGTGGTCTTTCTCTCGTAGATAAATCCGGAATAAACGTGCCATAATACGATGCTTTGCCTAAAAATATTTGTAATTGTTCGATGCTAGATGGCCTAGGTGCTTTTAAGATTGCTTCGATGTGTTTTGTAGACTTATGTATGCCTTTTTCATCTATCACATGCCCCAAGAATTCAACCGATGAAGCCGCAAAGATGCACTTTTTCTTGTTAAGCTTCAAGCCACACGTTTCTGTCTAACGTACTTTCTAAAACATTAATTAATTCTTTGAAATTCTTACCAAAAATCAAAAAATCATCAAAAAAAATTGAGTACATTCGGAATCCCCTGGAGTACTGATTCCATTCTTCTTTGCCATATTGCCGGTATATTTGCTGCTCCGTAAACTGCACGTTTTGGTCTAATGAGTCCATGCGTAATTGTATTCAGCGTAAGTACATGAGCAAATTCATCATCGATGGTTAGATGGGTGTACGCATCAGTCAAGGTGGGCAAAAACTGTAGCGCCCTGCATTTTATTAAATAGATCCTCTGCCTTTGGTATCGGGTGTTCATCTGATTATTCACAGTGGCTTTGTAATTCCCCGTAATTCGTATCCCGCCGTTCTTCTTTGTTACAACATGCGTTGTAGACGCCCATTCAGAAAACTCGACTCTTTCATAGACTCCAGCCGAAATTTTTGCGACAATCTCTATGGCGTAGGCTTCTCTTAATGCCAGAGGAACTTCTCTCGCGCGAGCAAAAATTGGTGTTGCGTTTGATTTCATGTGCACCTTAGCTGATTCCCCAAAAACTGTTTCATGGCGCTCTATAACTCGTTCAAGCTGACTTTTTTCGCTAGTACTTAAATCGTAACTACTTGACACTATAGTCTTGACTTTATTCGAAATTAAACACGTGTTGTCATCGGAAAAACTTTTAGTTTTATCTGCGGTGAACAAATCGATAAAATTAATATCGTGAGTAATCCATTCGCGAACGCAGAGTGTATCCAGATCATCATCTACCACATAAAGGTTTAGCAATCGTGTGGTCTTTCCGATTGTCGCTTTCACCGAAACCCTTCCAATGCAGTTTATTTTGTGACCAGTGTAACTTACGAATTTTCTATCTGCTTTAATCAATTTCCATTTATCTTTGAAAGCATATAAATTTTTCTTGCTAATAATGCTACAGGGCGCCCCGGTATCCAGTTCCATTCGAATACACTTACAGTTAATTAAAATATCTATGAGTTTGCGATCGATTGCTTTTGATTTACCTAACCTGTCGATATAGTTTAGTTGTTCCATCCGCTCACTGTCGTCTTCTTCCAGCGATAATTGATTGGTCTTATTGCGGCAGGCTTTAGCGATGTGACCTAGTTTGCCACACGCGAAGCATTTTAAATTCTTGAATTTGCAATCGATTCTCATGTGATTGCCGCCGCATCCGTAACGTTGCATATTCTTGCTGGCAGGAGCAAAGGTTTTACTTCGTTTGGTCTTATCTGGCACCATTCCCAGTTTACATGTTTGTTCATCATGCAGGACGTCATTGGCGCTCAGCTCTTTTGTGGATTTTTGTGTCAGCTCCCTGCTATACGCGAGTTCATAAGCTTCAGAGAATGTTGCCGGTTTCTTTGCAATTAACTCGTCACTAATTGCCACGGACTCTAACCCCAACAGCAGTTGCTCAATCAGCATGCGATCTAAAAACTCACCATACTCACAAAAAACAGCTCCCTGTTTTAACCTTAAAGTAAAATTCGCAATTGATTCACTTGTTTCTTGTTTCAGTGCTCTGAATTTTACACTTTCAGCATATTTATTTCGTTTGCCATCAAAATGGTTAATAAGAGTATTCTTGATGTCGTTATAGGTTAGCTCCCCTGGCTGTTTGGGGCTTACTAAAATTTTCAATGCTGTATTCAACTGAGGTCCCATATGAACCCAGGCATAGTTTGCATACTCTGCCTCCATCACCTTTGACAACTGTAATGCCCAATCAAACCTTGTAAAATAATCTGCAACTGTAGCACCCTCCGTCTGCTTGTACTCGCCAATCGAAAATGGTGGTGTTCTCGGTGACAACTCCGGCGCAGGCGAAGAAGAAGTTGATGTCGAATTTTCCACCGCCTCTCTCATTGCTTCCGCTAGCATTCCTGCAATAGCATTCATCTGTTCCGGTGATATACTCATCCCACTTCTGACACCAATGTTGTGTTCTTCTTTTAAATTAATAAAACCTTACTTATTAGAAAAAACACGTTGTCTTTATTCTAGAAAAAATTACAAAGTCTGTATAACAAAATGATTCTACAACAAAGATGATAACAATGCGATTACTAAGTAACCATGATTACTCGGTATTAATACAAATCAATATGCTTCGATTGTGGTGTTGTTCCAGACACTAATGAAAGTAATGGTTCTTGTGATTGGCTTAGTCCTGGCAGATTAACATTGCCATTTGCGCAACATAAGCTTGGTGTTTCCTTTATGCAAGACGCATAAAAACTCTTGAAAAAACCCGACTTCAAAACAGATTCATCTGTCTGCCTATAACGGTTAAAGAGTATGGCCAATAAATTAAATCACATTAACTATTGGGACACCCTTATATTCCACCTCCAAACTTTATACTTGTCCAATAGTTTGGCAATATACATCAAATTACAGCAACTAAAGGGTCACCCTTTAATTTTTAAATTATACACTTGCTGTTGTTATATTACTGATCATTAATTTAATTTGTCCGTCTTTAAGAGACTTATACTGGAATTCAGAAGAAGAAACTATTTTAGAGAGAGATTTTATCATCCCTTTTGTTGAAAAGGAATAAGTATTGGCGGTGGTTTAGGTTCAGTATTAGTACTGTTACCTTAAGAGCGAGTTTTTAGGATAGAGATTTATTCATCCTGTTCTATATCCTCATTATCAAAAATGTCAAAGCAGTTATTTAAAGTTGCTGCTTGTAGTACTTCCAGCGTTGTTGCTGTCGTTTCGAATGCTTGAATTGCTGCTTGTATTAAATGACACAGTAGCACTGTTTTGTCTATTTTTACAAAGGTTTAGGGATTTTATATGATGTTGCGGGTCAGATTGAGCAAAGTCGCCAGCCTGGAAAAAATAGGACTAAGATAACAACTGAAAAAGTAGAGCAATTGGATCGCTAGATACTTAGTTCTGCTTTTTGATTGATTTAATTGATCGGTTGGTTGTCTTATGGTGCCTCTGTTCATATGTACGAGCACTATGTTGAGTCACTGCAGAGATAGTCTTTTTGGTTGTTGAAAGGATTGTTTTAGGAATAATTGGTGACGGTTCGCAATAATATGATTGCTTTTGGGATCCTGGTAGAGTTTGTGGAGGGTTGAATAATGGCGATAAGATAAGGTCTAAATTGGTCGTAGTTTTGTTTGCGGAGTCTCTTGTGTGTATGTTGGTAGCCTGGCTTGTTTATGCTGTTTCTTTTAATTGGGTGTAGTTGGTGCTATTTCCTATGTATGTTTAGTTCTATTTATTATTCGTCTGGTTTCTTGTTTATTTTTGTGTGTGGTTGGTTTTTATTGAATGTTGATAATGTTGATTTAGCGAGGTAGATGAATTATTGATGTCTTGTTTGTTTGGGTGTGACGTTGTTTAGTGTTATACTACTAGTTGGTTGTGTTTTGTAGTAGTGGCCGGTGCTACAGAATTTTTCA
Source organism: Gymnosoma rotundatum (assembly GCA_916610165.2). Taxonomy (NCBI): domain Eukaryota; kingdom Metazoa; phylum Arthropoda; class Insecta; order Diptera; family Tachinidae; genus Gymnosoma; species Gymnosoma rotundatum. The sequence goes on from OU744337.1 coordinate 77,617,878, forward strand.
GGGATGATTTATTTAGTTTTGATCGAATAGTCTCATTATTTAAGTGAGCAGAAGTCAGCACCTTACATGTATGTTTTTGTATTGTTTTTTTTTTGCAGAAACAGCGGATAAATGAGTAAGGTTTTTAAGTAGGTATTAAGAACAATAATACGGAAAAGTTCGTTAAGTAAGCGGGTTTTCTTTTTGAAGGAAAAGGTTTTAAATAGAGGCAGGGAAGAGAAAAGGTCGCCATTGTAAAAAGTACAGCAGAAGTGACTAACACATAACATATATAAGTGCAGATAAAAAAATTAAAGAAAAAAGATTTTTTTAACTTGTATTCTTAATAATTTTTTTTGTGCTATAAAGTGTGCGGTGTAGCATAAAATTTAAAATATAATAAAAAAATAAACGGCATCAAAATAGGAATATAATAAAACATATATGTATATTTATACAGTAAGTGGTTATTTGTTTTTATAAAGTAAAAGAAAAAATCCTTATGTGAATTTTGTTTGGGTCCAGGCTGGCAGGATTGAGGCAGATCATTTGATATTCTCTGACAATTTCGGAAGAGGAGAACTGGTGGTAGAGTGGACCGGGCCCGATTATCCTACATTTAAGGGAATACTTATCCTGGACGTTGGTCTTCCATTAAAGGGGCTTTATAAGTCACAGGATAAGCTCCGGCAAGGTGATCAGGTAACCAGTGTTTTGTCTTGGGCAGCCAGTTCGCAAGTGTCTCGGTCACCCTTTGTGTTACTTTAAAGAAAGGAAAGGTATATATATATATATACATACATGCATATAGCTATTAGATTCCTCTTTTTTTTTAATTTTGATGGCCTTATATATATATTTTCATTTCTATTAGTTATTTAAAGATAAAAAAAAAAAGTAAATTTAGATATTTTTTTTTCCTTTATTGAAAAGTGAAGAAGAAGAAACTAGTATTTTTAGGCGTTATTTTTAATTCCGTTTTTTTTTTTACCTTTAAAATCTAAAGATTTGAATATAGGCACACGTATTCAGTAAATTAAGTGTATTGTCATTTTGTTTTTATAATAGTAAAACCAGAAATTCGTTTATCCGGTTATATAATTATTAGGGAGTATAAATAAACATATTTAAAATATTATTGTTAGTTGATAGTTTTTTTTCTTAAATAAATATGTAATCAGTCCTTGTTATTTAAGTTGAACAAATATGTGTTTTTGCTAATTTCCTTTCTTTCAGGGCGAGGTGATGTGAGGTAAGTAGTACCGAGTTAGTGTGTGTGTGGATCAGGGGACTCAATAGAATTTTTTTTATGGAGCAGAAGTCCTAGGTTGGGAGGGCAAGTGGAGGACATTACCGAATAGTTCTCCCTCTTAAGTGTTTCTAGTGTTATTTAGTCTTTTATTTTGTGTAGCATTATGTTTTATTGGTTATTGGTCTCTGGATTGCAGCTGTGGGTTGGGACCTGCCCTGGTGATGCGGACGAGCTAGCTGGCATCATAGCTGCTTTGCCTTATGAGACACGTAACAATATGGCGCCCAATTGAATGTAAATTTTTTAGTACGATATGGTGTATAAGTTACCTAAATACACCAAGCAATAGAATGATAAATTTTTTTGCAATAGATTGAGTGATGAGTTTTTGGTTTTGGAAAAAAAAACATTGGTGTTTCAATCTGCTAACCTATAGGGAACTAACCTATGGGCCACATAACCTAGCTATACTAAGGGATTTGTTGGCAGTTTTTAACAGTATTGTGACAGATTCAGTACCAGAAATTCATAGAGATTATACAAAATATATCTAGAACCTGTAGCGTGAGAGCTTGTTGGGAACGTCTCATTGAAGGGGTTTAGATATTTGAACAGAGTAATAAATGTAGTCTTATTTAGTTTTAGAAGAAAGCTCGTTTGCGTAAGGCCATGGTGACAAAGTAACCGCTCTAAATAAGTCTAAAGAGGTCTGTAGTATTTTGAACCCATGACTTAGCACAACAAGTTTATTTTTGTTTGACGATAGCCGCTCTGTGATCTAAGGATCCGAGGCCTGTTGTGTCGTAAGCAAAATTGATTATGAGTAAGAATGCCGTGATAATAGTAGCCGCTCTGACTTATTGCTCAGAGGTGCCGTTGTGCAATTAGCAAGGCGAACACTCATAAGTCCATACATTTTTACAATTAAATTGATTTTTGGAGACATATTTTTAAGAGGCCTTATGAGGCACTAGATTTTTGTTTTAATCCACACACATTCTACTACGCTCACATAAAAAAAAACCAAGCCCGGTATTATATTGTTTTTAAAAGAGAAATATAGAAACCTTTTTAGTTAATTAACATTAAATTTTAATTATCGAATTAGCAAAAAAAAAAAAAAAAAAAAAAGTTAGAGTGTTTGTTAACAGTTTATATTATTTTTTTGTTGGTTCTACGTTTAGTCCTGAGTAATTAGTGTTAAGTGAATAACTAGAAATTATATATATTAATAAGTGTCCTTTGTTTCGCATAATTAGTTTCTTTTTTTTCATCATTTATTGTAACAAAATTGATTATTGCATGCCTTATTACTAATTATAGTTTATTTATTAATTTATATCTGTCTAAATGTTGTAGAAAAAGTAGTGTTTTGTTTGTTGTATATATATTATATTTATTTTACATTTTTTTTATCGAAATTTTTTTTTATATACTTTTGAGTTACTGAATTTTTGATATTGAGGTGATTTATGGCCGAGTCGCAAATCACACCAGAAAAAGAGAATCGTAGAAAAACCGATAGTTTAAAAAGGCGTAAAGACAGAAATATTTCCTTTGATCTCAATAGATCGTCTCCACAAGTTAAAGAAAAGTATATAAGGGATAATCTATCTGCTAGGATGGCTACTAGACCACCGCAAATTGCGGACCTTTCGGGTACAATTAATGCATCTGCGGGAAACAGAGGAGCAATCCCCAAAGATAGGGGACATAGAAATGTTAACCATCATAATAACCCGAATCGGGAAGAACTCTCTCCCGCAGTTAGAAATATGATAACCGAGAGTGTTGAAAATATGAAATTAAGTTTAGATCAGTCAATTAATAATATTATAAATGAAAAAATGAATAGAGAGATGACTAAAGTACATGAAAGTATAGGACAGCTAGCGGACGCCATTAGGAACTTAACATTGCGCGATAATAACCGTTCTAGTGAACAGCGTAGTAGCGTTTCGACTGAGGGTGGCGCCAGGCGTGTTCACTTCCACCAGGATGATAGGTTAAATTGCCCGCCGCCAGCTTATAACTTCAATCCTGATGGGTGGAAAATCAGGGTGGATAAATTCGGTATAGAGTTTAATGGAAATCAAGGCGGGCGTGACAAGTTGTCAGTGGAGGAGTTTGTGTTCCGGTTGGAACACATGCAGAGACAATATCAAATCCCTTGGCAGGAAATATTAAGAGATTTTCATCTGCTTGTGACCGGAACAGTCAGGCAGTGGTATTGGGCACTTTTGCAGACTACAGTAATTTCTGACTGGAACACTTTACGGCTAGCTTTGCTGAATAGGTATAGAACAATCAGGTCAAACTGGGAGAGGATGCAAGAGCTAGTGAAAAGAAAACAAATGCCAGGAGAACCAACGGATGATTATTTTCACAGTCTTAATTTGTTGAGGGCAAAGTTAGAGATGCCGGTAGCCGAGGGTGAAATGATTCGAATTGCAAAAAGGAACCTGAAAGAGAGCATCGCTAGAATCGTTTACCCTATGGCGATCTCATCCGTAGAGCACCTGCGCATAGAATGTCTTGAGGCTGAAAGGACTTTTTCACGGAAGGATACTCGTAGTGTGCCACCACAAACCGGGAGACCGCAGAGATATGTGAGTGAAGCAGTGTTAAATATTGCCGAAGCGGAGGAAAAGGAGTTAATGGGGAAAGTATCGGCAGTAAACAGCGTGCCAGTATGTTGGAACTGTCAGCAAAGTGGACATGTCTTTAAAGATTGCCCATCGCAGCAAAGAACACTGTTTTGCTACAAATGTGGCAGACCTAATACCATAACTCCTAACTGCCCTATATGTCTGCAAGCCCGGGAAAACTTGAGGCGGAGCGTGATTGTACCGGGGGAGTCACGGTCCAACGAGAGCGCCCCGAAGAAATTTTAAATAATTTGCTAGCAAAACCAGACTTTTCAAAATATCGTCACTATTTACCACTGGAATTACGCGAACGAAATTATAACGTAGTTAGGGAGCGAATTTTTTTTAATGTAGAGTGTTCTGAAGTAGATGATGTAGGGGCTTCAGGGATTACAGAAGGGGCTGTTTCAGACAAAACCAAAATAAATCAGTTCAGTAAAAGTCAACGTAGTATAAAGCCAAGTAATCGTAAGCACATTTTAAAAATTCGAAATGATTTCATAGAAAGGAAACGACAGCGTAAGCTGTTAGCAGAGTCAGTAAAGCTGTGTAATTATAGAACTGATCCTAGGCCCTATGCCGAACTTTTACTTAATGGCAAGAGTTACAGGGGTCTCTTAGATTCAGGGGCGTCGGTGAGTCTTTTAGGAAAAAATTGTCGTGAGATGCTAGAAGAGTTGCGAGCAGAAATAAAGGGAGTGTACAGCAGCATCAGCACGGCTACAGGCCAGCGCCTCAGGGTGTTGGGTAAGAGCGAGTTGAATGTAGAATATAAGGAACAAAAACACATAATTACTTTTTATTTATGTCCTGACTTAGATCAAAATATTTATCTTGGCATTGATTTTTGGCGAACATTTAATATAGCCCCAGAAATCCTGCCATTGGCAGAAATAAATCTTGAAATAGTTCGGAAAATGCAGGAGGAGCAGTGCGCAGGCGAGATGAAGATGCATGATTTGGATGCAAAACAGCAACGACAGTTACAAGAGGCAATAAAAAGGTTTCCATCGTTTGAGGAGAAAGGTTTGGGGTGCACGACCTTAGAAAAGCACGAAATTAAATTGGTAAAGGGAACGAATCCTATTAAAGACAAGCACTACCCGATTTCGCCAGCAGTACAGAATATAGTTTACGCCGAACTTGATAATATGATTAGATTAAATGTTATAGAGGAAAGTGATAGTCCTTGGTCAAATAGGACAACCGTGGTCCGAAAACCGTTTTTGTTTAGATGCGCGGAAACTAAACGCCGTAACTATTAAAGACGCCTATCCCCTCCAAAACATCGACGGTATTTTGAGCCGCATAGATCAAACACATTATATAAGCAGCGTCGACCTGAAATACGCCTTTTGGCAAATTGAATTAGAGGAAACAGCCAAGCCCTATACGGCTTTTACTGTTCCAGGTCGACCGCTCTACCAATTTAGAGTAATGCCGTTTGGTCTATGTAACGCTGCTCAAAGATTGTGCCGTCTGATGGATAAGGTGATACCGGCCAGATTAAAACCGAACGTTTTTATTTATTTGGATGATCTCCTCATCATTTCGGATACATTTGCAACTCATTTGAGGATTCTTGAGCAGGTTTAGTAAAGGCTAATTTAACGATAGGGCTTAAAAAGTCGAAGTTTTGTTTCACAGAGCTTAGATATTTAGGATTTATTATTGGGGGTGGAATCTTAAAGACGGATCCGGAAAAGGTGGCGTCCATTCAGAGAATACCAATACCTAAGTCACCAAGAGACGTGAGGAGCTTTCTAGGCACAGCTGGATGGTATAGGCGGTTTATTAAGGATTTCGCCTCCATCTCAGCAGCACTGACCGATACGTTAAAAAAGGGAAAAAAGTTTTGTATGACCCCTGAGGCTACCGAGGCTTTTGAAAATTTGAGGTGTTTACTTACAACTGCCCCTGTGCTTCGTCACCCGGATTTTTCAAAACCATTTGTTATTCAATGTGACGCCTCAGAATTTGGTGTGGGAGCTGTCTTGTTTCAAAAGAATGATCAAGGCGGGGAAAACCCGATTGCTTTTTACTCCCAGAAATTGACAACGTGTCAAAGGAATTACTCTGTTACGGAGAAAGAATGCCTGGCGGCCGTGTTGGCAGTGAAGCGATTTAGGCCCTACGTCGAGATGATGGAATTCACAATCATCACTGACCACGCAAATCTAAAGTGGCTAATGTCGCTGAAGGACTTAAGTGGACGGTTGGCTAGGTGGTCACTGCAGCTGCAGGCATATAATTTCTCAATTGAACATCGTAAGGGAGCCGAAAATGTGGTGGCAGATATGCTTTCGAGAATGCCAATTGAAGTTTCTGAGGTAAAGGAGGACAACTACTTCGACTTTGAGACCACAGCCTTTGAGTCTGAAGATTATTTGCAACTTGTTAACAATGTGCTTGAAAACCAGCAAAAATTGCCAGATTTAAAAGTAGATAGCGGGAAAGTTTATAAAAAACCGCGCACGCTGGTCTAGAAGGATATCACACACATTTTAATAGAAAAGGCCCATGACGTTATTACATCTGCGCATGGAGGTATTCGCAAAACTTTAAAAAGACTGAAACGTCTTTATTATTGGCCGAAAATGGTCATACAGGTCCAGCATTATATCCGAAGTTGCCGTACTTGTAAGGAGACTAAGTCGTATAATCAGAGCACTATGCCGACGATAGGGAACGAGGTTCAAACAGAAAGGCCGTTTCAGAAAATATACGTGGATTTTCTGGGTAAATACCCTAGGTCGAAAAAAGGAAATGCATACATTTTTATTGTGGTTGATCATTTTTCGAAATTTGTTTTTTTAAGGGCCATGAAAGAAGCTACAGCGAAAAATGTAGTGCGGTTTCTAGTTCAGGAAGTTTTTCAAAAGTTTGGAGTACCGGAAACCGTACATAGTGACAATGGTCAACAATTTGTGTCGAAGTTATTTAAAGAGATGATTGACACTTATAATATAGAGCATATGAAGACCGCTTTGTATTCGCCGCAATCAAATGCTGCTGAACGCGTTAACCAGTCCGTGTTGGCCGCCATTAGGGCGTATTTGGAAAAAGACCACAGGGACTGGGATTTGTATTTAACGGAAATAGAGTGCGCGCTACGAACCTCTGTTCACGCGGCCACTGGGGTTACGCCATTCTTTGCGTTGTATGGTTACCATATATTTTCTAATGGTTCAGACTACAAACTAGCCAGAAAATTACAGTCTATGTCTGACCATGAAATAGTGAATTTAGAAGGTAAAGACAAGATAGAAATAATTAGGGAAAAAATTAAAAGGAACCTCGCCAACGCCTATCAGCAAAGCGCTCGGAGATACAACAGGAAAGCACGAGTAGTTAAGTTTAATCCCGAAAAAATTATATAGGGTATAGAGTGCAATATAGGTTTAGGTTAGTGTTTGTACTCGTCCCTATTATATTGTGTTTAATTGTACTGTCAGTGATTATACAACCTTTTACCCTTATAGTATTGTATTTATTAGAGTTAACATATATAAAGCTTTTTCTTTAGTTTTTTTTTATAGTTATTTTTGTTCTATCAACATTGAGTATTCAAAAGCTAAATCTATTTAAGTCCAAATTAATTTATGGGTTGTAATATCAACAGAAACATAATGGAACCAGAATTAATCTCAAAATGTTAAGGTTCACACTTGATATCATATTTTTTTTGTGTGATTGGATGTCTAATGTTATTTAATTAGGAATGATATATATATAAATCTTATTTTTGACTCACTCCAAAAGAGAATATTCGACTTCCGGTGGGGCGTATAGTTGTAGTGTTTTCTGTGGTTTTACATGCAATGAGGGACGTGGATGTATTAATTCACAAACTCGGATTGTACCGTCTATTAAAATACGCTTTTTATGTATACAAGTGTGAACAGTCAATTTTATTATATTATTATTATATTATATATAATATATATTATTTATTATAGTTATATAGTCTTCGGGACAATGAGGTAAAATACAATTAGATAATCATACAACGAGTTTATACTTAAATTAGATTAAATATCAAGGATAATCGCACGGATATTATAACATAGAGAAAATTTATCATGCTGCTGGCCAGATATTTAGCGAATCTTTGAGTGAAATCGTTGAGCTCGAGTATATGATAAAATCCCAGATATAGTTGCGATAGCGTATGTACAAAATATATGTCTATTGCCAACAACTAGTATATGTCAACATAAAAGAGTTCGCGGAAAACCCTATACGATGGAGACACGAATTAAAATGATAAAAGGGTATCAAGAGAAAAGACCTCACGTGCAGATGAATCACTTACCCTATTTGCCCGGCTTGAGACTCAGCAGGATCGTGGGAGTTCCCCACGTTGTAAGGTAGAAGTACAACTAGCGATAACCTCATTAGCTATTGCCCCGCACACCGGTCCTACTGACGTCAACGGAGTAGCCCCGGAGTTTTGTTGCGGGTCAGATTGAGCAAAGTCGCCAGCCTGGAAAAAATAGGACTAAGATAACAGCTGAAAAAGTAGAGCAATTGGATCGCTAGATACTTAGTTCTGCTTTTTGATTGATTTAATTGATCGGTTGGTTGTCTTATGGTGCCTCTGTTCATATGTACGAGCACTATGTTGAGTCACTGCAGAGATAGTCTTTTTGGTTGTTGAAAGGATTGTTTTAGGAATAATTGGTGACGGTTCGCAATAATATGATTGCTTTTGGGATCCTGGTAGAGTTTGTGGAGGGTTGAATAATGGCGATAAGTTAAGGTCTATATTGGTCGTAGTTTTGTTTGCAGAGTCTCTTGTGTGTATGTTGGTAGCCTGGCTTGTTTATGCTGTTTCTTTTAATTGGGTGTAGTTGGCGCTATTTCCTATGTATGTTTAGTTCTATTTATTATTCGTCTGGTTTCTTGTTTATTTTTGTGTGTGGTTGGTTTTTATTGAATGTTGATAATGTTGATTTAGCGAGGTAGATGAATTATTGATGTCTTGTTTGTTTGGGTGTGACGTTGTTTAGTGTTATACTACTAGTTGGTTGTGTTTTGTAGTAGTGGCCGGTGCTACAGAATTTTTCAGGGATGATTTATTTAGTTTTGATCGAATAGTCTCATTATTTAAGTGAGCAGAAGTCAGCACCTTACATGTATGTTTTTGTATTGTTTTTTTTTTTGCAGAAACAGCGGATAAATGAGTAAGGTTTTTAAGTAGGTATTAAGAACAATAATACGAAAAAGTTCGTTAAGAAAGCGGGTTTTCTTTTTGAAGGAAAAGGTTTTAAATAGAGGCAGGGAAGAGAAAAGGTCGCCATTGTAAAAAGTACAGCAGAAGTGACTAACACATAACATATATAAGTGTAGATAAAAAAATTAAAGAAAAAAGATTTTTTTAACTTGTATTCTTAATAATTTTTTTTGTGCTATAAAGTGTGCGGTGTAGCATAAAATTTAAAATATAATAAAAAAATAAACGGCATCAAAATAGGAATATAATAAAACATATATGTATATTTATACAGTAAGTGGTTATTTGTTTTTATAAAGTAAAAGAAAAAATCCTTATGTGAATTTTGTTTGGGTCCAGGCTGGCAGGATTGAGGCAGATCATTTGATATTCTCTGACAATTTCGGAAGAGGAGAACTGGTGGTAGAGTGGACCGGGCCCGATTATCCTACATTTAAGGGAATACTTATCCTGGACGTTGGTCTTCCATTAAAGGGGCTTTATAAGTCACAGGATAAGCTCCGGCAAGGTGATCAGGTAACCAGTGTTTTGTCTTGGGCAGCCAGTTCGCAAGTGTCTCGGTCACCCTTTGTGTTACTTTAAAGAAAGGAAAGGTATATATATACACATACATGCATATAGCTATTAGATTCCTCTTTTTTTTTAATTTTGATGGCCTTATATATATATATTCATTTCTATTAGTTATTTAAAGTTAAATAAAAAAAAAGTAAATTTAGATCTTTTTTTTTTCCTTTATTGAAAAGTGTGTTCGGATTAAAAAAAAAAATCATTCATCACTAGGCGTTAGTGCATTAAGATATTACGTTCATTGTAAGTGCCTGAATTTTAATTTTTGTTTTCTTTCTATAAGCCTATAGTTTCGGTTTGTTTTTGTTAGGAAAGGGATATACCAAAAGAAATACCAGGGAAGTTTAAGTTTGAAATACACTGTTAAAGTGGAGTGTTGCTAAAACCACCTAATAGAGCTCAATTAGGAAGGGTGTAGAATTGGGTAACTCGCTATTGTGCGGAATTAAAGAATTTCCCCATTTTTTTTAGTTAAGTTTCTTTCCTAGTTTTTTCTCAAACCAAGAAGAAACTAGTATTTTTAGGCGTTATTTTTAATTCCGTTTTTTTACCTTTAAAATCTAAAGATTTTAATATAGGCACACGTATTCAGTAAATTAAGTGTATTGTCATTTTGTTTTTATAATAGTAAAACCAGAAATTCGTTTATCCGGTTATATAATTATTAGGGATTAAGTATAAATAAACATATTTAAAATATTATTGTTAGTTGATAGTTTTTTTTTCTTAAATAAATATGTAATCAGTCCTTGTTATTTAAGTTGAACAAATGTGTGTTTTTGCTAATTTCCTTTCTTTCAGGGCGAGGTGATGTGAGGTAAGTAGTACCGAGTTAGTGTGTGTGTGGATCAGGGGACTCAATAGAATTTTTTTTATGGAGCAGAAGTCCAAGGTTGGGAGTGCAAGTGGAGGACATTACCGAATAGTTCTCCCTCTTAAGTGTTTCCAGTGTTGTTTAGTCTTTTATTTTGTGTAGCATTATGTTTTATTGGTTATTGGTCTCTGGATTGCAGCTGTGGGTTGGGACCTGCCCTGGTGATGCGGACGAGCTAGCTGGCATCATAGCTGCTTTGCCTTATGAAACACGTAACAATGAAGTCGCTTTTTCAGTTAAGTCGAAGTTCCTACTTGCTAGCCTATATAATCTTTACCATCACTGCTATCATCCATGATGATGGCAGTAAAAAAAATTATTTTCAAGAAGTATTTCAGAGTTTACTGTTCTTGTAACAACACAATGATCAGGTTTTTTATATGTATGTATATATAATTGTTGTCTTTTATTTAGTACTAGCTGGCCCCAAGTTTTTTTATTTTGAACTGCCTCTCGAAGAAAATCAAAATTGTAATAACACACACAGTTTATGTGTTTGTCATATTTTATATATGTGCATACATATGTATGTATTTTAAAATGTAAAAATTTAAATTTTTACAATTATAAATTATATTTTATATATTTTATTTTAATTTTAACTATATATTTACTGCAATGCTTTTTGATAAACTAGGATTTTGTTTTGCCTTTATTAGCAAATACGAATAATGATGACGGGTTACCAACACATGAGCATCCATCGCATGGTGCCTTAAGATTCAATTCACATTCATTAAGCCATTGACCTTGAGTTTTATTTACGGTCATAGCAAATGTCAGACGTATTAGAAATTGTATGCCTTTAAATGAATACGGCATATCTGCGGGCATTATTGGTATACGTGGAATCAATAAGACTTCGCCTTTGTACCAACCAGTTAATATAGTTGCTACTATAATGTTATTTAATAATTTTTTAAGCTAATCTTGTGCTATTACAAAGCCGTGGTGGATTTATATTGCGTAATAGAATTACTGGTGCACCAACTTTTAGCTGTAGCAATGTTGAGTTGAAGTGACGACACTGTAGGTAGGACGTATTATTTTGATATTTTTTATATTAAAATTTTTCTTTAGCCGAATTCTGCTATCAAAAACTTCAAGCATGTTTTAAATGTTCTACTTCAGTTTTGATATTCTATATCATTTTTGTTCTAGTTCTGTTTTGTTTTAATGTTGTTCTAAAACACTTTTATTCTCTAATTCTCTATTTTGGTGGCAAAGCAAAACATATGTGTTTGGAAGTATGTATTTGAAAATGAGAGTGTTCTATACACACACTACTTGAAATTTACGTGATTGCTTATAAAACATTTTTCATTTTTTTTAGTAAAAGTTTTTTAACATATCGCCACAAACAAAATGCTTTTAAAAACGCATTTAGTTCATCTGCTGGTGTTGATCGTGATATGACTGATAAGATTTGTCTGAAATCGCCTGCCAATAATATAAGAGCACCCCCAAATGGTTGTTGGTTGCCATGTAAATCTTGCAATGTTCGATCCAATGCCTCAAGAAATTTTTTATGCGCCATTGTGCATTCCATATACTAATCTTGCATATTACCGATAGACCGTATTTTTGCCAAAATTATAAAAATTAGATAAGTTTTACCAGTACCACCTGAAGCATCTAGGAAGTAAATTGCACCAGTTCCTGCATAATCAGTTTTCATAAGTGTTGTAAACGTTTTTATATTTTTTTCCACAGTTCTAAAGGTTTTGAAGGACTGCATGTTGATATTTTAAATGTTGTGGATGCATTCCATGTAAAATATCGCGGAACCTCTTTATGGTTGTGCTGCTCGCTCGATCACATTTTCAGCTGAAAAATATATTCGCTGTCTATTTTCTAAATTAACTGCCAAACGAACTACAGTCGGATACCTCTTTTTAATTCCTACTTAAATATGCGTGTTGTGATGTCATGACGATCAGTTTGCCATTGGCCTGGAAATAAACATTTTTAATTTCATTCTAAATTGGAATGCAATTAAAAGTGATGAATAAATTAGCACGACCATAATTGCGAACGTAGGTCATAGCATCTTGAATATATTCATACATACATTTGACGTCGGCTGCCGGTATAGGTAGCTGGTAGAATTTTTAATCGACCAAGATCATTTATATTGCGATCATTATTAATTGCATCAGGTAAATCAATATCTATTCCTCTGATCGCAATTGACGTTAATTTTGTCAAATAAATAATAGCAGCTCTGATTCTATTTTTGCTTACATAGCTACATGAGTATGTACGAATAGTTATTCATACTACTTATCTTTTTATTTGTAAATTTAAGATTCCACAATGTTGCGGCGTAGTACATCTGGTGGTGACTTCTGTTTCAGAATTTCCAAGAAAATGTATCAGCAAAAAATTGTATTCTTCATCAGAAATAGGCAATAAAGATCCTGCGTTGTGATATATTTGTCCTTGTACTTTTAATGTTGACATGAACCTTCCAGTAACTTTATTGTAAGCACCAAATGACGTCATTTGAAAGCAATTTTATTAACCTCGTATATGGGTTAAGATATGCTTCGATTGTGGTGTTGTTTCAGACACTAATGAAGGTAATGGTTCTGGTGATTGGCTTAGTTCTGGCAGATTAACATTGCCATTTGCGCAACATAAGCTTGGTGTTTCCTTTTTATAGTGAAATGCTTTGCAATGGACACATAATTGATCCATGCTTCCGATATTAATATTGGGATGTACATTATAATCAATTGTCGGATCGTAATTAAATGCAAGACGCATAAAAACTCTTGAAAAAAACCGACTTCAGAACAGACTTCATCTGTCTGCCTATAACGGTTAAAGAGTATGGCCAATAAATTAAATCACATTAACTATTGGGACTCCCTTATATTCCACCTCCAAACTTTATACTTGTTCAATAGTTTGGCAATATACATCAAATTACAGCAACTAAAGGGTCACCCTTTAATTTCTAAATTATATACTTGCTGTTGTAGTAGAATTAGCAAAAAGGTTCTGTGTAAACGGCTCTTAATGGGTTAAGTATTTTTTTTAAATTTAGTATTTCCTTAAAGAACTCTTTAAAAGCTTTAAAATGATACCCATATTGATATTTAAAAGAAAATTAAAATTTCAGAGCCCCGTAACTCGGAAAATAGGGTCGAGCGCCAATAAAAAAAAATGAATTCGAGTTAAAACAAGTCTAATTAAATTGAGAATTTACATTACCTTGTCAACATTAGTAGTTCAACTATACGCATTTAGTAACAAATCTAATTTAGCGAAGCTACACTAATCCAAAAAATAATACCAAGGCGATAGAGAATCGAAAAATAAGAAAAAATTAGAGTACTCTGAATATTTCATAGAAAATAGCGATTCTGCAGTACCTTTTATAATCTATCAATCCAATATTAGTATCATTGGCTTAAATCTAGTTTACGGGCACCGCTCCAAAATAAAAAAAAGTTGCCTATAGGGTGCAAAATGCAATTTTAAGCAAAAAATGTAAAGTGAAAAATTTGGCGGCAACCCTTAGTTTCGGAGATACGGCCCTCTAATATGGCATTTATCGAGTTGTTGTTGGCGGAATGGGACAATATGAGTATCATTGGAAAGGGAATATAAGAGGCTATTTATTGAAGCAGGAAAAAAATTGAAAAAATAAATAAATAAAAAAATCTGGTGAGGAAAAACATTTTTTTACAAAATAGTTATTCGGAAACCTTTAGAAAGCGAAGCTGCTATTGGTTATACCATAGAGGAGAAAATCCTTTCAGAAAGTGAAGCCGGTGTTGGTTATACCATAGAGGAGAAAATCTTGTCGTCCGGCCGAAGGCCGGTTACGCAGGAAACCTTTAGAAAGCGAAGCCGATGTTGGTTATATCATAGAGGAGAAAATCCTTTCGTCCGGCCGAAGGCCGGCTACGCAGAAAATCTTTAGAAAGCAAAGCCGCTGTTGGTTATACCATAGAGGAGAAAATTCTTTCGTTTTCGAGTAAAGTTATGTTTATATGGAAAAAATAGTTTTGTTGGAGCCTTACCTAATTTTTTTATTTTATTTTCTATTTAATTGAATAGGCCCTTAAATTCCCTTTCCAATGATACCCATATTGTCCCATTCTACCATCGAATATATGCCTTATTAGATACAAAAACTTCGGAGGTCCGTAACTCCGAAACTAAGGGTTGCCGCCAAATTTTTCACTTTATATTTTTTGCTTAAAATTGCATTATGCACCCCGTATGCAACTTTTTTTTATTTTGGTGCGGTGCCCGTAAACTAGATTTGTTCCATAATTTTTCTTAAATTGGTTAACTAATTGTTTAGATTTTTAATTTATTTCTAATCACCCAGGATATATTTTTATTGGAGTAGCCTCGCTGAACTAAGTGCATAAATTAGATAACGAAAAAATATTTTATGTTAATTTTTGGTTGGCTAATTTTGATGTATTGAAATTATACTTTTATTTACTGGATTTATAAATAGCTTTATTGATCATTTAAATTTTTAGTCAGAGGAAATACTTGAAACTTCTTTAACAAGATCTATATATTCATTTTCAGGGATTTCATTCTTTATCAGCAACGCGTTCCCGTTATTTGCTGGGTTGTATTAATTAGTATATGCTAAAGAATCAAGCATTTAAGCGGGCATTTTTTTCCTTTAAGCACTTTGGTAATGTATAGGTAAAAGAAGTCGCAATACAAAATCGTCTGGACAATACCGGCAAAAATTGCAATCAGATCATAGTGCGATTCAACAAAAAAGCGATATACCCAATTAAGCAAATAAAGTGCGCGGTACGATCCTAACGCGAACAGGTAATGACTGGTGATTGATTCGGCCTCCCCAGTTTTGCTGACCATAAACAACTGCGGCAGAATAGCAACTGATTCCAAATAAATGGAGAAAGTCCACAGAACTTCCATGACGGCAATGTCATGGTTAATTAGAATAGATAACAAGACACATGGCACCAAGAGAAACTCAAGCCGGAACGAATCATGACTGTGATCGTATGTTGCCTTAAATTTAACGTATATGAGGTAAACCGTAGCACCTGATGACGCCAGGAATAGTACTTTCATAACAGAATTATACAAGCTCACATAAGTCGTAAACAAATCCAGATACCTTGTCAGGAAAACAAGTGCAAATAGTATTTGTGATTTGCCAGAAATACCAGCACAAGAGCGTGACTTCCAAATCTTTAAAAGCAATATTATTATAGCAAATATGTGAGCCAAATCGCCGACCAAACGGAAAATATTCATTGTATTGTATAACGTGAAATGACGATAGACTCCTGCGATAATTCAGTGTTAAAGTATTGGCTTAAATCTAGTTTACGGGCACCGCTCCAAAATAAAAAAAAGTTGCCTATAGGGTGCAAAATGCAATTTTAAGCAAAAAATGTAAAGTGAAAAATTTGGCGGCAACCCTTAGTTTCGGAGATACGGCCCTCTAATATGGCATTTATCGAGTTGTTGTTGGCGGAATGGGACAATATGAGTATCATTGGAAAGGGAATATAAGAGGCTATTTATTGAAGCAGGAAAAAAATTGAAAAAATAAATAAATAAAAAAATCTGGTGAGGAAAAACATTTTTTTACAAAATAGTTATTCGGAAACCTTTAGAAAGCGAAGCTGCTATTGGTTATACCATAGAGGAGAAAATCCTTTCAGAAAGTGAAGCCGGTGTTGGTTATACCATAGAGGAGAAAATCTTGTCGTCCGGCCGAAGGCCGGTTACGCAGGAAACCTTTAGAAAGCGAAGCCGATGTTGGTTATATCATAGAGGAGAAAATCCTTTCGTCCGGCCGAAGGCCGGCTACGCAGAAAATCTTTAGAAAGCAAAGCCGCTGTTGGTTATACCATAGAGGAGAAAATTCTTTCGTTTTCGAGTAAAGTTATGTTTATATGGAAAAAATAGTTTTGTTGGAGCCTTACCTAATTTTTTTATTTTATTTTCTATTTAATTGAATAGGCCCTTAAATTCCCTTTCCAATGATACCCATATTGTCCCATTCTACCATCGAATATATGCCTTATTAGATACAAAAACTTCGGAGGTCCGTAACTCCGAAACTAAGGGTTGCCGCCAAATTTTTCACTTTATATTTTTTGCTTAAAATTGCATTATGCACCCCGTATGCAACTTTTTTTTATTTTGGTGCGGTGCCCGTAAACTAGATTTGTTCCATAATTTTTCTTAAATTGGTTAACTAATTGTTTAGATTTTTAATTTATTTCTAATCACCCAGGATATATTTTTATTGGAGTAGCCTCGCTGAACTAAGTGCATAAATTAGATAACGAAAAAATATTTTATGTTAATTTTTGGTTGGCTAATTTTGATGTATTGAAATTATACTTTTATTTACTGGATTTATAAATAGCTTTATTGATCATTTAAATTTTTAGTCAGAGGAAATACTTGAAACTTCTTTAACAAGATCTATATATTCATTTTCAGGGATTTCATTCTTTATCAGCAACGCGTTCCCGTTATTTGCTGGGTTGTATTAATTAGTATATGCTAAAGAATCAAGCATTTAAGCGGGCAGTTGCAATTTTTTTCCTTTAAGCACTTTGGTAATGTATAGGTAAAAGAAGTCGCAATACAAAATCGTCTGGACAATACCGGCAAAAATTGCAATCAGATCATAGTGCGATTCAACAAAAAAGCGATATACCCAATTAAGCAAATAAAGTGCGCGGTACGATCCTAACGCGAACAGGTAATGACTGGTGATTGATTCGGCCTCCCCAGTTTTGCTGACCATAAACAACTGCGGCAGAATAGCAACTGATTCCAAATAAATGGAGAAAGTCCACAGAACTTCCATGACGGCAATGTCATGGTTAATTAGAATAGATAACAAGACACATGGCACCAAGAGAAACTCAAGCCGGAACGAATCATGACTGTGATCGTATGTTGCCTTAAATTTAACGTATATGAGGTAAACCGTAGCACCTGATGACGCCAGGAATAGTACTTTCATAACAGAATTATACAAGCTCACATAAGTCGTAAACAAATCCAGATACCTTGTCAGGAAAACAAGTGCAAATAGTATTTGTGATTTGCCAGAAATACCAGCACAAGAGCGTGACTTCCAAATCTTTAAAAGCAATATTATTATAGCAAATATGTGAGCCAAATCGCCGACCAAACGGAAAATATTCATTGTATTGTATAACGTGAAATGACGATAGACTCCTGCGATAATTCAGTGTTAAAGTATTGGCTTAAATCTAGTTTACGGGCACCGCTCCAAAATAAAAAAAAGTTGCCTATAGGGTGCAAAATGCAATTTTAAGCAAAAAATGTAAAGTGAAAAATTTGGCGGCAACCCTTAGTTTCGGAGATACGGCCCTCTAATATGGCATTTATCGAGTTGTTGTTGGCGGAATGGGACAATATGAGTATCATTGGAAAGGGAATATAAGAGGCTATTTATTGAAGCAGGAAAAAAATTGAAAAAATAAATAAATAAAAAAATCTGGTGAGGAAAAACATTTTTTTACAAAATAGTTATTCGGAAACCTTTAGAAAGCGAAGCTGCTATTGGTTATACCATAGAGGAGAAAATCCTTTCAGAAAGTGAAGCCGGTGTTGGTTATACCATAGAGGAGAAAATCTTGTCGTCCGGCCGAAGGCCGGTTACGCAGGAAACCTTTAGAAAGCGAAGCCGATGTTGGTTATATCATAGAGGAGAAAATCCTTTCGTCCGGCCGAAGGCCGGCTACGCAGAAAATCTTTAGAAAGCAAAGCCGCTGTTGGTTATACCATAGAGGAGAAAATTCTTTCGTTTTCGAGTAAAGTTATGTTTATATGGAAAAAATAGTTTTGTTGGAGCCTTACCTAATTTTTTTATTTTATTTTCTATTTAATTGAATAGGCCCTTAAATTCCCTTTCCAATGATACCCATATTGTCCCATTCTACCATCGAATATATGCCTTATTAGATACAAAAACTTCGGAGGTCCGTAACTCCGAAACTAAGGGTTGCCGCCAAATTTTTCACTTTATATTTTTTGCTTAAAATTGCATTATGCACCCCGTATGCAACTTTTTTTTATTTTGGTGCGGTGCCCGTAAACTAGATTTGTTCCATAATTTTTCTTAAATTGGTTAACTAATTGTTTAGATTTTTAATTTATTTCTAATCACCCAGGATATATTTTTATTGGAGTAGCCTCGCTGAACTAAGTGCATAAATTAGATAACGAAAAAATATTTTATGTTAATTTTTGGTTGGCTAATTTTGATGTATTGAAATTATACTTTTATTTACTGGATTTATAAATAGCTTTATTGATCATTTAAATTTTTAGTCAGAGGAAATACTTGAAACTTCTTTAACAAGATCTATATATTCATTTTCAGGGATTTCATTCTTTATCAGCAACGCGTTCCCGTTATTTGCTGGGTTGTATTAATTAGTATATGCTAAAGAATCAAGCATTTAAGCGGGCAGTTGCAATTTTTTTCCTTTAAGCACTTTGGTAATGTATAGGTAAAAGAAGTCGCAATACAAAATCGTCTGGACAATACCGGCAAAAATTGCAATCAGATCATAGTGCGATTCAACAAAAAAGCGATATACCCAATTAAGCAAATAAAGTGCGCGGTACGATCCTAACGCGAACAGGTAATGACTGGTGATTGATTCGGCCTCCCCAGTTTTGCTGACCATAAACAACTGCGGCAGAATAGCAACTGATTCCAAATAAATGGAGAAAGTCCACAGAACTTCCATGACGGCAATGTCATGGTTAATTAGAATAGATAACAAGACACATGGCACCAAGAGAAACTCAAGCCGGAACGAATCATGACTGTGATCGTATGTTGCCTTAAATTTAACGTATATGAGGTAAACCGTAGCACCTGATGACGCCAGGAATAGTACTTTCATAACAGAATTATACAAGCTCACATAAGTCGTAAACAAATCCAGATACCTTGTCAGGAAAACAAGTGCAAATAGTATTTGTGATTTGCCAGAAATACCAGCACAAGAGCGTGACTTCCAAATCTTTAAAAGCAATATTATTATAGCAAATATGTGAGCCAAATCGCCGACCAAACGGAAAATATTCATTGTATTGTATAACGTGAAATGACGATAGACTCCTGCGATAATTCAGTGTTAAAGTATTTTAATGTTTTCTAAAATAATTGCCGTTTAAAATCAAAAATTTTTTCACGCGTATACCTTCGATTAGATATATGTAAATGTCATCACAAAGCAAAGTATAAAAGGCACAATCTTTAATTCTAACAAGCAACATATACATCCATATAAAAGAAAGTGACGTGGCTAGAAAAACAAACCAAATAATAATATAAAATATTTTAACAGTTGTCCAAAACAGTACTACAACACTAAGCTAAATTATTTTGTTTTACTGCTTTTACTTTTATTTATGGAGAGTTTTTCAAAATATAATAATGATAAATAGTTCAGTTCTATAGAATTATTTTTGTTCGTATCACATATTACCATTATAAAAACTGAAAAAACAAAACATCGCTTTGCGTTAAGTTTAACTCCTCACATGAAAAAATAAATGAAAATATCCATGTACAAATGTACCAGAAACAATTTACTAGTGCATGAGCTCTTGGTATTTACTAAAGAGCTGCACAAAATGTTTTAAATATTCTATGTTCTAGTGTACACTACTTCCAAACTCAAAATTTCATTGTAAATATAAATATCAAAACAAGCATAACAAAACGTGGCTCTCACTATAACAAAACAGCACCATTTGAAAATTTTCTCTTTACAGCTTTGTTAGTGCTTGTGTTTTAAAACAGAGTAGAACATCAAAACAAAAGGCGAAAATGAAGTAAAAAAACGGTAAATCATAGTAGAAACATCGAGTGCACTAGAACAATATACAAATATACATATACAAATATATATATATATACAAAAATGCTCACAAAAATAAAGCAGTTTTGTTAAATAATGGGATTTAAGGCTGTTGAAAGAAAACACTTTTATATAAAGAAATGATATGCAAACATACAAATATGTTTTTTTTATTACAGGCTATTTTATTGATAAAAAAATAAATTTTTCAAAAATATTTTTGTAAAAGGATAAATACTGAACCACGTGTTATTAATTTTAAATTCTTACTAATTGCTGAACTCCCTTTAAAAACTTTTGTATAGAACTTATGAAAAAAATATTTATTTTTATCGAATATAGGCAAATTTGTTTTTTTTTTAAGTATATTTAATATAAATAGATAAAATTTTTTGGAAAAAATAATTCAATTAACATTTTAAATAAAACAGAAATTATAATGGGTTTTAACCTATTTTGTGCGTTATCAAATTTTAAGGTTGATGACACTGTAGCTAGGACGTTTTATTTTGATATTTTTCATATTAAAATTTCTCTTTAGCCGAATTCTGCTAACAAAAACTTCAAGCATGTTTTGAATGTTCTACGTCAGTTTTGATATTCTACATCATTTTTGTTCTAGTTCTGTTTTGTTTTGTTTTAATGTTCTAAAACACTTTTGTTCTCTAATTCTCTATTTGGGTCGCAAAGCACAACATTTGTGTTTGGAAGTATGTGTTTGAAAATGAGAGTGTTCTATACACACACTACTTGAAATTTACGTGATTGCTTTTAAGATATTTTTCGCATGCTTGTGCAGCCCTTTAGTATTTACAGATGATGTGCATTTTTGTATCAAATGTTGAAGAGTTGCCCATTTTTGTCAGCAGACTGTTTTTGATGCTAGTATAGTCATATGTTATGAATTTGCCTTGTATATTCTTTTCCTTATAAAAAATATAGGCAGTACATCTAAAAAAAACTCTATCAAAGCAATGAAATAATGTATATGGTACATTGCAATTGTTCTTTGCAATACAAATATCTAAGTACATGTAAATTTTTAATATTGATTTAAATTTTTCACAAATTGAACAGCATTGATTTAATCATCAGTTGCAAGATTTACTAACTCTTAACAACACCACAATTGCTATATATGTTGACATTTTTTGTTGTTTTAGCATAGCTTATTTAATTAAAATATTATAGTTTATTTGACCTTTATAATAAATTTTATTTTCTAATTGTTCAAGCACTAGATCAGTTTATTTAAAATAAAATATATTGTTTATTCTTTTAATTTCGATATTTCGCAACACGGGTGGCATCATCAGAAAATAGGAAATAAAATTATTAATAATACGTTTTTTTCAAACATAAAAATTAAATTGAAAAAATTTTCGTTTAATCAAGCTCAACAAAAAAAATCAAAACCCAAGGCAGATTTATTTTACTAGGTAGTGTCGTCCGCCCAGCTGGTTTGTAGTTAGAAATGTCAAAAGTTTTTGTATTTTCCTTTGTTTGTTTACGAATCAGTCAGTTTGCAGAGAGAGGCAACGAAGAAATACTCTCTTGTGCAGCCAGAATTGAGTATTTTCGGACGTGCAGACTCAAATTTTAGTGATGCCTAGTTGAATACACACTTTTAGTACACATTTACGTACAATTATACGGCAACACTGCCTCATTTTTATCTTTTTTCGATCTTCAACAAACTTTTTGGATTTTTTCAACAAACCTGCGCGAATTTTTAAATAATATTAAAATAACATAAAATATTAAAAAAAAATAAAAATTCTTAAAAAACTTCTTTTAAAATAAAAATACAAATAATACAAAATATAAAAAAAAAATTTTTTAACTACTATATGAAATATGTATATGATAAATTTGATGTATAGGACCCACTTTTTGACCTATAAGACCCATACCGTAAAATTCGCCAAAAATCTAAAAACGCAGTTTAATAGCCCATAGTCTTGGCTACATTTTGCCATCATTACTTTTTTCCAGACCAGTTATTGTCCCATACGACCTATGCAAAATACTGTTTTCACGTGAGTCACTCAATCCACTTTTTGACCTATAGGACCCATACCGAAAAATTCGCCAAAAATCTAAAAACGCAGTTTAATAGCCCATAGTCTTGGCTACATTTTGCCATCATTACTTTTTTCCAGACCAGTTATTGTCCCATACGACCTATGCAAAATACTGTTTTCCCGTGAGTCACTCAACCCACTTTTTGACCTATAGGACCCATACCGAAAAATTCGCCAAAAATCTAAAAACGCAGTTTAATAGCCCATAGTCTTGGCTACATTTTGCCATCATTACTTTTTTCCAGACCAGTTATTGTCCCATACGACCTATGCAAAATACTGTTTTCGCGTGAGTCACTCAACCCACTTTTTGACCTACAGGACCCATACCGAAAAATTCGCCAAAAATCTAAAAACGCGGTTTAATAGCCCATAGTCTTGGCTACATTTTGCCATCATTACTTTTTTCCAGACCAGCTATTGTCCCATACGACCTATGCAAAATACTGTTTTCACGTGAGTCACTCAACCCACTTTTTGGCCTATAGGACCCAAACCGAAAAATTCGCCAAAAATCTAAAAACGCAGTTTAATAGTCCATAGTCTTGGCTACATTTTGCTATCATTACTTTTCTCCAGATCTGTTTTTGTCCCATACGACCCATGCAAAATACTCTCTTCACGTGAGTCACTCAACCCACTTTTTGACCTATAAGACCCATACCAACATAAAATATAACAAAACAAAATAAAAGAAAAAATTTTGAGAATTCTAAAATAGCAGTTAATTTTAATTTAAATAATTCTTGCGAAAAAAAACCGACTTCAAAACAGATTTCATCTGTCTGCCTATAACAGTTAAATGTATGGCCACATAAATTAGGTTACATTAACTATTGGGACACACTTATATCTCTTAACTTTATACTTTTTCAACTCTTCAATAGTTTTGCAATATACATAAAATTGCAGCAACTGTAGGGTCACTCTTTAATTTCCAAATTCAAATTATATAATCGCTGTTTTAGTAGATTTAGCAATCAGGTTCTATGTAAATTGCAACCGTCTGTCTGTAACGGTTCAACATAAGATTATATCAACTATTTAATTTATAATATAACATTTTTATACTTCTTATTATACCAAATAAAGTAGTGGACATTCCTTTTAAAATTAAGGTGTTTGTATGCCACGGTTCAAAAAATACGGCCATATAGAACAAATTACAATAATTTTGGGAACACCCTTTACTAAATTCAAATTATAAGCTTCTTGTTAAAGCGGACTTAGCAAAACATGTCCCTTGTAAATTTCAGCTGTCTGTCTATAATTGTTCAAAGTCCGGCCACAACTGTTCAAAAGTATGGCCATATACATTTAATTTAATGAACTGTTAGCGCACCCTTTAATTTAATAAAGACATTGAGATGCTAACTGCATATTTACTTACAAAATCAATACAAATTTCAACCAATTCAACTGTGTTGGATATTAATGAATCTTCTGTTATTTTTTACAATTTATTTGAACTAATACATAACCAATTCAATTTAATTTGAAACGAATTGCAATTCATTTGATTTAGAAACATTTGTTTTATTTTTTATAATTTATTTACAAATTATGATATTTACTACCTTTAACTGTTTATGCATGTTGCACTTTTTCATCTTTACTGTAAAATAATACTAACAAATTTAAATTTCCAAATCTCTGTAATAGTAATAATAATTAGAAGTGGATGAATTACTTTAGGCACCAGATATAACTTTAGGTATAGGTTTGAATTCAGTTCAAACTTAATTTTCAATTCGATGTAAATTAAATTATCCTAGTGTTATTAAATTGGGCTTAAATCCAGTTTACGAGCACCGCTCCAAAATAAAAAAGTTGCATACAGGGTGCAAAATGCAATTTTAAGCAAAAAATGTTAAGTGAAAAATTTGGCGGCAACCCTTAGTTTCGGAGTTACGGCCCACCAAAAATTTATATATCGAGTAGTTGATGGCGGAATGGGACAATATGAATATCATTGGAAAGGGAATATAAGAGCCTATTTATTGAAGCAGGAAAAAATTAAAAATAAATAAATCTGGTAAGGAAAAATATTTTTTTTACAAAATAAAGAAACCTTTAGAAAGCGAAGCCGCTGTTGGTTATATGGAAAAAATACTTTTGTTGGAGCCTTGCCTGATTTTTTATTTTATTTTTTTCCTATTTAATTGAATAGGCCCTTAAATTACCTTTCCAATGATACCCATATTGTCCCATTCTACCATCGAATACTCGATATATGCCTTATTAGATACAAATACTTCGGAGGTCCATAACTCCGAAACTAAGGGTTGCCGCCACATTTTCACTTTACATTTTTTGCTTAAAATTGCATTTTGCACCCCGTAAGCAACTTTTTTTTAGAGCGGTCCCCGTAAACTAGATTTGTTCCTTAAATTGATTGTAATATCTAAATATCCAAATCGGTCAATACGGTGCAAATAGGTTTCGACTATCCTTGGAAAGCCGAATTTGATGACAACATTAACGGCTTGACATCAGGATAAGATTTCTATAAATCCTTGCCGGAAGTCATGAAATACTGGATTTCTATGCGCTGAGCCAATTTTGAGTAAATAAACAGTAGCCAAGCTCAATAATTTTGTTTGCTAAAAGTTCTGCTCGCTACTTTGAATTAAAAAAGATGATAGATTGAATAAAAGTTTCGAAAAAGAGTGTTTAAGCAATGTACCTGTTGGCGTTCTTGAACAATTATATAATATTGCATAACCCCCTTCAGCGTTATCTCTTCCATTAAATTTATTTCCTAGGGTTCACATAAGCTTTTCCATAAAAAAAGGAATCCAAGGAACCTTAGGCAATTTTTTAATCCAGCATGCCTTGAAAATCAAGTTACACCCTTCATCTAATACAACTATCTTGCAATGGGACATATTCGCAACTTTCTTTTTATTATTTAAGTCAAGAATACGCCCAGGATTAGCAATAAGTTGAACTTTTCAATATATACCACCAGAATTAATATAAAGATGTTTCGTCATCCTT
Organism: Gymnosoma rotundatum; assembly: GCA_916610165.2. Classification (NCBI taxonomy): domain Eukaryota; kingdom Metazoa; phylum Arthropoda; class Insecta; order Diptera; family Tachinidae; genus Gymnosoma; species Gymnosoma rotundatum. Next base: position 77,643,411 of record OU744337.1, read on the forward strand.
TAAAACAAAAGTAAACCACAGAGATGCCAGATATTGTTTTTGTTTTTAGTACAAAAAAAGGTAGGCCAGACTGTACGTTTTTCATAAATTCACATTGTATGATACTATTAATGTTAAAAATCATAAATAATTATTTCAAATAAATTATGTGCATATGCCGAAGTTATTTTCAAGTATCGCCAACAAATTTAATTTTGGTACATAGAATATGAAGTGTAAGCAGTTTTTATAGAAACATTTTTATGGAAAAAATATCAATATTTTTACTATATTTGTTTCACATTTTATTGTAAACGCCACTTTTAGGAAATAGTACTTTAGTTGATGGGGCATACGTAAAGACAGGTTTATAAAAATTTTTTACTTCAAGGTATTAGAACTAAATAAATTCAATAAGTTTTTATGTTTTTTTTTTATCTTTTTGACAGAAAAGTTGGATAATAGTAACACTGAATGCAATTAGGTAAGATTTTAAACTGGAAAAAATAATAATTATAACATAACTAATTACAATTTTATTAAAAATTAGTTTAATTCAACTAAAATTGCCTGATTAACATTTCATTAATCTAAGATTTTCAGATTTTATTGAATTATTGATTAAGTATTAAAAAAATATTAAATGCGAGTATAATACATTAGAACGAAATCTACTAGATTTGGTTTGAAATCTTTTCCTAAATCTAGTTCATTTAAACTTGATTTTTTTGACAGTAGCAAGATTTCACATGCACAGCAAACAGAAAAATAGTCGGAAATATACTAAAAATCACCTAGATAATGATCGAAATCTTATAAGAATAAGATTTCAGTGTAATGTAGATGCATTATTAACAAAAACCATATTTTAGAAAAAATCGTCAAAATGTATTAAATAAATTTGTTATTAATTTCTCAAAAAATCTTTCGCACACATATACAGAGGATGAAAAACGAATCAAAAATATTAAAAGTTATTTTATGAAACACTTTTTGAAAACAGTTAAGAAGTTAACTTTGCAGGATTAAAAAATCGTCAAAATGCATTATATAAGTTTGTCTTTAACTTCTTACAAAATATTTCGCACAGAGGACGAAAAACGAATTTAAAGTATTATTAGTTACTTTCTAAAACAATCTCTGAAAAAAAGGTAATTAGCAAATTAAAAAAAAAACGCCAAAAGGTATTTAATTAGTGTATCACTAATTTCTGAGAATATATTTCGCAATGCTTGTTAGCGATAGGAAAGAAAAAAGATATTAATCTAACGTGCTACCAGTTATCTTCTTAAAAACTTTCTGAAAAATTATTAAGTAGCATATATTTGGAAAATTAGAAACACTCGTGTCAAAATACACTAAATAAATTATTTTTTAAATTTGTAAAATATTTTATAAATATGACTAATCCATAGGCAAGGATAAATAAGTAATAAATAAATTAATTTAAAAATTTTCTTTTAGCATTAACTAAAACAAAAGGCAATAAAGAAATAATTTGCGAATTGTTATTTTATTGAATTTAATTTTAAATTAAGTATTTCTTGTTTAGCGTTTCTTGTTTAAGTTAAACAGAATTAAATTTTAAGTACAGAACACAAAAATTTAGAGATATACAAGAAAACTAAGACTGGTCATATTCCTCTAAAGTGCCAATATTAAAAGTCTTTGTCCAAGTGTTTCGTGATTATTTGAGCACTAATATATGAAATTGTATCATACCTTTAATAATTTACCACATTCTTTCTGGTTTTTTTCCTCTGTTATGCAGATATTTTATGTTTTTAGTACAAAACGAAACTTGGACTCACTTACAAGAAAGTAAAAAGTAGGCCAGACTAACATTTTTTACGCCATTGATTGAACTTATCAAATTAATTATTTTGGACTTACATTTTATAACTTCACTATGTTTTTATAAATATATGTATATAACAAAGCATATAAATAATTTTTACTCCAAAACCATATTACGTATGTGAGTCACATATAGTATGCTATAATTAGTAAGCATTTAAATAAATCTGTTTCCCAATCTTAGTTTTAGAATCTTATTATTATTTACCGTCCCTTAAATGTTTGTAAAAATAAAATATTAAAATACATAAAAAACCAAGAACTTAAATATTTTTAGTTTACAAAAATTTACAGTCCCAGAGATTTGGACACAAAATTAAAAAGCTATCATTTAAATTCACTTAAACATTTTTAGAAATGCTTTCGACAAATTTCAAAGTTAAAACTTCTTAAGGAAGTTAATTAAATTTTTTAAATATCTATTTAATAAAGTTAAAGCAATGAGATGTAAAAATTTATTTATTTTCCAATATAAGCCAAAAAAGTAGCTTCCAGGAATATAAATATTTTTTAACAAAAACTTAACCACAATAATGATTCGTACGGTATGATAATCTTAATTTTCTTAACAAAAGTGGGTGTACAATTAAACTTCTTCATAAAACCTAATAAAACATGTAAGATTTTGGTGTTTTTAGTTTTTTAACTTTCTGCTATTAGACCTGAATTTTTTCCCTTATAAATAAAAATACCTTTTATTTACAATTTTTCCCGACGTTTCGTAGATATTTTGTCTACTTTTTCAAGGGATCGTCTATTTAAATAATAAAACAATTATTACAATAAATTTTACGCAATGAAAACAAATTACTTACAAAAATTGTGGGATTTTACATTTAAACAAAATTTTAAAACATATTAGTAAATATTTGGACTTTTAAATTTTCTGCAAACAAAACAAAACGAAAAATAACAAACACATCTTAAAATTTAATATCACAGTTTATTTTATATTATTGTTTAAAACCACTCTGTAGCTTGCGTTTATGTTGTCCGTATCTTCTTTCAGGTTCATTGTTTTGTGTATATTCTGTTGTATACGTAAGCTCTCGATTGTGAAACGCTTTCTTTCAATGTTTTCTATGTCCAGTATTTTAACATTATCAATATCAGCTGTGTGTGTCCAGTTTGTAGTATGTGTTGTGCGAGTGCTGTTGTTTCTTTTTTCTTTGTTATGTCGATTTTATGTTCTCCCATTCTTGTCTCTAAACTTCTTTTTGTTGTACCAATGTATACAAGTTCGCAGTTTTCATTATTTCCACCCTTACATTGGATTTCGTAGACAACATTGCTTTTTTGTTTTTTATCAACTGGTGTTTTTGTTTTTGAAAAAATTGCGTTGATTGTTTGGTTTGGCTTGTAGGCGAAGCATGCGTTTGTTAATTTGATTATTTTTGTTATTGTTTTATTATCGATGAGTTTAGGTATAAAAGGTACACTGTAAAAATTTCTTGTCCTGTTTCAAAACCGTTTCACTTTCAACTTTAGCGTTTCTTTTTTTAGATCTAAGTTCTTTGCTTATGTTGTCAACTAGTAAATTAATGGTGGTATTGGGAAAACTATTTTTCTTCAGTATATTTTTTATTACTTCTATATTTTTATTGTGAAATTGTTCTTCACTAATATTTAGTACTCGTCTTATAAAACTTTTCGCTGTGTTAACGATTTGGCTTTTCGGTTGGGTGGCGTAGAAATTCATAATTCTGCCCGAAGATATTTCCTTAGCATACCAATTAAATATAATCTGGTTGTCGGTTCTAAAAAGTAATGTATCTAAATATGCGATTTTGTTGTTATTTTCTATTTCCATGGTGAACTTGATTTTTGGATGATAGTCGTTTAGAGTCGATAGAATAATCGACTTGTAATAATTGTTTTATTATTTAAATAGACGATCCCTTGAAAAAGTAGACAAAATATCTACGAAACGTCGGGAAAAATTGTAAATAAAAGGTATTTTTATTTATAAGGGAAAAAATTCAGGTCTAATAGCAGAAAGTTAAAAAACTAAAAACACCAACAAACAAGTAAGTGGCCAAATAAATACACAAAAATGTAAGATTTTATTTTTGTCATGAAAAGATGAAATTAATGTATATTAAGCTTTGGTAGCACCTGTACTAAAATATATATCTGGTCTAGTAGCATATTCTGCAAAGCAGATGAGAAACACAAATTATTCTGCACAATTGAGAGATTTTTTCTCTCTCTCGCTCTCAGCTAAAAAAAAGTTTGTTGGAAAAAGTTTGTTATTTTCTCGCACGTAAAATTCAAATATTAAAACAAATACAATCTCATAAATTAAAAACTCAGAAAACATTTATCTTTGCTAGGATTAGTGTTACTAATCCACATTTACTACTATCACTTGCTCTTTGAATTTTTGTCTTTTCTTACCGACCTTTGTTACCACTTGCTTACGTTCACCGCTTACAAAAAAAATCCTATTTATTTTCTATTTCATCCTCCTTTTATAGCAATCTTGGCTACGACTCCCTAACTACAAAACCACACAACTTCGTATGGTTTGAACCGATAGCGGTTGTGTGGATTGTATTGGATGCTGTTGCCTCTCTATGTTTTGTCTGCTGCTATTTGTTGTCCTGTGTGTTTGGCTGCTCTTTGCTGTTTTCCTCTCTGTGTGTTGTTTTGGTATGACTGCTTTTTGTTGTCCTGTGTGTTCTGTGTGTTTGGCTGCTCTTTGCTGTTTTCCTCTCTGTGTGTTGTTTTGGTATGACTGCTATTTGTGTGGGTTGTATTCGCTGCCGCTGCTTTTCTCTACTGACGCCTCCTGCTGAAATAAAATAAATTTAATTAAGTCGTAGCGAATATTATTCGCTTCCCCCTTAAGTGGATGTAATCCACATTCCCACTAAAACGCAACACCTGTAATTTTCATTATTTATTCAAACATATTAATTTTCTTGTGTGGCTTTAAATTCCCTTTAAGTCCTCACACTACTCCCCTCTCTCGCTAACGATCGTACCACCACCCTACCCGACGCCGATATCCTGATGCGATACGACCGATCGCCAAAATCCCGCCTAAAGCACAACCGTTTACGCTTCATGAGAGCGGTTGCGATTTCCTCCTGCAACTCCTGAGGTACGTTTGCCCAGTTTTCCTCGTTCGGAGGAGCGACTACCGGAGGCAGCTGGACACGCTCCTGCTCCTGTTGCAGAGCCTGATGGACTAGTTCTTCTAGGCTTCCGAGGCTTATTTCGCCTAGCGACAGGACGTCCTCCTCTACTCCACTGAGCCTTAATTCCTCTGCCTCCTCTAAGAGCAGCGGGTCCTCCACTTCTCGCTCCAGCTCCGGGCTCACCCGACCGTCCAAAATCGCCAGCTTTCTGGGCGATACAGGGAATTCCACGAGAGGATCTGGATCCTCCATCTCACTATCTGTTTCCCCCACGGTCCAATTGATTCCCACGTTGGCGATGTACTGGCGGTATTTTCGGCGCCTAATCACGCAGCGATCAATCCTCGCCTCTACCCAAATCCTCGTCTCCCACTCCCTCTCTGAAGCCTGCGACACCTGTGAGCTTGACGGTTGCTCATCCGGGTCAAACTACCCATCTTCGGCTTCCGTTAGCAGACTCCCATTTGATATGGCGGTCGATTGCGAACAGCGAATTTCACCGGCCACGTCTTCGCCCTCAGAGTCCGTGTCCGAAATGGTAATGGTTTCACCAACCCAGAGGGGTACTTTTCCGTTCTGGTTTTCGCGACAGTTCATCTGCAAATAACATTCTATTAAATTAAACGCATGTCAAAGACACGGACCACACAACCACACAACCACAGCTCTACTACACACACACTTATTTTATATACATGTATATATATATAAATACAACTACTCTGTATACTCAAAACTAATTAATAGTAATATTTTTTGTTTTACAATATATGTATGTAAACTAATAATAATAATAATAATATTTTGTTAACGAATAATAATATTTTGTTTTACAATATATGTATGTAAACACATATAAACATCACTCTGTTAACTAATAATATTTTTTTTGTTTTAAAATATATGTATGTAAATACATATAAACATAAATTTATTTTTTTATTATATGTATGTATATACATATAAACTTTTTTTCCTTCTAGTTGTTTTATTTATACATTTTTTTTATTTTATTATTTTGCATTATTATACACATCACTATTAACTCACATTCTACCACCGTTGTACTTGCTTGTTTTTTTTTTAATTCATATTTTGTTTGTTGTTGTTTTTTATTTTTGTTTGCTGCCGGTCGTAAAAATTGCGACTGCTTGCATGCACTGTTTTAACTAAACTGACGTAAGATGATTTAATTTGAGCATACTCTCATGATCATACCAAAGCGTTTGATCGAACTTCCACCAAATGTTGCCATTGTAGTTTTTTTTTTTTTTGTGTAATTCATTTATTATATTAGTTTATCGGTATTAAATTACTCACGGCATTATATTATTGAATTCATTACTTACATTATATATATTTTTTTTTGTTTTTTTTGATTGTTTTTATTATTAATATTATTATTTTATTAGTATTATTTCTATTATAATTATAACTATAATTATTATTATTATTATTATTACTATTATAATTATTATTATTATTATTCACTTTTTCTCTTTAATTGACTCTGCTCTGGTTAGTTATTTCTATTCTTTTCTCCGCTAGATCCCACGTACACTTTTAAATCACTGATATGAGCAGTGCGCAGGGCCTTCTGATCGTCCTTTTGCACCTGCGCAATAACTGGGGAAATTAAGGAGCGAATACGGTAAGGGCCATCAAACTTCGGTGCAAGCTTGGCCGCAAAACATTCGGCCGCGTTGGACGAATGATGTTCTTTCACCCAGACTAATTCGCCTATTCTCGGACTCCATTTCCTACGCCGCAGATTATAATAACGAGCGCGGTCTTTTGCCGCTCGTACCAGGTTTCTCCTGACCAGATTAAAAATTTGTTTCATCATTTCGGCCTTTTCTTCTGGCGAAATTTGCTAAAATTCTTTCCAGAAATGATTTTCGCAGTATTTCACCCGTAGCTCGACGCAGGGGTATCAGCTCAGACCATTTAGAGAACTTGTCGGTAAAGACTAGTAACATCGCGTTCCCGTGTTTTGACCTTGGTAATGGCCCCACAAAATCGGCACAGACGATAGCCCATGGCTCTTCCGCAATTGTTGACAGCATTTGGCCTGCCGGCTGATGTTGGTCAGGCTTATGCCGCTGACACACTTGACACCTGCGGACATGCGTTCGAATATCTCTGAACATCCCTGGCCAATAATACCTATTACAGACAGGCGCTATTGTTTTTCGTACTCCCAAATGTCCAGCTGTGGGTGAATCATGATTCTCCTTTAGCACTCTATTCCTCTGAAATGAGAGGACACACAATTTCCATACTACTGCCTCCTCGTCGTTATCTGCTATCGGCAAATGGCGGTAGAGTTGGCCCTCTTGAATGGTGAAATCTGGGAATTTGTCTGGCTCCTGTTCTACCTCATTGCATCTTTTTCTCCACCAATTACACTCTAGTGAGTTCTCCTGCAAGGCTTGACGTACTGTGATTGGGTCCCTGGATAAGGCATCGTCTACCACATTAAGTTTACCTCGACGATACTGTACTTCAAAATTGAACTGTTGGAGTTCTAAGGCCCAACGCGCTATTCTTCCAGATGGGCTTTCGATCGAATTAAGCCATTTCAACGCCAGATGATCTGTCACTACTGTAAAGGGGTAGCCTTCAAGGTAAGGTCTTAGTTTCCTTATGGCCCATACGATGGCTAGACATTCTTTCTCCGTTGCCGAGTAGTTCATCTCTACCGGGCTTAGCCGACGGCTCGCATAAGATATCACCTTTTCCTGACCGTCAAGCTGCTGCGTCAGCACCGCTCCCAATCCGTAGTCACACGCATCAGTTTGTTGAGTAAACCTCTTCGTAAAGTCCGGGCACGCTAAAACCGGGGCTTCGGTAAGCTGTTTTTTTAACTTGTCAAACGCCTCCTGCTGCTCTTGGTTCCATCGAAAGTGTTTTCCCTTCTTCAGCAACACGTTTAGTGGATAAACCGTTTTTGCAAAATCAGGCACAAATCTTCTGTACCACGACGCAACCCCAAGGCATCTTCGTAGCTCTCTTACATTTTTAGGGGGTTGCAACTCTTGAATGGCCGCTATCTTTTCGGGATCTGTTTTTATGCCACTTTCATTGACCACATGGCCTAAATATTTTATTTCCTTTTGGAAAAATTTACTGTTCTCATGGTTAATAGTCAACCGAGCCTCTCGCAGTCTTTTAAACACTTTCTTTAAGTTTTCCATGTGTTCTTGTAAGGATTTACCTAATACCACAATGTCATCCAGGTAAGCAAACGCATGAGGCTCCATTTCCGCTCCAATCACCTGGTCTAGCGTACGTTGAAAAGTCGCGGGGGCTGACGTCAACCCAAAGGGCATCACCCTCCACTGAAACAAACCCTTTCCAGCTACCGTGAACGCTGTGTAGCGCTTGCTATCTTTTGCCATAGGTATCTGCCAGTAGCCGTTTTTGAGGTCTATACTGCTTATAAACTTGGCCTCTCTTAGACGATCCAGTATAGCGTTAATTCTAGGCAATGGATAAACGTCGGCCACCGTTTTAGCGTTGAGCAGCCTATAGTCTACACAGAGCCTGAGGGAACCGTTTTTCTTCGGTGCCATCACAATAGGTGCGCTATACGGGCTCGTTGATGGCTCGATATACCCGTTCTTCAACAGCTCATCAATCTCCTCATTTATACGTCTTTGCATCTCGGGATTACGTTGCGCGTACCTTTGGCGGACCGGTCTATCATCTTTAAGAATTATTTTGTGTTCGGCCAAAGAAATCGGGCCTCTTACCTCCTTGAATTTTCCTAACTCATGGTCCAGGAACGTCGCAATAAAAAACTTTTCGTCTGAAACGGATGTACCAGGGTTTTCGTCCTCCTGCTGCTCATGTGCCGCCATTACTTAGTGCTGAACTTGTGAAAACCGTATTCGCTGGTCACCACAACGTATCTCGCACTCCACCGCCTTCAAGAAATCTATTCCCAGCAACACATTGTCCCACATTTGGGGCATTACCCCTAGCTCTAAACGGCAACACTTACCACCCAATCGTACCTCCGTCCGTATGGCCTTCTTTACCTCCACGGTTGTTCCGTTCGCCAGTCTGATTCGACTTTCTGATGGACTCACTTCGATGCTTCTTCGCAGGCCCCTCGCCACACTCTCACTTACATAGCTTCTGGAGGCACCGGTGTCAATGGTGGCCTCCAAACGCTGTCCGCCAAGCTGAACTTGTGCCAGTAAACGGGTGTCTGTTAGCTTGAAAACATTTATTGGCGCAGGGGTTGATTTCCTTGGTTCGCTACCACCCCTTGCTCCTGGCGCGACCCTCTGGCGTTTCCCTGTTCTCTTCGACAGCACTCCCGAGTTCTTATCCCTCTTCTACCGCACTCCCAGCAAAACAATATGCTTGGGTTGGTCCAAAATCTATACCCGTGGCCGTCTTGACCGCATCTGCGGCAGGCAGTCACGGGATTAATGGCTGCCTCTTCGGCGGGAACCACTTGTCGGGTTCTGTCGTCTCTTCGCTGTGGTTGCCGAACCTCCCGGCGCTCGTGGCCTACCTCCAGGTGCGATGCCTTTATTACCTCATAGTCTTCGGCCATTCTTATAAGTTCGTCCAGCGAGGTGAAATCTTTTCTTCTAATGTATAGCTGATAGTCTACTAAACAATTTTTGAAAATTCTATCTAGCTGGTTTTCTGTTGTATATCCCGCATGGCGCATCATGTTTTGCAGTACCACGACAAAGTCTTTAAAAGACTCTCGTGGTTTTTGTAGTCGTCGACGGATGTCGTCCTCCAGGCCCTCGAAGTACTGTGGTGGCAAAAAAAAACCTTAGAAAATGTTCTCTGAACCCCTTCCATGTTGGCCACTGGCGGTTGTTGTTTCGGTACCACAATAGGGCCGTATCCGTAAGCAATTCGGGCATTGTTCGGGGCAGTATGTCCTTGTTAAGGCCATAGACTTCTGCGAGTTCTTCTACCCTTTCTATAAACGAGATTGGGTCTTTCCCGCCATCATAACGAAATGACCACTTTCTTACTATATCAATTACGGCCGCATAAGGTAAACCCATGGCTTGGCTGCTGACGTTTTGTTGTTGGGGAATGTCTTGGGCGTTGACATGTTGTTGTTGGAGATCATCGTGGGCGTTAGTACCCCGTGATGATGGGTACAACAGGTGGCCTGTGGCCGCCTGTTGCCCCATTTTTAACGATGTGACAGGTAGTTCCACTTGCGGAGTCATCCCTGGCGTGTTGGGTGTCGGGCAACACCATGCTTACTTTCCAGTTCTTCGAGCCGGTTCAGCACCTTCCCTTCGTGTCCAGTTGCCACAAAGGTTGACAACCTTTTTCCCATATCATCGACGGTTCCACCAGTATCTAGACCAAACTCGTCCAGATATTGTACCAGCTCGTCCTTACGTAGTGAATAAACCCACGCTGTGCGAACCATGTTTGCAGCCTCTATAATTTTGTTTGTTTCCGGGTCCCTGCTCGGGCGCCAAATGTAAAGAACCTCCGGTTACTCCGGGTTTATTGTGCGGGTTTAGCTCAGCCCGCTAAGGTCCGTTTTAAATAAAAAAAACCAAAAACACAAACGTTTTCTTTTATTATAGCTTTTATTTAACACTTTTCTCTCAACTTTTGTTTTTGTTTTAAATACTCAGCGTAAGCCTTCGTGGTAACATTAGCCGACGTACTAATCACTCCTATACCTCAATTTCTATTCTATGGCTTTGCCCGAATGTTATTCAGGGCCTACACTTTCCCTAAGCTTTCCGGGTGAGAACCTCCGGGAAAACTGTCTATAGCTTTGCCCTGAGCCAGTGTCCTACACTCCTTGCTCGATAAAGAGGTAAGCCGGATGTAATCCGTCTGAAATTTCCTGCACTTATCTTTACTAGGATTAGTGTTACTAATCCACATTTACTACTATCACTTGCTCTTTGAATTTTTGTCTTTTCTTACCGACCTTTGTTACCACTTGCTTACGTTCACCGCTTACAAAAAAAATCCTCTTTATTTTCTATTTCATCCTCCTTTTATAGCAGTCTTGGCTACGACTCCCTAACTACAAAACCACACAACTTCGTATGGTTTGAACCGATAGCGGTTGTGTGGATTGTATTGGATGCTGTTGCCTCTCTATGTTTTGTCTGCTGCTATTTGTTGTCCTGTGTGTTTGGCTGCTCTTTGCTGTTTTCCTCTCTGTGTGTTGTTTTGGTATGACTGCTATTTGTTGTCCTGTGTGTTCTGTGTGTTTGGCTGCTCTTTGCTGTTTTCCTCTCTGTGTGTTGTTTTGGTATGACTGCTATTTGTGTGGGTTGTATTCGCTGCCGCTGCTTCTCTCTACTGACGCCTCCTGCGAATATTATTCGCTTCCCCCTTAAGTGGATGTAATCCACATTCCCACTAAAACGCAACACCTGTAATTTTCATTATTTATTCAAACATATTAATTTTCTTGTGTGGCTTTAAATTCCCTGAAGTTTAAGTCCTCACATGATAGATTATTCTTACAGATTGGTCTCGTTTTAAAAACAGTACATAATCCTTAAAATTAAAGGGTGTCCCTATACAACATACATATTTTAAGTGTATTATAAACTGTAAATGGCACTTCTTTAAAATTTGAAATGACTGCGTATTCCACTAGCTCTCAATATCAAAAAGTTATAAAAAATAAGTTTAAAAATTAAAGGGCGCCCCATAATTGATGTATATTTACTTATATAGGCCTATCTTTTGAACCGTTATATACAAACGCTTGCAAATAGGACACAATGTCGATTACTATGGCCGTTATAGTAACAAGTATTAATATTTAAAATTATAAATTAAAGGGTGCCCCAATAGCTTATTTAATTTGATGTATATGGCCACACTTTTACACAATTTTAGACAGACGACTGAAATTTTTCTAAGAACCTTTATTACTTACTCCGCTATAACAACAAGTATAAAGTTTCGATTTAGAAATTAACGGGTATTCCAATAGTTGATGTAATTTGGTGTATGTGGCCGAACTTTTGAACCATTACATACAGACAGCTGAAACTTACATGGACCTTTATTGCTAAGTCTGCTATAGCAAGAATCTTATAATTTGAGTTTAGAAATTAAAGGGTGCTTCCAAAATTAATGTAATTTGACCTATATGGCCTTTTTTGGTATAATAAAAAGTATAAAAAATTTTAATTATAAATTAAAGGGTTTTAAAATAATTGATATAGTCTGATGTACATACATATATAGCCAAATTGTAAAACGTTATAGACAGACTACAACAGCAAATATATAATTTGAATTTGGAAATTAAAGGGTGCCCCTATAGTTGCTGTAATTTGATGTATATTGAAACAAACTATTTAACATTTGAACAAGTATAAAGTTTGAGAATATAAGGGCGTCACAATAGTTGATGTAATCTAATTTTTGTGGCCATACTCTTGAACCGTTATAGGCAGACAGATGAAATCTGTTTTAAAGTCGGTTTTTTGCAAGTATTACTTTATAAACAGGTTTATAATTGGTTTATAATTCATATGAAGAGACTATAAGGCAAATTATAAACGGAAGTCTACACTTTTATGCCCGTTATATTTAAAAGTAAACACATACAATAAAAATCTAAAATGTGCGCTATATAATGTTGTTTTCACGTATGTTGCGAGTGTATTAATTTATCCGCTTTAGAAACAAGATTACCCCCTTTTACAATTTATGTATGATGCCTCTCTGTTTCGAAGTCCTTTTTTAAATATTTCTTTTCTATTATGATTTTTATCACAGAACGAATGCAATGATAGAAAAATTCAATATCTAAATCATATCCGAGTCTTAACTTGTTGCATGTAGTTTATTTTGATAAACGAGATCTTTTAATATTTGACTTAGTGTGCGCACGAAGCAAATTTTAATTTATTTAAAAATAATAATGTATCTCGTAGTGTTAAGTTAAAGTTAGGTATATTTAAGCGGTGTTTAAACGGCGTGTACAAGTCAAAATTGCTAGCCATATGTAATTTGTTGTGTATGTCAAAATCTGTGTTTGACATACGCTTTATAATTATCATGTTCTAACTTGCATATGTAACGTACATATTTAATAACCTCTAGTAGTTCAAAAGAAAACTAAAATGCTTAAAGCAGTATTGTCAATTATTCATTTTTAAGCAATAATTATTTAAAAAGAACAACGACAAGCACAATTCTGCCTTTCCTTATTATTAATTATATCAAAATTGCTATATGTTAAATTTTCCATAATATAAAATTGCACTTAGGCTGTGTTCGTTATAAGAACTCGTCACAAGCTCAAAACTATACGTTCAATTCAGGTACTTAGCGTAGTACGCATGAAGTATATGTAACAACTTAAAATTAACGACTCCTTTTTCTTGTTTATTTTTACATTTGAAGTTGTTAGTTGCCCTAATAAAACAATTATTTCCACAAAAAACTTTCTTTCTGCTATTTGCTATAAATTTCTACATTGGAACTGTCACCATTATTATTTTTTCTTTTACGTCTATACATACGAAAATTTCAAATACTCGTCTTATATGATTTTTGGAGTACATGTTCACCAAGAAAAAAAAAAAAATGTATTAAAAGATGGCAGTAAGGGTATTAAGTAAATTGCTACTAATTTTTTTACCATAATTGGTGCTGAGTTTAATTGTTAAACTGCAATAAGCGGTAATAATCTCCAAATAGTAAATTTCAATATTTCTTTTGTATCATTTTCTTTTCTAATATTTCAAGCACTTAGTCAATTTTTTTCAAATTAAAGCGTTGTTAATTAATTTTAATTTTTTCAATCTTGTTTTAAATAAAAAACTAACACATGTTACGACACATAGAAAAATATGTTATATTTCATGAGGTTTACACGATGTGTATTGATTTACATATGGAAAATCTTACATTCCATATGACTTGTACACGCCGTCTAATGACTTTTTTACACTTGCTCACATCTTTTATCAATTTGCCAAGGTGTTACATCTTCCCCATAAGTAATACATAGGGCTAAAAACCAACATCTTTACAAGATGTTCTATCTCATTTAGTTCCTCTCAACATCTTTCGATAATTTTAGTGTCAGCACTAGAAAATGGAAAATATAAAAACGAAACACTTGTCAAAGAAATTCAATGCGTAATGAGAAATTATGGAAGAGGCGCAAGGTTATTAATTTTAAAATGCCATACTCATAAATAATAAAAATAACTTTGAAATGTGTTTTATGACAAATACTCGAAACAAATTTGTCCTAAAATTATTTTAAAAATTTTTAAATAGTTATTCTTTCTAATATATTTAGAAAATAAAATATATGTGAAATCAAGCAGCATTAAGTTTTTTTCATTTTGTTATAATACTAAAAGAGTTTACCTAACAATTTCAAAAACTGAAAATTAACAAAATTAAATTTTTTAAATGGTTTAAAGCGGCTTTTTCGCTTTAAAAAAACAATGAAAACGATGTTTTATCTACGTGAAAACTCTCCTTAAAAAATTTCGTACATCTATTTGGAATATCTTATTCCCAAAAACTACAATTTCTTCGTTCTCAAGCATATCTTCTGCTATTCTTCAACAGCAGTAATTAAACCAAATATTGTAGACTTTGTTAGCCCCATTTTATTAAATAGCTTAATACTTCGGTACACGCATAACAAATTGCTTGTCAAAGATGAAAGATGTTGAAAATGTAAGCGACTTGCAGAATATGCAAAATTCTGTGCTACTTTAAAAATCGTGCCAAAATGGCGTCGTAGGTAACAACCTATTATTTCAGAAAGATGCACATATGGTGTTAATATTTTGTTATTTTTTACTCGTCATCTTAAAAAAATCAACTCTAATCGCATAGAGAAAACTTTCTTATGAATTATTTCTAAAGATTATACAGATCTGTCAACAATTCCGTGCCACAGATACTCTTTTAATCCACACTATCATACTTTTAGAGCACACATGCAATTTTTAACAGACGACTGAGTATGATATTGAATCCTGGCCTTTAAATAAATTTTTACGGTTCATACAAACCAGAGAACGGCACCGCCTACGAGTAGTATACAGAGGTGTCACGAGACTATAGTCGTCTCGTTTATTCTATGCATCTCTTTCTTGACATCCTATCGACTTTAATTTTGTTTTAATTTGTGTTTCTGTCGCAAGAAAAAATTAAATGTTTTATTATAGGCAAAATTCTAATTCTATTTTTGTTTATTATTTAGAAAACTGCATTAAATTGGCAAACAACATGTAAGTATGCAACATACAAAACTTAAAATTTGTCTTTTTATTAAAAGTTTACTTTTTTTAATTTTAGGAGTATAAGATGCATAAAAGGATGTTTACCAGGAGAGAAGCTCCACATCTTCCCAAGGGATTCTAAAAGGTAAGTAAATATTTTCATATTGTTCGCTCTGCAGCCTTATTCTGTAATTCTCGTAGCTAAATCTAATTCTCCATCGCTAAAAAGCTAAAAATAAATTACGGCAAATATTTTAGCTATATCTCCAAATTTGTATTCTGTATCTATAATCGCTTAGCTAAAATTTTATATTTTCGCCGTAGCTACTTTGCTATCAGTAGACTTATCCTTTCCCTCTGCCTTGATAAATTACAGTTGAAAAATGACAAACATATTGAATTAGTTTTTGACATTTTATATTAATGTCACCACACTTTGAAATTTTATTTCCTTAAAAATGATTGGCGTTTACCCACAAAAAGCTCTTAAAATAAATAATGAAACATGAATTTTTAAAAGTTATTTTGAAATGTACACTCAAAATGTTAGAGTTTTTCAACTTACAGACTTCACACACACATGTATTTAAAAAAGAAATATATATAAATTAAATAATAAGTTAAACATAAAACAATCAAACGCTGGAATTTTAGGCACATGTTTATAAGATGGCAGCCCTATTTGCTTATAATATTTTGTAAACAATAAACACGGTGGTAGTAAATATTTTGTGAATTGTGTTTGTTAAATAAATAGTATTTCAAATATAACAAAAAAGAAAAAAATATATAAAAAGATACAACAAAATGAGTGGCTTTTACAGGCGACATACAATTGCCCGAATAATTCGAATTAATGAACGCAATAAACTCACAGTGAAGAGGAAACGTTTACGCAGCTGCACGGATCCATTTGATATTTCATGCCAACAATTCCGGTCATTATTTAGACTTCCTAAGGACATTTGTCGGGAGTTAATTGCGGAAGTTTCGCCATACATGAAACATAAGCTGCGAAACACAAGATTATCCAAAACACTACGAATTTTAATTGCACTGCGTTTCTATGCACAAGGTAAAGTAATACTCGGGAAAAGGTATTTAATTTAAAATCCCTTATTTTTAATTTTTTAGGAAGCTATCAACAGTCAGTGGGTCAGGATTTTGTTCTGAATGTTTCTTAACCTATAGTTAGTCGTTGCGTTAGAGAAGTATCTTGCATTTTGGACGAGCATCTACTGAGAAAGTATGTTCGGTTTCCTACAAATAACGAAGAATATCAAAGAATTAAGCAATCGTATGTATATACAAATTAATCTACATATGTATGACAGTATATAAAATTGTAATACAAAATTTAATTAACAATGTACTATGTACACATACGTGTATATGGATATCTATGCATGTAATAGGTTTTACGAGAAATTTTACTTCCCTGGTGTGATTGGTGCAATTGACGGCACCCACATTAAAATAAAAGGACCTGGTGCGGACATTGAGCATGTTTATGTGTGCCGAAAAGGGGGCCATTCAATAAATGTTCAAGCTGTAAGTGATTAATAAAATAGATGAAAATAAAGACATTGACATACTCATTAATTTATTTATACTAAACACTTTTTGCTCCTTCTTAGGTGTGCGACATGGATTTAAGAATTATAGACTGCAATGCTAGATTTGGTGGAACAGCACATGATACCTCTGTTTGGAGAGCGAGTGCCTTGAGAGTACTTCTCCAACAGAAATACAGCAGTGGCGAGAGAGATTTTTGGCTTATTGGTATGTACTCAAAATGAAAACTTCTTTAAAATTATAAAAATAAGTTGTATTTTTATAGGGGATAGCGGCTACCCACTGCTACCATATCTAATGACACCAATTCAAGACGCAAATTTGACCGACGCTCAAGAATATTATAACAGACAACACCGCAAATCTAGAAATTGTATTGAGCGTTGTTTTGGCGTCTTAAAGAATAGGTTCCGTTGCCTAAGTAGAGAAAGAGTATTGTGCTACAATCCCGTGGCAGCAGGTAAAATAATAAATTCTTGCATTATATTGCACAACATACTCATTGGAAATGGAGTGACAGACGATGAGATTGACGGTTATAATTATAACGCTGAAGATGATAATGAAAATAGCAGTAATGCGGAAAATTTTGAAGATGGAGCTGCTATTCAAATCAGGGAAAATGAAAATGGTTTCCAAGCAAGAAACTTACTAATCCAACAATACTTTTCAAATTTTTTAAGATAAATTTATTTACGAGCTTAATTGTTTACAAAATTAATTATTAAATAATAACACTGCTCAAAATAGTTAAATTAAAAAAAAAATTAAAACTAAAAACGCCTTATGCTTTGTAACAAATTTCAAAATTCTCGGATTGTACATATGTATAGCAAAACAAAGCGAATATATTATAGTGAATGCAACATTTTTGCACGCATGTATGTAAAAGACTTTAATAACAATAAAATTATATTATTTTTAATAAAATAACATATAACAAGTACATTTTTAGCGATTTTTAATTCATATATTTGATTTATTGCTTTCTAATTCTTACTAAAAAAAATTTGAACTACACCGCTTTAAATTTATTTTATAAGAAAAATATTTTGTAAGTAAGAAGTCTTTATTCGTATGTATGTGTTAGATTACTGCACCAGCTATTATGAAATCGATCAAGAAATGTATTAATTATATAACATTAGGTATTAAAAGAAAACTACTTCACGTACTCAAAACTAATATAAAAAATGTTTAAATGGATATGCATGTCATTATGGAAGTCTTTTCAAAATATTTAATAATGTTTTATTTATAGAGTTAAGGGCTTTGGTTTGCACCTCTGCTATGTCATTCTTTCTGCGTTTCTCCTGCAGAATTTGTTTTTCTAATTCAAAAATTTCTTCGCTGGTATCTCGTTCTTTTCTTTCTTTCGGATTTTGCATTTCCTTTATATTTAATTCCCTGCATAATCAAAAACAATTTACAATTAGTTCTAAAATGAATATTGTTTCCTTACAAGGCCAGCAGAATAACTTGGTACAGGTTCCTCGCATTCGCTTATTAAAGAAACATCAGCAACAAGTTCGGCAACTCTCTGGATATAATGAAAAAAAAAAAACGTTTTTACTAAAAAGTAAATAAGAAAGAAAGAAAAACATACAAGTGGTTCGCCGACTGTTTCTTGCCCAACAACAGATTCTTTTTTCATAATTCCAATTATTCGTTCGTCCAACTCCGACAGTTTGTACTTTTGAGCGCCATTTATGCCGCTTCTTTCCAATGAGTTTTTGTACTCTTGGAACTTTTGTTTTGTCTTGCTTCTGTTTATTTGAAAAACTAAGGAATTAAACTTTATGTCCTAAAAATAGATAGAAATTTACCGCATGTTTGTCCAAGCTCTCTTCCAATTTTCACCATTTTTTAACGCTCCTCCCAAAGCGTTAAGATTTTCTGCTAGGACGTTTCATTGCTCAGCAAGACTTTTTGACCCGGAGGAATTCATAAATCTAAGAAAGGAAATTTTGCGTTTTTACTTTAAACAATATACATAAAGTTTTTTCACCTGTCATGGGCAAATTCTTTATGTCCCTCCATATATTGTATAAGCATATATTTTTGTTCTTTTGTCACCCGTTTTGTTGTTTCTTCCATTTTTCTGCTTCATAAAATGAAAAAATTTCAACAAAAAACATTTAATTAAAAAACATTTATTTTTTACTTACCTTAGCACCTTAAAATATTCGTTGCTAAAAATTGGCTTATTTTAGTAAAAAATAATAGCTACTTGGTTTTACAGAATTTAAATTTTTAAAGTTTTAGCGATAACCTTAAATGCTAAAATTACGGCGAATTCATTTTTTAAGTCATCGCCAAATTAAGCAATATACATACAGAATTCCCTTTACAGCTAAAAATCGCTAAATGGACTGATGTGTGTTTGTAAATTGTCAAAATTAGAATGAATCTTTATTTTCGATTTCTTTTCCTTATCAACTACTTATGAGAAGTTCGCTTTTTGTGTTTTTGCGAAACTTCCCTAGCTTAGCTTAATTAAGCTTATCAGTAGAAATATGAATACAAAAAAAATATCTGGTTGAATTAGTTCACACGCTTTCGGTAATAACAAAATATAAATGCTGCGTTAACAAAATTTAATTCACATAGGCTAGAGCTTATACAAAAAAATAGAATAGTAAGTTTGTTTATTTTAAATATTAGGTTACATCAAAAATAATTTTAAAATTAAATGAATAACCAAAACGTCTCACAATTCTTTAGATACTGACCTGACTTAATCTAACGATTTATTTGAAAGAGTGAAATGTTTAAACAATTTTGCATGTTGATGTATTGTATTGTTGATAGATACACTACACCCCCAATCTTTTAGAAAAATTTCATAAATTTTTTGTTAAAAAAAAATTTTGAAATTAAGTTGTTTTTAGTTTTATGTTATGTTACAATAATTTTTTTTTTTTTATTGGTATGTACTATATTTATTTCTTATTATATTTCTTAAGTAGATTTTTATGTATAATTTTAGTTTTACCATTTATATTTAATTCTACGTTTACATTATCTATATTTATTATTTCATATGGGCCATGATATGGTTTTTAATTTTTCTTCCTATTTTCTATTTTTATTAAAACTAAGTCTCCTATACTTATGTCTATGCTATTTTTATTTTTCTCCGAATCTAGACTTCTTTTTAATTTTGTTGCTTCTATTAATTTTCTTGCATTTTCTAACGAATTTTTTAGTCTTATTTTTAGTTCATTTGCGTAATTGTCAAGGTTATAAACTTTGTCATTGTTTGTAATCTGTTCACCTGGTAAGTTGGGTAGTTTACCAAAAACTAGTTCAAAAGGTGAGTATTCTGTATCAACGTGAGGTGTGGTATTGTATGCAAAACAATAATATGGAATCCATTCATCCCAATCTTCGTCTTGCACAAATGATAAAAAATATTCATTCAACACTCGATGATTTCTTTCTATAGTACCAACCGTCTCGTGATGGTAAGGTGTTGAAAAACTTTGTTCTATGCCAAGTAGTTTACATATCTCTTTAATCAATTCATTTGTAAATTCAGTACCTCTGTCGGATTTTAATGTTTTAAATATACCATGTTTCAATATAAGATTTTCAACTAATCCTTTTGCTACTTGCTTGGCTTCTTTTGTTTGTAATGGGCAAGCGATAATGTATTTTGTTAGTTCGCATTGCATGGTAAGTATATATCTGAATTTTTCTGATGGACGTAGTGGTCCTACTGTATCCATTACAATTGTTTCAAATGCGTTTGTAGGCGTATCTGTAACGTTTAAGGGTTCTTTGGTATGTTTTACTTGTTTATTCCTTTGGCAGAGATCACATGTATTTATATAGTCTTTTACTTTTCTTGTCATGTTTTTCCATATATATTTCTTTTTTAATCTCAGCAAAGTTTTTCTAATACCGAAATGACCTCCACTTGGACTTTTGTGGTATAAGTCAATTAATTCATTTTGTTTTATATTATCTTTTATTTCTTTTGGCCTGGTATAAAGTAATATTTCTACATTATCATACTTTCTATTTAATATATTTTTAAATTTCTCCGGAGTTATAATTTCAAATATGTCATCGTCTCTGCAGAGAGCAAATTTTTTACATTTAGAATGGCATTTTATTATATATGTGAGTTTCTCCAGTAAGTTACCTAAGTAAGTAGGATTATCGCTACACATAATACATATTTGATTCATTGAGTCATTTTCCTCTATATTTATTCTTTTGTCGACTTTTTATTTAATATAAATTTAATTTTTCTTGCATGCTTAATATCGTTTAAAGAAGTGCAATCCCAAATTGTGAGTTGATCAGACTCTTTTGAGGTTTTGCATTCTGAGGCCTTTATTTTGTTCTTTTTTATATCATTTTTAGTTTTGCTTCTTGTAATTGCTAATGTTTTCTTTATACTTGTATCATTTTCAGTCGGTATTAGTTCTTTTAGCATTGACGAGTCTAATTTGATTCGTGATAATGCGTCGGCATTAGTGTTATCTTTTCCTTTTTTGTAAATAATGTCAAAATCATAGTCTGACAGTTCAAGTCTTATTCGTGTCAATTTAGATGAGGGATTTTTGTGTGAGAAAAGTGCTATCAATGGTCTATGATCCGTAATTACAGTAAATTTTCTACCATATAGATAAGGTCTAAAAAAATTTATAGCCCAATGTATTCCTAACAATTCCTTTTCTATTACTGATCTATTCTTTTCATGTTTATTTAGAGTTCTACTGGCATATGATATCGGTAAATCCTTTCCTATTATACCTTGTGATAATACAGCGCCAAGAGCAAAATTAGATGCATCTGTGGTTAGTACAAAATTTTCATTAAAATTTGGATACTGAAGTATGGGAGGGTTCATTAATTTTGATTTAAGCTCTTCAAAAGATTCTTGACAGATTCCTGTCCATTCAAACTTTACATTCTTCCTCAATAACTTGTTTAAGCATTCTGCTATTTTAGCGAAATCTTTAATAAATCGTCTATAATAATTACAAAATGCTATAAAGCGCCTTACGTCATCTGCATTTGTTGGAATTGGATAATTTTTTATAGCTTCAAATTTTTGAGGATCTGGTTTGATACCTTCCGAAGTTATTAAATGTCCAAGGTATATGACTTCATGTTGCAGAAAACAAAATTTCTTTGGGTTTAGTTTGAGATTGCATTTTTTTAGTCTTTCTAAGACCTTTATCAAATTATTGTTATGGTGTTGTATGCTACATCCAAAAATGATTATGTCATCCACATATATAAATGCTTCTGACTCCAAACCTGAGAGTGCTATGGTTAACATGCGTTGGAAACTGTTAGAAGATATTTTTAAACCAAATGGTAATCGTGTGAATTGATAGTGGCCAGTTGGAGTTGAAAATGCTGTATATGGTCGAGATTTATGATCAAGTTCAATTTGGTGAAAAGAACTTGTCATATCCAGTGTTGAAAAGTATTTAGCGCGACCTATTCTATCAAGAATGTCATCTAGCCTTGTTAATGGGAATTTATCGTTTACAATTTTATTATTAAGTGATCTAAAATCCACCACCAGTCTCCATTTTGCTAAATCAGTTTGTCCCTTTTTAGGAACTAGAAGAAGTGGCGAATTGTAAGGGCTAATCGATGGTTCTATTATATTATCTTTAAGCATTTCTTCTATTTTTGAATTTATTTCATTTGTATGGGCCTGTGGTAATCGGTAATTTTTTATATAAACTGGATTATAATCATGCAACTCTATATTTTGTGTGTAAAAATTATTTGTAGTTAATTCTTCATCCTCTAGATGGAATACATCCTGAAATCTGTCAATAATAGAAAAGAGTTTATCTTTATCATCATTGTTGTTACTTTTGTCTAATGAGAGACCTTTTAAAATTTTATTAAAACGAGAGGGATCTTTTGTTTGATTGTGTTTCTTTTGGAATTGTAGAATCTCATACTTGTGTAATGGTACTACTTGAATTTTTAAATTCTCTAAAACTATATCCTGTTCCGTTGCATTTAGCAACTTTATGTGTTTGTGTCCTTTCGCAGGTACAATAACATTTGCCAAATAGACGCCTTCCGATATTTCTCTACTCTGTATTAAACTGTTTTCTTTTATATTTAAGTTAAATGGTGTTATTATCTCTGTTATTGCTGGTATTCTCACCCGATTTATACAAATTGAATTGTTTTCAATTGGAATTTCAATGGTTTCGTTCTCTATACGCATTGTTAAGATATATCTATCATAATCTATGTTACATCGATAATTGTTAAAGAAATCAATTCCTAGTATTCCGTCAGTCTTTATTGGAAAATCATTATTTACAAGTTGAATCTTTTGAACAATTAATTTATTTTCCACATTTATTCTTATTAAAACAGATCCCAATGTATTAATTTGGTCTTTAGAAATTCCAGTCAAATGACAATAGTCATCAGGGTTTTCGTCATATTGATTTAGAAGATTTTCTTTACATAAGGAAACATCAGCTCCTGTGTCTATTAAAAATGTTATTTCTCTGTCCGTATTTAGTACTTTTAATTTTATATAGTTTTGAAAAGTTGTGGTTATGTTACATATTTTTCTTAATTTGTTTCTTCCGGAGAAATTCCGTGAATGTTCTCCGGACCTTGGTAGTTTTCCTGGTTATTTATTTGATTAATGTTCCTAAATGTGTTATTAGTATTTCTGTTTCTGTTTACATTATTGTTGTTATTATTGTAGTTTGATCTTCGTCTGTCGAGGTTTGTGATATTCTGTCTATGCGTATTATTTAGTATTGTTAGTATTGTTTCTGTACTGATTCCTATTAAGATAGTGGGAGTTATTATTGTTCCTTGTATTATTGTTATTGTTATTATTCCATGAATTATTATTTCTAGAATAAATGTTTCTATTATTTTGTTTCTGTCTAACATTTTGGTACATGATGTTGTGCTGTGTATTAGAGGAAATGGCTTCTTCTGCAATTTCCAATGCTTCAGAGAAAGTTTTGACTCTGCTAGCTTCTATTGTTTTTGCTATGTCCCTATCAGTTAGTCCATTTTTAAATGCATTGAATGCAATTATATTGTTTGATTGTATTATTGCATTCCTATTTGCTTCACCAATATTTGAGATTTGTAGCTCGTTGAGTTCAGTTATTAAACTGTCGATTTTTTCTGCAAACTTTTGAACATCACCTTGTTGTTTTATTTTGTTTAAATTGTTAAGTATGTTATTTGGTGTTTCTTTAGATTTGTAACACTTTCTTAATTCATTGGTTAACTCTTGTAAACTTGTAGGCACGGAATTTTGTTTAATTCGATTTTGTACCCTTTGTTCCAATCTTGTTTTTAAAACGAATTGGAAAAAACTTGGTTTTTTGGTGTCTTCAAGTGTATTTTCTATAAATTCCAAATTAGAAATAAAATTACTTAATTCTTCTCTTCTTCCTCCAAAAATTGGAATAAGTTTTGATATCGAAGCCAAATCTGTCGTATTCATCTTGGTTAATTGAATATTTTCTATCCCTTTTGTCGTGTAAACTATTTTTTCATGTAAAGATGTAGGTAATTTTAGATCTAAGCCTTTTTTTGCAGTTATTTGTAACAACTTTTCCCTAAGGTCAGTGAAGAATGCTTCAGCTGCTATTTTATGTGCGTTAGTCAGTCGATGGTAATGTACGTTAAGTATAACTCTGATTTCTTCCAAACAAAAAAATAAATTTTTGATATGTTTTTCAGTTGTGTCTTCTTTCGTAGGTCTGTTGACGCTGAGGCATTTGTAGGATTTATCAAATCTTTCTTTTATTATTCTAATTTTTATTAATATGTTTTGCCAGTCCATAAAGCAATGTTTTTATTTTTAATTTCATATTTTAGTTTTATATTTTGTCTAAATTGTCGCTACGACTAACATATTTCTTTTTCAATGATTTTTTATGTAGCTGATACAGTTTAATTGGTAAATTTATTGCATCTAAAATAACAAGTATTAGTAATAATATGTATAGTGTATTTAAGTGTTCTGTGTGATCAATTATTCTAACATTATTTACAACGTTAGCATTAGGATTTTCTATTTTTGATTTTGTTCCACCCATAGCGGAAGTTTGTTTTTTATAAGATTTTATTTTCTTTTATTTTTTTAAAATTTTTTTTTTTTGTTTTTTTTTTTTGTTTTTTTTTTTTTTAAAGACTTTTATAGATTTTTTTATTTCTAATACTTTTTCTTGTAAATAGTTTTTGTGTTGTGCGCTGGAAGAGTTTATAATCTCGTCCTTCAGGATCTTTAGCTGGATCTTCTGTCGTGACACGAAATCTCGTCTGTTGCTTTTTGTAGCTATTTTGGTGTTTACGAATGGTACTTTTGGCTCTTCTATACGTTGTGTTTTTTTTTTTTAGGAATAATGGTTTTGGTCCAATATTGAGGATGTCAGGTTTTGCTTCTCCCGTTCCCTCATTGAGAATTTTTTGCCATCTGTCCTCTGCGGCTTTTAATTCTTCGAGGATATCTGACAGTGGTTCAGTCATATGTTGGAGGATGAAATGTGTCCTTAGGATTTGAGGAGGATAAAAAAAATATTTTTATTATTTTTTGCCAAACGTGCCAATGCACTTTTTGGACTTTTTCTTTTGATCCTTTTTTAGATATGCTACAGGCACTTTCTGATATGCTATAGGCACTTTCAGATATGCTATAGGCATTTTCTGATATGCTGTAGGCACTTTCAGATATGCTATAGGCACTTTCTGAATTATGGCAGGATCGCCATGTAGAATAAATGGACTGATGTGTGTTTGTAAATTGTCAAAATTAGAATGAATCTTTATTTTCGATTTCTTTTCCTTATCAACTACTTATGAGAAGTTCGCTTTTTGTGTTTTTGCGAAACTTCCCTAGCTTAGCTTAATTAAGCTTATCAGTAGAAATATGAATACAAAAAAAATATCTGGTTGAATTAGTTCACACGCTTTCGGTAATAACAAAATATAAATGCTGCGTTAACAAAATTTAATTCACATAGGCTAGAGCTTATACAAAAAAATAGAATAGTAAGTTTGTTTATTTTAAATATTAGGTTACATCAAAAATAATTTTAAAATTAAATGAATAACCAAAACGTCTCACAATTCTTTAGATACTGACCTGACTTAATCTAACGATTTATTAAAAAGAGTGAAATGTTTAAACAATTTTGCATGTTGATGTATTGTATTATTGATAGATACACTACATGGGTTTTTTAGATTTTTAGCGATGGAGTTTTAGCTTTAGCAACTTACAGAATAAGGCTGCTGATACGCGCGTGTGTGTGTTGGAATCAAATAAGATTCCGTAGGATGGTGATTATGATCATCAATGTCTGTCTGTTCGTTAGTTTAAAATATGTGTTCGGTTTTAACCCCTTTTGTTAAGTATTCGACCTTGTGTGTTTATCTGTCTGAAAATAATAGAGCCCGACCTAAATCGGGAAATCTTAAGTAAGCGAAACCGGTGTTGGTCATACCACAGAGAAAAAATTTCTTGCGTCCGGCCGAAGCCGGCTATGCAGGAAATCTTTAGTAATCGAAGACAGTGTTTGTTATTCTACCTATAGTTTTTTCGTATAGTATTGCCGCTAAACTTAATTTATTTGATGAAGTTATATTTATATGAAAAAAAACTTTATATGGTTGTTAACTGATTTTGTTTTACATTTTTATCTTTTTAGTTAAATAGTTATTAAAAATACCTTTCCTATGATACGCATATTGCCTCACTCCGTCATGAAATACTCGAGTGGCTGTAAAATACGCCACTGCCAAAAGTGATAAATGGTATGTTTTTTTTTTGTTAATTTTAATAAATTTAAATAAAATATTTACAAATCTCTACAATTTTAGATCCCATTCGCAAAGGTCTGAAGCCACAACACCTGCAAAGAACAATTCCATTACAAAATCTCAATGCTCATTTAAAATTTAAAAAAATGAGCCGGAAGTTAAAATACTTTGCCATATAGCTGCTAAAGATAAGCAAGATGAAAACCTATCTTCATAGTATAGTAAAGAAATTACACCACCCATTAGAGAAAGATTAATGCGTCAAGCAAAGCACAACAACCCATCACATGCAAAGTTACGCTGTTGGATGGCAGTATGTTAGCGTCAACTGTTTTTTTTTTACTTTAATTTTTATTTTAAATTCCTTTAAATTAATTTAAAATTTTGTGCTTGGAAATTGTATGTTTTAAAATTGCAACTAAATTTAAATGAAACAACAAAAATAAATGAATTTAAAAATATTAAAAGTAATTTATTTATCAGTCAAGTAAATGATTTTATATAATAATATAGTAATTAATAATAATAAGAATATTTAATAAAGACTTAAAATTTTACAATATTTGTTTTTTTTTTTTTAATTTTTATTACAATTTACAGATGTATTTTTTACAATATTAATGTGTACATATAAAATTTTTTTTGGTATAAATATGTTATGAAATTACTAAGAACTTTAAATAAATCGTGCTTGTTTTCAGTTTGCAAACTTAATATTGACAGACTATTTATTTTTTCTTTAGTGAACTTTAGTAAATTTGGAAATTCAGAAGGTAAAATATGTAGCTTTTTTTCATTACTTTTTTATATAAAATACACATTTGAAATGTAACAATTAAATACAATAATGAACATTTATCTACTCCTATTAAAGTTGATACAGAGATATACGAAATTCATGATAGTATCAACTGGAGCGCTATCGGTGTGTTATTTTATGTTTATTAATACGTGTTAGTGTTTGCAAAATTACTAAAGATTGTCTGCATAGCCGGGCTTCGTCAATAATTTTCTTCTCTGTGGTATAACAAACATCGGCTTGCATACTAAAGATTCTCCACATTCTCTGCATAGCCGGCCTTCGGCGGGGCGCATGGATTTTCTCCTCTGTGGTACAACAAAACACCGTCTTCGCTCACTAAAGATATCCTGCTAAATCTTTTTTTGTATAGTATTGCCGCTAAACTTTGTTTATTAGATCAATTTGTATTTATCATTTGGCGAAAAATTATAGTTTTTATTTTCAACACGTCCACAAACAATGATACTGCATTTCTGCCACAAGTCACAATTTCTGCGTTCAAAAAACAATGCAAATTTAAAGCCGTTTTCACTTCTTTAATCTTGTTAGATCACAGCATATCACATTTATGTTTAATTTCTTTATTTACGCGAATAAATATTACTTTTTTTTGTGGCAAAAACTATTTGTGTTCTATGATTTCTTGTAAAATTTTTTATTTTGTTTATTATGCCTTGTTCATAACAAAATAGCACTATATTTGCCTCTTTCTTGAGAAGCTGCAGAAAACCTGATTATATTGTTTTTCATGTGCCAAGGGTTTCACCTCTGTATGGTAAGTGACGGCACGAGTACACCACAACCATAAGTATACCGCATACTTATATTTTTCATACTCGAGTATCTTAAACACAGCAATAAAAAGTTTCGGTGTTTATTTTACCCATTCTTGTAAGTGTTTTTTGTTGTGGGTATATTTAAAACAAAGAGCCTAAAAACGAGTCTCAAAAATATCGCAATAAGAATTTTAAGTATTTTCTATACTCGTACGCGAGAATTTTTTAATTCTCTTTATTTGTAAGCAGGGTTACCACATTTTTACCCTATTAAAGTTTTTTACTGCCGTTTTATCAAATTCTGCATTGCATGAAGATCTATTTATAATCAATAAAAAAAAAAAATTTGATCAAATCTATTGCTTAAACATTATAAGCAGAAAAACAGGCAACAACCGTTTTCAAAAGTATGAAATACGACACATATTTAATGAATAAAATGCAATAAAAACCGCTTAAAGGCACAGCTTTTGTATACTATTTAAAGCAAGTATACTTATTTTGCTGCTGTTTTTTATGTACAAATATTTTCAGTTTATGCGTCTTGTTGTCATAAACGTGCTCCTAACGGTATTTAGAAAACAAAATGATAAAATATTAAATAAATTTATTTTTCGAATCCGTGCTTAAAAGGAAAATTACCGAATTTTTTTTTAGTTTTAAACAAAACTGTATATACGCAGATGTAATATTGCACTGACTGAATCTTATTAGACCTCATAAATAATAATTTGCAATAAAGTTTTTACATAATTACATATATTATTTTGTTAAATATAATTATTGCTTTTATACCTATTGATTAATTTTAAAAATCTATTTGCTTAAAGAATAGAATTTTTAAACTTCTATCATGTGTGACTAAAAAAACCCTAACAAAACCGTAATATAATAAACAATGAACTATTCTTGAGTTATTAGTAAACTTTTGTTGTGTTTTTAATAAATGAAAATATGGCGAACTTTACGGGTTCTATTTAATTAATATTCTGTTATATATTAAATAACCTTTCAGAATTTCAAAGAAGTATGTGTGTGCTAATTTAGACACTGACGACTTTTGCTATAGTGTTTGATTTAATAATTCTGATCTGATAACTCTGTTTTCCTCTCACTACATACGTTAAAATCTCTCTATTGGTGTTTGCTGTGAGTGTGAGTACGAATAATGCAACAAACACAATCAAGTCCACCGACCATCGACTACAAGATGTCAAAAATAGAATACATGCGTGCTTATGAGAATAATTCTTTTAGCCACTACACGACTACTGACTATAGGGCTACGTCGTTGACGGCGTTTCAACGCCGAAAAAGTTGAAACAGATTCAACTTTTACGGCGTTGCAACGCGTTGAGATTAACTGCTCTCATACAATTTCATACGATTCAACTTTATTTTTGACATTTGACGCCGAAAAAGTTGAAACAGATTGAACTTTTACGGCGTTGCAACGCGTTGAGATTAACTGCTCTCATACAACGCAATCGGCGATAAGAAAACAAACTTTTTGGCAAACTTTTTCAATGTTTTGGCAAACTTTTTTCAGAGTTGCATCACAGGTAGTAAAAAATGTAAGCAAACTTTTGCAAAAATAATATTTTTTAAAGCGCTCACAAATCTTTAATTTTTGTTGAATTTACAAAAAAAAATATTAAATCCAAAAGCATTATACCTGCAGAGTCTAATTTTGCAACTGTCACTTAATTCAGTTCTCAATTAAAAGTGCTACATAGAGAAGACTTATCCTTTCAGTAAAAAAGTTTCTACTTTTAATACCAAAACTATTGAGTGTGCCACATAATGACTTTTACAGATCAGTAGAGGATAAAAATACAATTCATTGTTGGTATTGGAGATTTTCTGCAATACTTTAATTCAGAAGATATTGCCTAACAAAATTTTGCAAATGAAAAAAAGATAAAAAGTTTTTTACTTTAAAAACATAAACTATTAGGTGTGCCACATAGCAACCGACACTAGCCGATAGAGGACAAAAATACAATTCAGAAATGGCATTTGGCATTTTCTGAAATACTTGAATTCAGAAGATATTATCTAACAAACTTTGGCAAATCAAAATATTTTCAAAATTAAGGCAAACAGTTTTTTACTTATAAGACCTAAACTATTCGGTGTGCCACATAGCGACCTATACTAATGAATAGAGGAGAAAAATACAATTCAGAAATGGTATTTGGAATTTTCTGAAATACTTGAATTCAGAAGATATTACTTAACAAACTTTGACAAATAGAAACAAGTTAAGATAAAATGATATTTACTTATAAAACCTAAACTATGACGTGTGCCACATAGCAACCTATACTAATCAGTAGAGGACAAAAATACAATTCATATTGGGTATTGGACATTTTCTAAAAGACTTTAATTTACAAAATATTGTTAAATAACTTAAATTAATTAAGAAAACATATATCCTGGTAATAAGGAACGATGTCGGTAATACTGTTCATATTATTTATCACAGATTAAATCAGATAACTCACTAGTGACGTTTAAAAAAGTGGGTTATCATATTTTCTTCCGGCTTTCGTTTAAGTGAATAAAAAAATATTCAAAAACGCTTAAAGCAATGAGTTGGAAGAAACGGCTACACATACCTATTGCAAACATATGTTTTTATTTAATCAACCAAAAAAATGTATAACAAAATTGTGGTAAAAATATAGTTTTTTAAGAAAAAGTGAAAAAAGTATAAGTTTTAGTGAAAGAAATTAATAAAAAAAATTATAAAATGTTTTTATAATATAACAATGTATAAGAACAACTAAAAAAATATTGTTTTCCCTTATAACTTCAGATTGTACTACAATTCCATTGGAGGCACCGCAAACAAAAATCAAAACAGCGTGCGTGGTTTAATTGGTAAGTAAAAAAATGGCTATTAAACGTGTTTATGCCAAATTTATTATATTTTAGGACCCGCAAAAATGGCAAAAGAGAAGAAAACTTTTAGTAATGGCGATTTGGTTTTTGTCAAAGTAAAAGGCTATTCAGCATGGCCTGCTGTTGCGTTAAGAGGACCAGGAAAAGTACCGCAGTTAACAACTACGCAGAACTTTCGTGCCAAATTTTAGATGTCTTTACATTGGTTACTTTATGATGAACTTTATGAGTGTTGTACTCAAATACAACTGCTCAAAAAAGCTTTAGAAGAAGTCCAACAGTTTGGGTCAGCAGATTCTAACGCCGAACAAACAATTAGTCACCGATTTTGGCAAACAGTGCAAGATCTTTTAAGAAAATCATTTAAGGAACGTCCAGCTCATATAACACAAACTTTACAAGAAGGTTTATGTAAATTACTTAGTTCTGTTCGTGGGTTGGAGCAAAGGTTAAATAATGACTTTCTGTTTGATGACGATTTGTTTATTCCTTTAGAGACAGGCTATATAAGTAAGTGCGGTTCTAATTTGAAAGTGTATTGCTGGTGTGGATTTACCCAACAATGAAACTGTTGATAACTTCATAAGAGTAGATTCTTCGGAACATAGTGCTGATCTAGTAGATGCATGACTAAGTAAAGCAGTAGCGGCAGTTTTTATATCCTGCAGTAAGGAATTTTATACAAAATTAGAGTCCCAAATAAAACTGGGTCCAGATTCTGTACAAGTAGTTGATTTGCCAAATACACAACAAATCCAAAATAAATTTTTGGCAAATACTCTATTTTACTTCAAAGATACTACGAGACGTATATTACAAGATTTGGGACAGCAATTTGATAAATCCCAATCAACAGCTAAGGAGGACATTGCTAAATCCATGAAACAAGCAGATCTTCTAATAAGTACAATATTGCAACAAATTATGGACTCTATAGTGTCCACCATTAAGATTATTATTTTAAGTATACACCGTGAGCCAGGTTTAAATTCTGGAAAAATTTCTACTACCGGACCTTCAATGTATATGAAGGAATTGCAATCACAGATTAATAATATTAAAACCACGGAAGGTAAATTAGTTATAATATTCTAGGGTACTGCAACAAAACTAATATTTGTGTTTTTATATTTTTTAAGGTATAACAACTCCAGAAACTAAAGCAAAACGGCCAAGAAAAGCTCGATGTGGATCGTTGTTTAGATATTCTAAAGCTATACAAAGAATTTGAATTAACAAAATTGATGCTTTTACGCAAACCCGATTGTGTCGATAGCATACGCTGATTACAACGATATATTAGCAATTTAAAACAATAGAAACTTTCGGAAGAAGAGGGTATAAAACAAGAGAGGGTATAAAACATTTACACATGCTTTAGCCACTAAATTAACAGATTCAAAATATGTGAATAAAAGTGAAATTTTTAATCAATAATAATAATACTTACTTTTATATTTTAAAAATCTTATATAAAGAAAAAAAACATACAATTTTTGTTATAATATTTGTTAACTTTAATGATAAATTTTACGGTTTTTATTCTTTCTTATTTAAGTATATATATTATGATTTAAGTGTATAATAAAAAAAGAAACAATTTATAATAAGCAAAATTTTATGTTTTATTTCACCAGTTTTGATTGATTTCCATTTCAGGGCAATTAGCAATGCATCGCTACAATCTGTGTAAAATATAAAAAGAAAGATTTTTATATACCTTTATTTTAATAAACATAATTTCATCGATCTACTTCCAGTTTTCAGTAATTAAAAACAAAAAATAAAAATATTTGAAAACTGGAAGAGTGCGATCTTATTTCTATTTTAGACTACTGAATCTCTGAAAGACTACTGAATCACTTTTATATGTATATGTTTGCTAAAATAAAATCTTATCAAACATACAATTCCAATTATCTTGAAATCGAACTAAATGAGATTTTGTACATTGAAAAGGAACACAGTTCCTCTAATGTACAAAACCTGCCGCAAGCATGTCCCTAATGAAACTTATATGCAAACTTACTTGACCGGATTCTTCGGGAACTGGTGCAGCTTCTCTCCTTCGTCACAACCCATAATGCAGCGGCGACTCCTGAAAGAAACCAAATAATTTCATTAAAATCTTATTTACATGAAAAAAAACTTTGTTCAACTTACATCTTTTGTTAGATTTTTTGCTTTGTACGATGGTTGATTTTTCAACCCTTATTTTTTATGATTTTTAACCAAAAAAAAAAACACACACAAAAATCTTCAAATAAAATCAATTATTTTAAGATTTCTTATAAAGATTAAAATGAAATTAAAAACTTTAATTATTCAATTTAGACACAACCACGGATTAATAATTATAATTGGTTATCTGTGGCCACAATATCTTTACAATTTTTGTAAATAAATAAAATGTCAAATTCCAGCTATAATCAGAAAGAGATAGTAAATAAAAAATGTAAGAACTGTTACTATGCCTCTCTAACGAAAGCTGGAATCTGGCCACACTGAATTTTTCGTGTCTTATCTGGTTATTTATCTGTGTTATTTAAAAAGTGTGGCAACATTATATGAAAAAAATGTGTAAAAATGTGAAGCAGACTTTTGCATTAAACGTCAAGCTGTACACACGTGTTTATAAAAAGAAATTTTTCTCGAAAGTTCGTATTATTGAATAAAAGTAAAAAATATAACTTAAGCAATATATGTAATTTTATTTATTTACATTTATAAATATTTATTACATTTGAAAATTAATATTTTAATATAGAGAGGTTAATTCTAATAGCTCTGACATGGTTTGGCCAACAGACCGTATTTTTGGCAGTGATGAGAATACTGTCCGTGCATCCCGGGCTAGATTCTACACACATAACGCACCATCCTATATGTTTAGAATACAATCAAGAAAAAATGAGCCTCTTCCAGTGGTCACACTTGGACAAGAGATCTATAAAAAATTTCCCAATGTAGAAATATTCTACGAGTCAAAGAAAAAAGTAAGAATAACATCTCAAGATAAAAATGTAATTAATTCTATTGCATTGGAGCCTCATCTTAATGAAAAATATTTTACTTTTATACCTTCAGAATTGTGCGAAGTTAAGGGTGTTTCGCCTATTCCCATTGAATACCCTGAACAAGAAATCTTTTAGTTTGGCACACCAAAAAATATTGCCATGTATGGCCCTTTACCCGACGGTTGGAAGGTTACAGAAGTTTACCGCTTTACAAGAAAGGAAGATGGTACAGCGGACAAACGTGTTGAAATTGCTTCGGTGCGTATATGCTTTTCTGGGGTTGTATTGCCGTCACATATCAGCATCGGCGGGGTTAATTATCCTGTTAAGCCTTACAGGGAACCCGTTCTGCAATGTAGAAGATGCTGGCGGTTTGGCCATTCTCTACGTGCGTGCTCGAAACATACACCCATATACGGGGTTTGTTGTTCGGATCATGCTGACTTGGATTGTGGTCTCCAGAAAACTGTGGTGGCGGCCATGAATCTTCTTCTAGGAATTACCCCACATACATAAAACTGTACAACGTAAGAGTCGAAAAAGCAAAGGCTCTGAGAACAAAAAACCCATATCTTTTTCCACTTCAACATTTTTTCACCCACCTAGCTACAGTACCTCAACCTTACCCTCACCTCAAGCACCTCACCTTAATATGGAAAATTTTTCTCGTCTTTCTAAACATAATTCTAGAAATCACCTAACAGCTGCAGCTTCATCTAAACGTTCTCGTATTGAGGAAAACACCGACTCTGAGATTCCTCCAGCGTTTAATGTAATAAATCCCCTTCGTGATTCACCTAATAAACGAAAATCTACGACTGATAATGGACTTTGTTCGAGGATCCGTGAAACTTTTGCCAGGAACACCAGAGGCGTCAGCGAAGATATGAAGGCTGTAAAATCTTTCTTATCTATAATTATGGAAAAAATAGATAACAATAACACAAACCAGGATACTGAGGGTTTTAACTCTCTATGTAAATCAATTTTGTTAAGTCTTATTTATGAAGATAATTCAACATAATTGTACTAGCATTCGCAATAAAAAACATCAATTTGAACAATATCTCCATGCAAACAAAATATCTCTTGCATGTGTATCAGAGACTTTTCTGACATTCCTTCTGACCGCGCTCGTAACGCGCGAGGGGGAGGCGTGGCAATCGTTGTAAATAAAAACCTTCACTTCAAACAAATAACTATACAACATACAGCTGGTACCTTAGAAGTCTACGTCTGTGATCTCACCACTGCAATTGGCAATTTCTCTATATTCAGTATATATATTCCACCCAACTGTTCAAACTTTGAACAGATTCGCAATCAACCTCAATCTATTGTTAACGCATCAACTGGTTCTCAGATCATGATCTGTGGTGATTTTAACGCTCATAACGAGGTCTGGGGTGGCAATCACACTGATAGCAGGGCTAGGAAAATTATGGAATTTCTAGAGTTAAATGATTTGATTTTGCTAAACACCGGTGAACACACTTACTTCGGTCATAATTCATCTTGTATTGACTTAACTATATCCACTGCAGCTCTTAGCATGAACTCCACGTGGCAAGTTTGGTAGCCTGCATTGTGTGATTCAAATATCACTCTTTACCAGTCTTAGAGCAATTTCAATCAACAAAACTTCACCAAGAATAATAGAAAAAAGTAAACTAAACTCTAAACTCAAAAATCTCTTTACATCATATAACTTTGCATCGGATGCCACCAATTTTTTTGACAAACTAAGTAATAAATATATGGATATGTTTGGTATTTTACCATCATCTACAAAATCTAACCACTGGTGGAACACTGAATGCAATAATGCAAGTGCAGTTCTCCGCCGGGCAACTGCCGCTTGCATCTCGTGTCCGTCCAGATAAAATTTCATTAAACTATCAATTGTAAGGAAAACCTATAAAAATACCATCCGTAGAGAAAAGAAAAAAGGCTGGAAAGAGTTTTGCTCAAATATCGACTGTAACATATCGATATCTGGGCTCTGGAAAACAGTACGCTGCTTTAAGGGCAACTATATGAACAATATGGCCGGGTTTAACGATTGCTGTGAGGAATTTTGCAATAATCTCACTGGACCTATTGGACCCCTAAACAACCCAAGCACAAATCTTTTTCCCCGCGAAAACATTAACCACGTATTATTAAACAATATTACCTATTCTGAACTTGAAAACGCCATCTTGGTCTCTAAAAACACACCTCCTGGTTACGACGGCATTCGCAATGGACATATAAAGCTCTTCTCCTCTGATAACAAGTTCCAGTTGCTGAGTTTAATCGTATCTTTCGATTGGGTATTATTCCAGATTCTTGGTCGATTTACAAAATTGTACCTTTGAAGAAAAAAAATGGCCCATCTACAATTTCATCTTCTTATAGGTCTATTGCTCTGGCTCCTGCCACTAGAAAGATCTTTTAACATATACTTTGCTGGCGACTCGAATGGTTTCTGGAGTCTGAAAAATGTCTGAGCCCCTTTCAATCAGGCTTTCGTCGCTTTAAATACACTACTGATAACGTGAATGCCCTGTGGTGTGCTGTTGATTTAGCGTTTTTACAAAAACAGCATGTTTGCGCAGTATTTTTTGACATTAAAGGAGCGTTTGATAATGTTAATATCGGCCTACTCTGCACTCTACTTAATGAGAATAATATACCCAATAACTTCTGTAATATCATTTATTCACTTTTCCAACATAAGAATCGCAAATGGTCAAAACGAAGTTGAGCGTAGGTCTTTTACTGGCGTTCCTCAGGGCTGCGTCCTAAGTCCTATCTGCTTTAATGTATACATTAAGAAAATCTTCATGAATCTGCCAAGTGGGGTTCAAATACTAGGCTATGCGGATGACATCGTGTTGTTTTTTGCAGACAAGGACGCCTTCTTGCCAGAAACAAAATACAAACTGCGATTTCTCAAGTGGGAGAGGAACTCAAGCGACTTCACCTAGATCTTTCAGTAAGCAAAACAAAGGCTATGATGAGCGAGATCTTCGAATCGTGCTCCTGCTCTTACAATGGGAGGCGAATACATAGATTACATTCAAAGCTTTAATTTTCTGGGCTTTATGTTTCATAAAAAAGTTGTCTTTGAAATATCATATCAACTATCTATCAAAAAGGTGCTTTAAATACGTTAACGTCTTACGCTCGCTCTGCGGTGTCTCATGGGGCTCTGATCCCACCTGCCTACTCCATTTGTATGTAGGACTTATTGGACCAACTCTTGAATATATGGCACCACTTCTCCTCGACTGCTCTAAAAATGATTTCATTAAACTACAAAGAATACAATGGAAATGCCTACGAATTGCCCTAGGTACGATGACATCCACACACACATTATGCCTTGAGCAAATGGCTAACATAATGCCTCTCCCGGAACGTTTGAAGTTTCTCACAGAGAGAATAATAGTGAAAATTATATCAAATGAACAGAACCCCGCCCGTAAATTTATATTCGAGCTCTTAAATTATCAGCATAAAATTACTTTACTAGACTGTTTCAACGCCAAAAATTCAAATTTTAATATAGTAAAACTTGCATCTCACCCTAGCTTTCTTCAACCAATCATAAAATAATGGTAAACTATCTTCCTGTGAACAAAAGATCTACAACACCGCCCGAGGTATGCTCAGTTTTCTCTAAACTTATGCAAAAAAAATGGAAGAACTTTAGCCTTTTTTATACTGATGGCTCTAAATCAGGTTCAGCTGTGGGTTGCGGAATATGGTTTCCGGATTTAGAGATCGAGGGATACTTCCTCCTACACCCGAATTCGTCTATATATACCGCAGAATCTCTGGCCATAATTGAAGCTCTTAAGTGTTATTAGTTCTATGTCTCTTTATTAAGTGAATCTTACAACTAGCTTACAAATATATTTCAAGTATGACAATGTAATAGGTTAAGATGAATAGTTGTATAATTAAGGATACAATAATTATTTAGTACCAGAGTTATAGATATGTGAATTCATATCATAACATCTCCCTTTTTATAAGAATTTAACTCATATACTTTTGAGGTGTTTTACAAACTCTTCCACTTCTAGTAACTCTTTTGCTTGATTGTTTTTGATTATGATTTGAATTCACATTTGTGTTTTTATTTACATGTTGAATTTTTTGATTTTCATTATTTTCATTTAAATTTACATAGGTGTTTCCATTTACATTTTGATTAATATTTTCTTTTACATTTTCACTGTGGTCTACATTTGCGTTTGCATCATTATTGACATTTTCGTTATTATCATTTGTATTCCCATTTTTATTAATATGTTGCCTATTTCTTCTATATGTTGACCCTTCTTCATCTTCAATAATATAAGATCTGGGTTCCTTACAGTTTGCGACTATGGTACCAGGGTACCATATAGACGAAGGTGTTTTTTTAAACATGATTTTTTCACCTACTTCTATTGGATTCACATTTTTTGTAGTAGTTGTTTTGTAGTATTGTAACATATTTTGGTTCTGTTTATTTATTTGCTTCGAAATTTCTTCAGAATTAATTAATTTTTGTTTTAAATTATCTGGGTAGCAGGGTAACTTAGTTCTTAATTCCCTACCCATTAACATTTCTGCGGGACTTGGAAATTTCCCTTTGCAAGTTGTCCTGTACTGCAATAAAGCCGTGTATGGGTCAGAAGAATCATCCAGACATTTATAAAGCATTTTCTTTATCGTTTGTACTGTGCGCTCTGCTAGACCATTAGACCTAGGTAGGTAGGGACTAGAGGTGTTATGCTCTATTCCCCATTGCTTACAAAAATCAGAAAATTCCTTCGAATTGAAGGGCGGACCATTGTCAGATATAAAGATAGCTGGAATCCCATGCCTAGCAAACATAGATTTAAGTTTAGTTATAACTTGTATACTATTATAACCATAGCTTAAAATGTCAATTTCAACGAATTTTGAATAGTAGTCAACTACTAACAGATACATATTTTTATTACATTCAAAAAGATCACAACCAAGTTTGTACCACGGAATGGTAGAAATTTCATGTGGTAATAACTCTTCTTTACAATTGGACTTCTTGAACTTCTTACATGTTTCGCAATTTGATACCATAATGTTAATATCATTATTAATATTTGGCCAATATATTGTTTGTTTAGCAAGATTTTGGCAACGTTGCACTCCCATGTGCCCTTCACATATGACAACATTTCACGTCTAAGGTTTTTCGGAATTAAAATGCGGTTATTCATTAACAAAATTCCATTAACCTCAGTAATTTCATTTTTGATAGAATGATACGGAAGTAAAACTTCACTTAAAGACTTTTTGTTATCGGGCCATCCGTTTTTTATATGTTGTAATAGAATTTTAAAAACTTCATCTGACTTTGTTGACTCTTTTATTTTTTGTATCTTTTATTTTTTGTAATCAATTTCTTCATTAAGATCTAATAAAGCATTTTCATTTAAGGGGGCTCTTGAAAGAGCATCGGTTATGTAAATGTATTTACCAGGTTTATATATTACTCTAATATTATATGTTAAAAGACGCAACATAAACCTTTGCAACCTAGCCGGTATTTTATAAAGCGGTTTCTCAAATAAAGGTACCAGCGGTTTATGATCAGTTTCCACTACAACCTGTAAACCATAAACGTATTGGTGAAAACGAGTACAGCCGAACAAAATCGCGAAAAGTTCCTTTTCAATTTGAGCGTAGTTAGATTGACAATCAGTCAACGAAGCAGAAGCATATGCATAATTGTCGCACCCACGGCGAATTTAGACGCATCTACTGATAACTTTAATTGTTTTTTTGGATCAAAATAGACTAAGACAGGCGAATTGGTAATTTCTTTTTTTAAATTTAGAAACTCATTATTTTGCTCTGTATTCCATTGCCATAAAACGTTATTTTTTAAAAGATCTCTCAAATATTTCGTCTTTGCAGACAGGTTCTGTATGAATGATCCTAGATAGTTTACTATGCCTAAAAATCTTTGTAATTCTGCGACGTTGGTTGGCATTGGCATGTCTAGAATTGGTCTTACTTTCTCATTATCTGGTTTGACCCCATTACCGGTAAAAATATGACCAATAAATTTAATTTCGGTTTGTAAGATTTTGGATTTAGACTTGTTAAATTTGAGACCAACCACTTTGGCTCTTTCTAAAACTTTTAAAAGTATTTCATTATGCTTATCGATACTGGGCGCGTGAATAAGAAAATCGTCCATATAAATAATCAGACCATATATGTCACCAAAAAGACGTATCATTTCCGAATGGAAGATTTCCGGCGCCGCATTAATACCAAATGGCAAACGAAGAAAACGATAGCGACCCATAGGGGTGTTAAAAGTACACAACTTTGATGAGCTTTTGTCTAATGGGATCATCCAGAAACCAGAATTAGCGTCAAGGCTACTAAAATATTTAGACCCAGTAATACGTGTTCTACACTCGTCAATATTCGGAAAGGTGAATCTTGGTCTAACTATGACTTTATTCAAGTTTCTTGGGTCAAGGCATAATCGAGGATTTCCATTCGACTTAGTCACCAAAACGATTGAATTTACCCACTCCGTGGGTTCATTTTCCCTCACTATTACATTTAATTTTTCCATTCTATCGAGTTCGTTTTTTAAAGGTTTTAAAAGACCAATTGGAACCCTTCGAGTTACTTCGACAATAGGCAAACAGTTTTCTTTTATTTTAAGGTGACATTCTTTTTGCAATTGACCTAAACCTTCAAATACTTCATCGTATTTTTTCAAAACCTCATCTAAATTAATAGCATTGACTGTTTTGACTAGGTTTAATTTTATAGCCAAATCCAGTCCTATTACATTTTTACAATTCATTTTTAAAATATAAAATGTTAAAGAATTTGTGTTATTATATTTAATATTTAAATCAATATTTCCTAACACTGGAAGTTTTTCCCCACTAAAAGTTAGTATGTTAGTACAATTGTTAGTATTAAATTTAGTTATTTGTAAAATACTTAGAGTTTTTTTCGACAATAGATTGGCTTGTGCCCCCGTGTCCACCTGAAAAGTTACCATCTTGTTGTTGATTTCAGCTTCAATACTCCACTCACTAGCTGCATTTGAACCATTAGAGTTGTTTTTGTTACTCGTACCAATGAATAATTCTTCATTGCAGTTATTCTCGACCACCTTTACATATTTGCTGCTATTTTTCTTGTTGTTGCTCTTTCTAGAAAAACACATCTTGGCGAAATGGTTAAGCTTTCCACAGATATGACACTTCACCCCTTCTGCTGGGCATTTATAACGATGGCTTTGTTGCATTTTTGTTGGTTTGTAGACAAAATATTTTGCTTATTTTTGTGATGACTGCTATTATTGTTGAATTTTGGCTTGTTGTATTTGTTTAACCCACAAATATTTGCATTGTTGTTGCTGGATACTTGTTGAATTGCCGAAGCATTTTCTCGGGCTGCTTCAATGCCCTTGGCTATATCCAGTGCTTTATCCCATTTAAGGTCACCTTCACTAAGCAGTCTTTCCTTTATTTTTAAAAAATTTTCGGATAAGCCACATATAAACATATCTCTAATGAGACTTTCTCTAAGCGAACCAAATTCACACGACATGCTTAGACTTTGCAAATCAGTAGCATATTGGGTTATGGACTCACCATCTTTTTGCCTTCTAAGGAAAAACTTATGACGCTCCATAGCGGTATTTACTTTTGGAACGAAATGGGCTTCAAACAACTTAAACAATTCCTCATATTTGATGGTGTCTATATTAATATTGAAGGAACTTACAATTTGTAGTGCATCACCACCCATGTGATGTAACATTAAGGCGACTTTACGGGAATCAGTTTCATCCTGTAGCGCTGACGCTCTGATATAGATTTTAAGGGCATTGCTCCAATTCTTCCACTCCTGACAAAGGTTTGTAACATTGCCATTTAAAGGGGCCACAGACGATGGAATTAGTGTTGGCTTTTTTGACTCGACGATGCTGTCGTTTATTTTAATCATTTTAGATTTTGTTTTGCTTTTTGTTTTAGATCTGACTTTGTTTTATAACCGACTGCTTTGTTTTACACAATTTTCTTTTTTTTACTTTGACCTTGTCGACATTGACTTTGACCTTTCTGACCTTGACTTTTTTACTTTTAACTTTATCACTTTAAGAGCTTCTCTCAATTTAATTTCTTTTCCTTATACACACCTGACACCATGTTATTAATTCTATTTCTCTTTATTAAGTGAATCTTACAACTAGCTTACAAATATATTTCAAATATGACAATGTAATAGGTTAAGATGAATAGTTGTATAATTAAGGATACAATAATTATTTAGTACCAGAGTTATGGATAAGTGAATTCATATCATAACATTAAGTTCATTAGCTGTCAGGGGCATAGGCGATTTTAAATTCTATGTGACAGTAAATCGGTACTTAATGCACTTACATCTCCACCTTCGCTCCACTCTCACCCCCACATCTTTGAAATTAGGAAACTTCTCTACAGCCTCAGTCTACGTCACATAACAGTTCACTTTCTATGGATACCAAGTCATATGGGAATCGCTGGAAACGAATATGTTGATAAAGTAGCTTCTTCACACCCCTACAGTGCGAATTCCGATTGCATTGTTGGTTTAGACCTAGCAGGAATGGACCATTCAACAGCATTCTCATCCTGGCAACATCGTTGGAACAGCTCTCAACATGGCCGCCATCTCTACAATATCTCCCCAACAGTAAACAACCCTCCATGGTTTAAAAGCTCTGGATTCTCCCGAAAATAAATAACCTTAATAAATAGACTTAAAATCAACCATACAACCTGCAAAGATCATGTATTTAAAATCAATATAACAACTAATAACCTCTGTACCTGTGGGGGCATACAGACAACAAATCATCAACTATTCCACTGCCCAGAAGGTGATAGGTCTTCGCGTCATAACCTTGTCACCTGAATTACCTTAACATCTCAAACTTTAATCTAACCTATTTACTGAAACTCAATGATCTCAATATATTTAATTTAATA
The DNA here is from genome assembly GCA_916610165.2 of Gymnosoma rotundatum. Taxonomy (NCBI): domain Eukaryota; kingdom Metazoa; phylum Arthropoda; class Insecta; order Diptera; family Tachinidae; genus Gymnosoma; species Gymnosoma rotundatum. The sequence continues at coordinate 77,686,547 of OU744337.1, forward strand.
TTCATTTATTTTACAAAATCTAATTTTAAAATCTGTCTTTAATGCATTAGTCCCCTATAATCTTTAATATTAAATATAAGTATGTTAGTCTGTGATATATAGTTGTATTTATAAGTATTATATATATTACTTCTTAACCTCATAAATTTTGCGCTGGTTGCAATTTCGACTTAAATGTTTTTTTTATATATACTTAGGTCTTATACTGATTTGCACATACAAATTATAAGCAATATAATAGTGAAAATGCGAATATTTATGCGAAGTGTTCTCCAGCATGATTTATACACTTTTGCATGCGCTCAAACCATTTGTCGAAGCATTTTTTCCACTCCGATTGAGACACCTCTAAAACATGGTTTTTGAACACTTCAACAGCTTCTTCTGGCGACGAAAATCTTTGACCACGCATTTTTTTCTTGATGTGCGGAAACAAGAAGAAGTCATTAGGTGCCAAGTCAGGGCTGTACGGCGGAGGACCCATTAATTCGACGTTTTGCCCGGTCAAAAACGCTTTGGTTTGAGCCGATGTGTGAGAGCTCGCATTGTCATGGTGAACAATGATTTGTCTTCTCTTGTTGGTTTTTCGAATTTCTCCGATGACTTCAGGCAAACAGATTGTAGTGTACCATTCAGAAGTGACCGTCCTACGTTGCTCAAGCGGAACAGTCGCCACATGACCAGTTTTGCCGAAGAAACAGGCGACCATTTGCTTCGAAGTGCTTCTTCCACGAACAACTTTCGTTGGATTTTGCTCGTCTTTGAAGACCCACACGGTCGATTGTTGTTTCGTTTCGGGCTCATACGCATAGATCCATAATTTGTCACCTGTGACGATCTTATAAACGTCTTTTAAAGCACCGCAATGGTATTTTTGCAACATTTCTTTGCACCAATCGACACGAGCCTTTTTTTGAGAGACTTTCAAATTGTGCGGGATCCAACGAGAACAAACCTTTTTTACGGCCAGGTGTTCATGCAGTATCGAATGTAAGCTGGTGGAAGAAATGTCCAAGGATGTCTCAGTCTTTCGGTATGTCGCATGTCGATCTTGCATAATGAGTTCCCGCACGGCATCAATGTTCTCTGGCACAACAGCCGTTTTTGGACGACCTTCACGGAACTCGTCTTTGAGTGAGCTTCGGCCACGATTAAATTCATTATACCAATTTTTCACAGTGCTATAGGATGGTGCTTCATCGCCATACAAAGATTTAAGTTCATCAATGCACTCTTGTCGTGATAATCCACGTCGAAAGTTGTGAAAAATGATGGCACGAAAATGTTCACGAGTTAATTCCATTTTTTTCTATATTAATTTTTTCAAGTCACTGGAAACAACACAAATAATGGTCGTACGTCAAAACGTTTTGAGTACGATTATTCTTAAAAATTACAAACTTTCAAATTCGTAAGTGTTGGCAAAAAAAAAAAAACAAAGGTACTTGGATTTTCATAAACAGTTTGTTTACCTATTACCTACAGGGATTTGCCAACAAAAGCCAACATTTTTTGGTTTTTATGAAAATTGTGAAAACTGAATCCAAATTGGTAAGTGCTGTCTAAAAATAAAATCTGTATCAGTTTTTATTAATACAGTTTGTTTTTCTTTTCTAGTCACTTACCAACATCTGGAAACTATTAGTTTGGGTGGTGGAAAATGAAAGAACTGGGCTCAGAATGGTGTTTTGCTGAAAAAAAAATTAGATTTTTATTCACACAATGTGCTTTTAACATGAACTTGCCTACAATTCAAAACGATTTGTGTGGCTGGTGGATAATTAACAGATCAGTGAACAAACTGGTAAGTATATGCTGGAAATAAAATGTACATTAAATGTATGTACATTAACATGTATATGATTTTTTACTTAGTGGCACTTACATACAGAAGAAAATTATGCATTTGTTTGATCTGGTTAATTTGCAGGAATACACAAAAACTGGTAAGTATCATCTAAAAATTAAATGTGTGTTACTATGTGTTAACTTACAGGCGGTTACATATTAAACAAAAACCCTTTTCAGGGCTCTGATACACTTTAAAAAAGAGATAAATTAAATCTTTAAAAATCCATATTGAAGGATTAAAAAAGAAAAACAAATTAAACTTTCAAAAGCCCTTTTAAGGGCTACAAAATAACTTAAAAAAGGAGATAAAATATAATGTATAATAAATGTTCTTACACACATTTTAAGGTCCAGCTTGTTTGTGGTGTCATCGATTTACATATTTTTTTAGGCATTTGGAAAATTAGCAGTGTTGAACCCAGAATTGTAAGTAATAACTAAAAATATAAACTAGTTTCTTATTAATGTTTTTTTTTTTTTTTTTATTCAGCTACCTAACCTTTATTAGATAACAACTTAAATTGAAGCAAAGTATTTAGTGTGGTCTCTAATTTCTCATTAAATTCATTTAATTTTTACTTCAACTAAATTGCAATTTATTTGAATTGACTTTGAATTAATTCAAATGAGTAAGAAAGAAGGATTGCAATTTTTTTCAATTCATTTGAATGGATTTTGAATTAATAAAAATTAAATTAAAATTAAAGTTTTTAGTAACTTTGAATTTCAACATATAATTGCTGTTTTTATTATTTTACATATTTTAGTCATCAAAGTTCAATATGTTATGTCAATAAGTTAGGAAGCTCCTTTAGCTTAAATATATGCATGTAAGTAGCATCAAAGGAAAGCGTATGAGATCTAGATTAATAATATTGTAATTATTTTTAACCGACTTCAAAAAAAGAAGGAGGTTATACAATTCGGCTGTTGCTTTTCTTTTTATATTTGTGCCTCTAGAACTCAATCATTTCTGATCCGATTTTGAAAATTTTTTGGTAATATGATAGATTATGTTTACAGATTGGTCCCGATTTAAAAACAGCTCATAATTTAAAATTAAAAATTAAAGGGTGTCCCCATGCAACATACATATTTTTTACGTGTATTATGAATTGTAAAGGGCACTTCTGTAATATTTAAAATGACTAAGTATTACTATAGCTCCAAAAACAAAAAATTATACAAAAATAATTCTAATAATTCTTGCAAAAAAAAACCGACTTCAAAACGATTTCATCTGCCTATAACAGCTCAAGTGTATGGCCACATTAATTAGGTTACATTAACTATTGGGACACACTTATATCTCCAAACTTTATACTATTTCAACTGTTCAGTAGTTTGGCAATAAACATCAAATTACAGCAACTATAGAGGCACCCTTTAATTTCCAAATTCGCATTATATACTTGCTGTTGAAGTAGATTTAGCAATCAGGTTCTGTGTAAATTTCAGCCGACTGTCTGTAACGGTTCAACAGTTTGCCCATATAAATCAGATTATTTTATAATATAATATTGTTTTACTTCTTATTATGCCAAAAAAGTAGTGGACATTCTGTTTAACACTAAGGTATTTGTATACAACGGTTCAAAAAATACTGCCATATAGAACAAATGACATTAGTTTTGGGCACACCCTTTTCTTTCTAAATTCAAATTATAAGCTTCTCGTTATAGCGGATTTAGCAAAACATGTCCCTTGTAAAGCTGTCTTTCTATAATGGTTCAAAAGTCCGGCCACATCCACCATATTATATCAACTTTTGGGACACCCGTTTATTTCCAAATCCCAATTTTATACAGATCCCTTTTAAGTTTCAACGTTCTGTCTATAACGGTTCAAAAGTTTGGTCACACAATTGAAATTACATCAACTGCTGGAACACCCTTTAACTTCTAAATCCATATTTTATACTTGTTGTTATAGCGGACATAGCAATACTGGTTCGTTGTAATTTTCAAGCGTCAGTCTACAACTGTTCAAAAGTATGGCCATATACATCAATTTTATGAACTATTGGCACACCCTTTAATTTAAAATTTGTAATATTTATACTTGTTACTATAACGGTCATAGTAATCGACATTCTGTCCAATTTGCAAGCATTTGTCTAAAACGGTTCAAAAGATAGGCTCATATAAGTAAATCTTCATCAATTGTGGGACACCCTTTAATTTCTAAGTTCAAATTATAAACTCGTTGATATAGCGGATTTAGCAATACGGGTCCCTTTTGAGTTTCAGCGTTGTGTCTATAACGGTTCAAAAGTTTGGTCACATACACAAAATTACATTGACTATTGGTACACCCTTTAACTTCCAAATCCATATTTTATACTTGTTGTTATATCGGACATAGCAATACTGGTTCGTTGTAATTTTAAAGCGTCAATCTACAACTGTTCAAAAGTATGGCCATATACATCAAATCTTATGAACTATTGGCACACCTTTTAATTTAAAATTTTTAATATTAATACTTGTTACTACAACGGCCATAGCAATCGACATTCTGTCCAATTTGCAAGTGTTTGTCTGAAACGGTTCAAAAGATAGGCTCATATAAGTAAATTTACATCAATTATGGGGCACCCTTTAATTTTTAAATTTATTTTTGTAAAATTTTTTGTTTTTTGGAGCCATAGTAATACGCAGTCATTTCAAATTTTTCAGAGTCGCCCCTTACAGTTCGTAATACCCGTAAAAAATATGTATGTTGTATAGGGACACCCTTTAATTTTTAAGATTATGAACTGTTTTTAAAACGGGACCAATCTGTAAGCATAATCTATTGTTATGAAGGTATAATGTCCAATAAACTTTTAATATAACATTCCATTTCCAAATTATATCGATATCAAATTACCGTGTGACTCTAAATTATTTCAATATCGTGTGACTTTAAATTATTGCAATACCGTGTGACTTTAAATATATTTTGGCATTCTTTAATTATTGCATTTGCATCTCGTATTACCATTACTTTCATGACACCACATTAATATGTAAGAAATTATTATTAATAAATAATATAAAAAGAAGTTGAATAAAAGATATGGGTAGAGTTGTAAAAACGTTGTCGCGACACAAACACCAAAGATTATTGTGTTTTATTTCCTCTATGTATATTTCGAACATATTACATGGCGACCGTGACAAGTGAAAAGTGGTAATTAAGACGTGAACTAAAACAAAATAATTTGTCTTTTTGTTAAAGATGAATGAAAAATTTAAAAGAATGACGAAGTGATTCAAGAAGTATGCATATAAAGTTTGTAACGACAAAAGTCGCCTCCTCGTTTTTGTCAACACAGGAATATTGTTTTTGTTATGTATTATTGCCTGAATAAATTATATTTCCTTTTATTATTACCTTTATTACCTGTCGAATTAAGACTTTATATAATGAATTATATTTTCTTTCATATATAATTTTAATGAATTATAATTTTTATGTATTATTGCTTTACTGAAATAATTTCTCTTATTGTAAGCTTTAGAATTAAGCCTTTGTAGAATGAATTATATTTAGATCATGATAGTTTGAATTAACGGTCGGGTGACACATTACGCCCTCTTGAAGATAATACCTGCAGACTAATCAGACAGCTGTAACAGCCAACAATGTCACAACTGTCACGAACTAAACTACAACGCTCGGCTGTGTTTGCCGATTAAACACAACCGAATAAGACATGTGTGTGAATGAATGTGTGTGCCCACGCACAAGTATAAAAAGGCGAACATTGAGTTGAAAAAGGGCAGTTTGTAAGCAGCTGGCCTGCAGGTAAGAAGTTGCTTGGTGAGGAATTTACAATTCCCCAAATTATTTCTTATCTTCAGAAAAACTGCATTTGTGGGTAACTCGACTAGCGGAGATAGTCTTGGCGAGGAATTATACAATTCCCCAGGTTTAATCTCGCGCTGCCTAGCTCTCCCATGGTAGTTGCCATCCATCGCGGCTGTGCGACAGTTGCTACGTCGGTTGGTAAAACAACGCCACAGAAGTTACACTTCTACCGGCGTTCGTTCGGCCTTGTCGCTTACCTTGGCGAGGAATTATACAATTCCCCAGGGTTGGGTCGAGCACTACCACTAGGCGCTGCCAGGAGCACGTCCGGCGTAAAGCCCGGTTGTTACCGCTGAACGTCGCTACCGCCCGAGACTAGCGTCTAGTCCTTCGCGCACGCACCGACTCCGGTGCAGAGAGTCGACTAACCGGCTACAGCACCCCCTGTCTGGTGTCCGGTTGACCTACCGGCGCCACCTTTGAGGGTTCCCGTGTACAGTGACCACCACGCTACTTACGCCATCGCTGTTTGCGCCGCTGCCCGTGCCATTGCCGCCCGGTAGCGTCACCGTATCTACAAGCGCTACCTGCGCCATCGCTGTTTGCGCCGCTGCCTGTGCCATTGCCGCCCGGTAGCGTCGCCGTGCCTTCAAGCGCTACCTGCGCCATCGCTGTTTGCGCCGCTGCCTGTGCCATTGCCGCCCGGTAGCGTCGCCGTGTCTTCAAGCGCTACCTGCGCCATCGCGGTTGAAGCGCTACTTACGCCATCGCTGTTTGCGCCACTGCCCGTGCCATTGCCGCCCGGTAGCGTCGCCGTATCTTCAAGCGCTACATGCGCCATCGCTGTTAGCGCCGCTTCCCGTGCCATTGCCGCCCGGTAGCGTCGCCGTATCTTCAAGCACTACCTGCGCCATCGCTGTTTAAGGGCTACCACCGCCATCGCTGTTTGTGCCGCTGCCCGTGCCATTGCCGCCCGGTAGCGTCGCCGTATCTTCAAGCGCTACCTGCGCCATCGCTGTTTGCGCCGCTGCCTGTGCCATTGCCGCCCGGTAGCGTCGCCGTATCTTCAAGCGCTACCTGCGCCATCGCTGTTTGCACCGCTGCCTGTGCCATTGCCGCCCGGTAGCGTCGCCGTTTCTTCAAGCGCTACCTGCGCTATCGCTGGTCAAGCGCTACCTGCGCCAACGCGGTTGAAGCACTACTTACGCCATCGTTGTTTGCGCCGCTGCCCGTGCCGTTGCCGCCCGGTAGCGTCGCCCTGTCTTCAAGCGCTACCTGCGCCAACGCTGTTGAAGCGCTACCTGAGCCATCGATGTTTTCGCCACTAGCCCGTGTCAACTACCCCAACAAACGTAGGCGCATCGCCTTAACGCGGACGCTGATCAACCGCGCTGTCACCTCCGACTACGTCACCCGACCATCATCCTCTAGCAACCCATCGTTGTAACATTTACCACTAGTAAAAATAAAACCTGGATTTAAGTTTTATAACGTTTTTTGAAACAAGAGTTGTTTTATTCCCTTTCCGTCGTGAGACGAAAGACAAAAACATCAACGACCCTGGAGTCCGCTGTAGCTATCCCAGCAACCAGCGTAGAACGTGTCGTTACAATGGCGCCCGAGCAGGGACACTAATAGTGTTCAATTATTTAAAAAAAAAAAAAAAAAAAAAAAAGAAAACAAATCCACAAGAACTTGCTATCAAGGCACTCTATGATGAAGTTACGGTCGGAACCGGGGCACGTAACCCAACTCCTACTGAGCGTGCGAGCGAATTACAGGAAGTCTTCACCATTGTAAAGAGGAACCTAGAGGCGGCATCCCAAAAGCAACAACGCCACTATAACTTGAGGCGACGTTCTTGGAAACCCCGACGTGGAACGTAACCCAGCCATGCAGGCCATCATCGACAAAATCCCACCGACACCCGGAAGGTGTTATGTATTTGCTGGTGTGCGCATACCATCGACTACTCCACAGTCTTCGGCATGCCTCACGCCACCACCGCTAACAGCAAGTTCCTGTTCATCATCCTTGTCAACCCCGTCTACAGAAACCTTATCAGACTCGACGGCAAGAACATCACCGGGGTCACCCGTAGTGGGTCGGGCCGTCTCCACCAGACAGCCAGAGAGCATAGTACCATCATCATCGGGCGTGGTAGGCGACTCGGAGTTACATCTGGCCACTTCCCCAACCGAAAACACCGCCGAGATTCCCCTAGCAGAAACGCCGGGCCCGCTACAAGCGGAAGTGCAGGAACTCATCAAGAGACGGCGCAGCCGTCAACATCTGCGTCTGTTGCGAGTTTATGAAGGTCAGCGGTACCAAATCCTGATCGCACGAAGTGGCAAGATCCGTATCCTTCGGGCACAGTAAGTGGAGCCCTAAGCCGTATCGGAGGGAGGCAGTGTAACGACAAAAGTCGCCTCCTCGTTTTTGTCAACACAGGAATATTGTTTTTGTTATGTATTATTGCCTGAATAAATTATATTTCCTTTTATTATTACCTTTATTACGTGTCGAATTAAGACTTTATATAATGAATTATATTTTCTTTCATATATAATTTTAATGAATTATAATTTTTATGTATTATTGCTTTACTGAAATAATTTCTCTTATTGTAAGCTTTAGAATTAAGCCTTTGTAGAATGAATTATATTTAGATCATGATAGTTTGAATTAACGGTCGGGTGACACATTACGCCCTCTTGAAGATAATACCTGCAGACTAATCAGACAGCTGTAACAGCCAACAATGTCACAACTGTCACGAACTAAACTACAACGCTCGGCTGTGTTTGCCGATTAAACACAACCGAATAAGACATGTGTGTGAATGAATGTGTGTGCCCACGCACAAGTATAAAAAGGCGAACATTGAGTTGAAAAAGGGCAGTTTGTAAGCAGCTGGCCTGCAGGTAAGAAGTTGCTTGGTGAGGAATTTACAATTCCCCAAATTATTTCTTATCTTCAGAAAAACTGCATTTGTGGGTAACTCGACTAGCGGAGATAGTCTTGGCGAGGAATTATACAATTCCCCAGGTTTAATCTCGCGCTGCCTAGCTCTCCCATGGTAGTTGCCATCCATCGCGGCTGTGCGACAGTTGCTACGTCGGTTGGTAAAACAACGCCACAGAAGTTACACTTCTACCGGCGTTCGTTCGGCCTTGTCGCTTACCTTGGCGAGGAATTATACAATTCCCCAGGGTTGGGTCGAGCACTACCACTAGGCGCTGCCAGGAGCACGTCCGGCGTAAAGCCCGGTTGTTACCGCTGAACGTCGCTACCGCCCGAGACTAGCGTCTAGTCCTTCGCGCACGCACCGACTCCGGTGCAGAGAGTCGACTAACCGGCTACAGCACCCCCTGTCTGGTGTCCGGTTGACCTACCGGCGCCACCTTTGAGGGTTCCCGTGTACAGTGACCACCACGCTACTTACGCCATCGCTGTTTGCGCCGCTGCCCGTGCCATTGCCGCCCGGTAGCGTCACCGTATCTACAAGCGCTACCTGCGCCATCGCTGTTTGCGCCGCTGCCTGTGCCATTGCCGCCCGGTAGCGTCGCCGTGCCTTCAAGCGCTACCTGCGCCATCGCTGTTTGCACCGCTGCCTGTGCCATTGCCGCCCGGTAGCGTCGCCGTGTCTTCAAGCGCTACCTGCGCCATCGCGGTTGAAGCGCTACTTACGCCATCGCTGTTTGCGCCGCTGCCCGTGCCATTGCCGCCCGGTAGCGTCGCCGTATCTTCAAGCACTACCTGCGCCATCGCTGTTTAAGGGCTACCACCGCCATCGCTGTTTGTGCCGCTGCCCGTGCCATTGCCGCCCGGTAGCGTCGCCGTATCTTCAAGCGCTACCTGCGCCATCGCTGTTTGCGCCGCTGCCTGTGCCATTGCCGCCCGATAGCGTCGCCGTATCTTCAAGCGCTACCTGCGCCATCGCTGTTTGCACCGCTGCCTGTGCCATTGCCGCCCGGTAGCGTCGCCGTTTCTTCAAGCGCTACCTGCGCTATCGCTGGTCAAGCGCTACCTGCGCCAACGCGGTTGAAGCACTACTTACGCCATCGTTGTTTGCGCCGCTGCCCGTGCCATTGCCGCCCGGTAGCGTCGCCCTGTCTTCAAGCGCTACCTGCGCCAACGCTGTTGAAGCGCTACCTGAGCCATCGATGTTTTCGCCACTAGCCCGTGTCAACTACCCCAACAAACGTAGGCGCATCGCCTTAACGCGGACGCTGATCAACCGCGCTGTCACCTCCGACTACGTCACCCGACCATCATCCTCTAGCAACCCATCGTTGTAACATTTACCACTAGTAAAAATAAAACCTGGATTTAAGTTTTATAACGTTTTTTGAAACAAGAGTTGTTTTATTCCCTTTCCGTCGTGAGACGAAAGACAAAAACATCAACGACCCTGGACTCCGCTGTAGCTATCCCAGCAACCAGCGTAGAACGTGTCGTTACAAGTTTCTGTTAAAAATGATAAATTAAAAACAAAACCTTTTAAAAAATATATACTTAAACTAAGCTAAAATGACTTGGTGGAAAAAAATACTGTCAACCATCCCATTGCTAGTAGCAGGCTACGAGGTAGGGAAAAATCAGGAAGAAAACGACAATAAACAATTAGAAAAAATATTGGAAACTATGAAGAAGGACAACGTTGATAAGACAACCGAGGGCATGAGTCACATCGAAATTATGGCTCTGTTGCTAGCAGTAGCAATGGTAATTATCTACCTGGTTAAATTAGTATGCAAAACAATCAAAGATATGCAAAGGGGACAACACCGACAGCCCCAAGTATAAGTGAACCACAGCAAATGTATTATAAAAAAAAAAAAAAAAAAACTTTTAACAGTGCAGTAATAAATAAAATAAAATAAATTAAAATATCTTTTATAAATCAAATAATTAATAATTAATAATTCTATTTCATAAATTAATATATTACAAATAAAGTGAACTTATACAGACAGTGAATTGTATAAATATTGCATAAACAGCAGAAAATAAAAATAATAATATATATAAAAAAAAAAACAAGAACAAAAGAAGAACTCTGCAAAAATATAAAACCAGCTTTAGAGCTTTAAAACGTGAAAAAATAATAAAGCTAAAAAAAAAAAAATATAACTATGTAAGAAATAAATTTAGTAGAAAACAGTTTCAACATTGCAACAAAGTTTTAATAACAATATAAAAAAAAAGGGAAGGAAGAAGCATCCCCACGCCATGGGATGTATGCTCTCCACGCCGAGGAGAAGCCAATGTTGTACTCCAGGAACAACAACACCAATATCAACACCAGCAACACCAACAAAAAAAAAAAAAAAAAATGGATAAGTAACAAAAGAAAAATTTATTATAGTATAATTATTTAAGATAGGCAATAGTGTCAAATGCAGAATTTTTTTTTTTAATATTTTTATTGAAAACAAAATAAACATCTAACTTGTTATAATTAACCTTTATATGACAATATTAATTATTTAACAATAAATTATTAAGAGTACGATTTGGCAAAATATTAAGAGAAAAAGGAAATATAAATATGGGAAAATTATTCTAGTCATATGTCTGACTATAACAGCTGACATTATCAAAACCTGACCCATTGCAAATGCAAAACGCAAAATGCCCTAATTGGGAACAGTTATCTCAACAATTTCATGAAAATCAAAGCAAATTCCTCCGGTCCTTCAAATGTTTAAACAAACAGAAACTGCCTAGCAGAGCAGTAATAGAATATCATCTGCATTTAATAGAAATCCACTTTAATACAATAGTAAATACTTTTAATAACACTGCTTATTACCTTACACCCGAACACAGACAAGAGATTTTTGAATTAATAACCAAATTGAAGACAAAGGTTCAGTCAATAGAGAAACGGTTACAAAAAGAACTAGTAATAATATTCAGGGAGAATGGATGCGTAACTATAACATTGGAGGAGATAGATTATGGGAGCATATTGGAAAACTCGAATATCTGGGAACAGTTTGAAGACATTGACCATGACCTAGCGGACTCAAAAATGGAACCCATTAAATTCATAGAATTAGCCACTAAAATCCTACCGGAATTTGATGGTAAATTTAAGAACCTTCAAAAATTTCTTGATGCTTTGAACCTGTTAGAATCACTGAAAGAAACCCATGAAAATCTTGCAGTACAAATAATACAGACAAAAATCAGCGGGACAGCTCGCATATCAATCAACGATTTAACGTCCATTGCAGCCATTGCAGACAAATTGAAAACGGTAATAAAGGGAGACTCCACTGACATATTAGTATCCAAATTAATGACCGCACGCCAGGGAAGTAAACCAAACAGCGTATATGCCCAAGAAATAGACGAGCTCTCGAAAATGTTATCAAACGCATATATTTCAGATGGCTTACCACCACAAATAGCAAACAAGTATGCCGTACAGGCAACTGTAAAAGCCCTCGCGAAGAATCTAAATAATGATAGAACAAGAATCATCATTGAAGCAGCTACCTTTGATACAATAGACCAAATAACAGAAAAAATTATGAGCACAGATATACACCAATCAAGTGTATCAAATGTCTTACAACTGCGTGGTAGATACCGATGGGGCAGGCAAAGATACCCAAATGGGCGCCTGAATTATAACAATCAAGGATCTCATACATACCGTGGAGATCGTCATTACCAGCAAACTAACAGGGGAAACCCCCGAAGAGTTAATAGACAAAACAATTACCGGCCAAACTCAAATAACAACCACAGTAGAACTAGTAGGCAACATACTAATTCCAGACAGTATGCGGACATGAGGGTTATGAATAGGGTCTCGGGAAACCCCGAGGACCCCCAGATAACACTGGGGGAAGAATAGGACATATCTTGACTTTGAATCTGAACCTCAGTGCTTTTGTTAACCTCTCCCTTACGGGAAGTATACAGGCACTAACATTCTTAATAGATACTGGCGCAGATATCTCCTTATTAAAACATGGGAGTGTTAAAGGACCAATTGATGGTAATATAGTTAATGAATTAAAAGGCATAGGCGAGGGTAGTCAATTCACGATCGGCGTAACTCAAGGTTGGTTGTGCCTCAACAACTTTAAACTAAAACATGAATTTCACGTTGTACCTGATGATTTCTCAATCCCATGCGATGGAGTTTTGGGACTTGACTTCATTAGGGCGCACAATTGTATAATTGACTTCCATTCAAGGGATAACTTCTTGGTAATCTGTCCCATAAATAGCACCATTCAAATGGAAATCCCCATAGTAACAGGTCCGATTCAAGACACTATTGTTATACCACCAAGATCAGAGGTGGTACGGAAAATAAAATTACAACAGGGAATAGACGATATATTTATTCCACATCAAACAGTAGAAAAGGAAGTCTTTATCCCAAATACTATTACAAATCTCAATAGCCCGGTGGTATGCGTAATGAATGTATCTAATTCTTCGAAAATAATATCCTTAAAAAATATAAAATATGAGCCTCTGTCTCAATACGAGACTAAAACAATAGACACAACTATAAAAAATTCTAGGTCTAATGAGATTTTAGAAAGACTGATGGTAAATTGCCCGCGAATTGCAAAGAATGACCTTTTGGCTCTGTGTGCCGTATTTACTGACGTGTTTGGGTTGGAAACCGAACCGGTATCTACAAACAATTTTTATAAACAAAAATTGCGTATAGTGGATGAAACACCGATATATATAAAAAACTATAGAATTCCGGAAACACAGAAAGAAGAGATTGAGAGGCAAGTTGATAAGTTAATTAAAGGTGATTTAGTTGAGCCCTCTGTTTCGCCTTATAACAGTCCAGTGTTATTGGTTCCAAAAAAATCTTTGGAAGGTAGCGGTGATAAGAGGTGGCGTCTGGTAATTGATTATCGACAGGTAAACAAAAAACTTTTGTGCGACAAATTTCCTCTCCCAAGAATAGACGATATACTCGATCAGCTTGGAAGAGCTAAATACTTCTCAACATTGGATCTAATGTCTGGATTTCACCAAATCGAATTGGAAGATGGTTCGAGGGATATTACCTCCTTTTCAACACCCAAAGGTTCATTTAGGTTTAAGAGGCTACCTTTTGGACTCAAAATCTCACCTAACTCATTTCAACGAATGATGTCACTAGCATTTGCTGGTTTAAAACCGTCAACTGCATTTTTGTATATGGACGATATTATAGTAATCGGATGCTCTAAAGCTCATATGATTAAAAATTTAAGAGAAGTTTTTCATACTTGCAGAAAGTATAATCTTACATTGCATCCTGATAAATGCAGGTTCTTTTGTCATGAGGTCACATTTTTAGGTCATAAATGTACGTCCCAGGGAATTTTACCGGACAGTAATAAATACGATACTATTAAAAATTATCATAGGCCTAAGGATGGTAATGAAACTAAACGTTTTGTGGCCTTTGCTAACTACTATAGAAAGTTCATTCCAAATTTCGCACATTTCAGTAAACCATTAACAAATCTAACAAAAAAAAAACGCACCATTCCATTGGTCGGATAAATGCGAAGATTCATTAAATTATTTGAAAAACACCCTAATATCTCCACCAATCCTACAGTATCCGGACTTCACAAAAACATTCTACATTACCACAGACGCAAGTAAGTTGGCATGTGGTGCCGTGTTGAGTCAGCAACACGAGGGGACATTGTTGCCCATAGCATATGCATCAAGAACATTCACAAAAGGCGAAAGTAATAAGGCAACTATTGAACAAGAACTTCTGGCCATTCATTGGGCTATTAATCACTTTAGACCTTACGTCTATGGACGAAAATTCATAATTAAAACAGACCACAGACCTCTAACATATTTATTTTCGATGAAAAACCCATCTTCTAAGTTGATGAGAGTGCGTTTGGATCTGGAGGAATACAATTTCGATATAGAATATATTAAGGGGAGAGAAAATTACGCAGCTGACGCATTGTCAAGAATTACCTTTGAAGATATAAAAGCCTGTAATGTAATGATGGTAACAACTAGGTCCAAGCAACAAGTGCAGAAAAGAGAGAAAGATAGAGAACAAGCCCAACCAAAAATTTATGAAAATATATCGGCGCGCCAATTTAGAAAGCTTCCCAATATAATAACCCACATCCAAGGATGTGATGTTAAAAGAGGAAGTAAAATTATATTTAAATTTAAAGCTAATGTTTATGTTATTAATGGAAAAATAGACTTAGGTCAATTTTTCCAAGAGCTTGAGTTGCAAGCCAATAATATTCACATTAAAAAATTGCAAATGAGATTAAATGATAAGATGTTTGAAAAGGTACCTATAAAAGATTTTAAAGAATTGGGCAATAAGTTTTTAAAACACATTAAAATAGCGCTTACACCATCAGTTACAGAAATTACAGATGAAACAGAGAAGCAAGAAATATTAAGAAAATTCCACGAGGACCCCCTGCTAGGTGGCCACCCAGGGATAACTCGAATGATTAACAAAATTAGAAGGTATTTTTATTGGAAAAATATTACTAAATATGTCGCAAAGTATGTAAAGGCCTGTGAAACATGTAAACGGAACAAAACAAATAGGAATATTAAACAACCCCTAATTATAACACCAACACCAATGAGACCTTTTGATACAGTAGTGATTGACACGATAGGACCATTACCTATTACCGAACATGGACAACAATACATAATAACAATAGTGTGTGATCTAACAAAATATTTAATAAGCATCCCAGTTCCAAACAAAACTGCTAAAACTGTAGCAAGAGCAATTTTTGAAAATTTATTTCTTATTTATGGACCCGTCCATAAAATTTTAACTGATATGGGTACTGAATTTAAAAATGAAGTACTACAGGAATTATTAAAACTACTTAACATAAACTTAGTAAATTCAACACCATATCATCATGAAACGTTGGGTACAGTTGAACGTTCACATCGAACCTTCAATGAATTTATCAGATCATATGTATCTAAGTCTCTTAATGATTGGGATCAATTACAACACAACCCCATCAACAACACACAGTTATTGCCCTTTTAAATTGATATTTGGTAAAACTCCAGAAATTTTTTCTTTATTGAATTCAAAAATCATAGAACCTTTATATAATTTTGATGATTATGTTAAAGAAGTTAGATACCGACTCAAAATTGCCAATGAAAATGCAAGATCTGCATTGCAAAACTCAAAACATTTACAAAAACTAAACTATGATAAAAATACAAAGGCATTACAAATTAAAATTAATGATCAAGTTTTTATAAAAAATGAGCAAGGTCATAAATTAGAAAACGTTTATAAAGGTCCATATAAGGTAATAAAAGTCGATAACAAAAACAATTGCACTTTACAAATTGATAAAAAGAAAGAAATAATAGTTCATAAAAATAGGCTTAAATTAGCAACTATATAAACATATATGAAAAAAAAAAGAAAACTAAATAGTCTAAAGAGAAATACATAGTAACAAGTATGTTAATAAAATAACACAGTAAATAACAAAAAAAACTATAAAATAAGAAAAAAGGTAGAATAATAATAATTTATTTTTAAGATATCAAATTAAACTACAAGAATTTATATAAACAAAATTTTATGAATTAAGCAAAAATATATACATATATATGTATATACATATGCAAATACTCTTATTTTTTATTAATTATTTAAATATTTTTTTTGGTAAATAAATATAAATTATAATTATTTCTCTTCAAGAAATGCATATTATATAGCATTTGTAAAGAAAGCTCTTATGGCTGCCATCTGATCAATGTTCGCTATAAGACCTTTCTATTTAAGAGGGGTGGTGTTATGAAGGTATAATGTCCAATAAACTTTTAATATAACATTCCATTTCCAAATTATATCGATATCAAATTACCGTGTGACTCTAAATTATTTCAATATCGTGTGACTTTAAATTATTGCAATACCGTGTGACTTTAAATATATTTTGGCATTCTTTAATTATTGCATTTGCATCTCGTATTACCATTACTTTCATGACACCACATTAATATGTAAGAAATTATTATTAATAAATAATATAAAAAGAAGTTGAATAAAAGATATGAGTAGAGTTGTAAAAACGTTGTCGCGACACAAACACCAAAGATTATTGTGTTTTATTTCCTCTATGTATATTTCGAACATATTACACTATCATGTTACCAAAAATTTTCAAAATCGGATTATAATTTGTAATATTAATACTTGTTACTATAACGGCCATAGTAATCGACATTCTGTCCAATTTGCAAGCGTTTGTCTATAACGGTTCAAAAGATAGGCCCATATAAGTAAATTTACATCAATTATGGGGCACCCTTTAATTTTTAGATTTATTTTTGTATAATTTTTTATTTTTGGGAGCCATAGTAATACGCAGTCATTTCAAATTTTACAGAATCGCCCTTTACAGTTCATAATACCCGTAAAAATATGTATGTTGTATGGGGACGCACTTTAATTTTTAAGATCATGAACTCTTTTTAAAACGGGACCAATCTGTAAGCATAATCTATCATATTAATAAAAATTTTCAAAATCGGAGCAGAAATGACTGAGTTCTGGAGATATTATTTTACATATATTGGCCTATCTTTTGAACCGTTATAGACAATCGCTTGGAAATTGGACAGAGTATCGATTGCTATGGTCGTTATAGTATTAATATTATAAATTTTAAATTAAAGGGTGCGCCAATAGTTCATTAAATTTGATGTATATGGCCATACTTTTGAACAGTTTTAAACAGACGCTTGAAATTTACCACGAACCTGTATTGCTAAGTCCGCTATAACAACAAGTATAAAATTTGGATTTGGAAGTTAAAGGGTGTTCCAATAGTTAATGTAATTTTGTGTATGTGACCAAACTTTCGAACCGTTATAGACAGAACGCTGAAACTTAAAAGAGACCTGTATTGCTAAATCCGCTATATCAACGAGTTTTTAATTTGAATTTAGAAATTAAAGGGTGTCCCATAATTACTGTAGATTTACTTATATATCTTTCTTATCTTATATACCTATCTTTTAAACGGTTATAGACAAACGCTTGTAACTTTGACGCAATGTCGCTTGCTATGGCCGTCATAATAACAGCTGATAATATTTAAAATTATAAATTAAAAGGAGCACCAATAGTTCATTTAATATGATGTATATTGCCATACTTTTTAACAGTTATAGACAGACGCTTGGAATTTACAACGAACCTGTATTACTAACTTCTCTATTATAACAACAAGTATAAAATTTGGATTTGGAAATAAAGGGGTGTCCCAATAGTTGATATAATATGGTGTATGTGGCCGGACTTTTGAACCATTATAGAAAGGCATGTGAAATTTACAAGGGCATGTCCTTTATAACAAAAAAAATTGAATTCTGCTTAATTTCACGCATATTTTAATTTTTGCATATATTAGAAAGAAAAACAAATTTTAAAAAATTTTAAATATTTCTGCCGGTTTCGTAAAGTATTAAAATAGGTTTAAAATGCCATTTTTCCAAGATGTTACATCTTTCCCTATAGGTAATACATAGGGCTAAAAATCAACATCTTTACAAGATGTTCCTACCTCATTTTGTTCCACTCAACATCTTTCGGTAATTCTAGTGTCATCACTAGAAAATGGATATTTAAATATAAAAACGAAACACTTGTCAAAAAATACAATAAATAAGATGGAAGAGGCGCAAGGTTGTTAATTTTAAATTGCCATACTCATAAATGATAAAAATAACTTTGAAATGTGTTTTATAACGAATTCTGCATACAAATTTGACCTAAAATACATGTATGCAAGTTTAAAAACCCTATTAGTAAATGACATATAATTAACTCGACAAAAAGTTTTCTTAAGTACATTATAGTTTGTTCTATATGATTCAATGCGAATTGTCTGAATGTACATATAAAACAAAGAAAAAGCAGCTGTTTCCTTACGGAAAGTTCTATTATTTTCGTACCTTGCTTAAACAAATGACATTTGCCGAAACTTGACGAAAAGTCTTCTTTAGTACGTTATAAGGGCCAGCTATAATGTGCATAAATAAAGTGTTCAGAAAGATTGTGACTTAAGAAGTGGTAAAGCAAAGAGAATCTGAGTTTCATCGTTGGAGCCTTCAGAGTTAAAAAATGTTTTAAATTGCGATAATCATAGGAAAAGATATGGCTTTAATCTAGTTTACGGGCACCGCTCCAAAAAAAAGTTGCAAAATAGGTTGCAAAATGCAATTTTAAGCAAAAAATATGCAATGAAAAATTTGCGGCAACCCTTAATTTCGGAGTTAGGGCCCTCCGAAGTTTTTATATATGTAACACGGCATATATCGAAGATGCTTTCGCCCGGCCAAAGGCCGGCTACGCAGAAAACATTTAGAAAGCGAAGCCGCTGTTGGTTATATCATAAAGGGAATATCTTTGTACCCGGCCGAAGGCCAGCTACGCAGGAAACCTTTAGAAAGCGAAGCCGCTGTTGGTTATACCATAGAGGAGAAAATACTTTCGTTCGGCCGAAGGCCGGCTACGTAGGAAACCTTTAGGAAGCGAAGTTGCTGTTGATTATATCATAGAGGAGAAAATCCTTTCGTCTGGCCGAAGGCCGGCTACGCAGGAAACCTTAAGAAATCGAAGGCACTGTTAGTTATACCATAGAGGAGAAAATTCTTTCGTTTTTGAGTAAAGTTATGTTTACATGGAAAAAATCTTTTTGGAGCCTTTCCTGATTTTATATCTTATTTTTACTTTTTTCCTATTTAATTAAATAGGCCCTTAAATTCCCTTTTTAATGATATCCGTATTGTCCCATTCTACCATCGAATACTCGATATATGCCGTATTAAATACAAAAACTTCGGAGGTCCGTAACTCCGAAACTAAGGGTTGCCGCCAATTTTTTCAATCAAATTTTTTGCTTAAAATTGCATTTTGCACCCCGTAAACTAGATTTTTTCCTTTTAGGTTAGAATTTTCTAACAACGTGCAAAATTTTTTGGCAGATGTTGAATGTCTCTTAGCACAAATTAAGGCACAAGGCGAGTAAATATCTGACGCAATAATAATTAATAAGATAATTTTGAGCCTTCCGAAAGAACATTCTAGTTTCAGTTAAGAACGAGTGTAAAAAATATTGGCGAATGTGAAGTGTTTGCAAGGTTTATTTTAGACTCGGGGGCATCAACCACATAGTGAATGAAAAATGGTTTATGTATATGAATGATATAGGCAAGTTAAAACAAACATCAAGAATAAACTTTGCAAAGAAAGGTGAGCATTTAATTTGCAAACATCAGGGAAATTTGCTGCTTAATACAGGGGGTAGCCCAATATACTCGACAGATGCTTTGATATATCCAGGTTTGGAAAAGAATTCATTTATTTTTTTACTGATATAGTTGTGATAAGGAACGATAAGTGGTGACATTTTCAAAGTTAAAAGTTTTAATATATTTGAAATTGAAGCAAGTCCCGGCATAAATAATCTACATGAAAAATTTGGTCGCAGCTGTCATTACAAAAATGGAGTACATTGTGAAATCTGCCTAAGTGGAAGAAGTGATAGTGGATCAGAGTATAAAACTAAAGAATTTTCAAACTATTGTTTAAGAAATGGCATAATTATAGAAACGTTATATACGTTACTCATCAGAGATTAATGGGCGTTTCGAGAGGTTCAACAGAATGGTAGTAAATATGGTAAGATATGCCTTACTGTATTCCAACTTACCAAAATACTTGTGATCTGAAGCGGTTCTGAATTCTACGTACGACTTAACGATGTCCCATAACGGCTATTGAAAAAGGTAAAACATCTGCTGATTTATGATATGGCGAGAGACCAGATCTAAATAAATTACATCCTTATATTACATCCTTTTGGATGTAATTTATTCAAGAAGTTAAATTCAAAGCTCGATTAAAAAAGATGAAATTGGTTGGATACACAACTTATGGTTTTAGATTTTATCATGAAAGCAAAGAGGTCATAAATAGTCGTGACGTACGATTTTTGAATTATGGAACCGTAGGAAATAAATTTAGTAAAGTTGCTTTGAATAATGGGAAAGAACAAATACTGCACTTAATGATGGAGCGGGAAATGGTGAACAACAGATACAAACAAGCAAACCTATTAGAACAAAACCAAAATACCTTGATGACTACGAAATTAATAGCAATGCAATGTGTGCTTCCTTAACAGTTTTATAAGACGTTCCAAAAACGTTCAAAGAAGCTTATCGAGATAAGGAATGGAGAAAAATTATAGCTGAAGAGATGGACGTGATTAATAAACAAGTAAAAATGCTAAATGCGGTTATGCCAAATCTTATATACCCCTCACCATCTATGCAAATCTAGTTAAGTGAAGTAACTTCAATAAAAAAGCAAATATTGGGGCGGACGAGAGCTAAATAAAAAAGTTGATACTGCATATACAGTGAGAAGCAAAACTCAAGGTACCGTAGTTGATATACACCATTTCAATAAAAAAAGACAAAATATAGTTAAATATGTATTTTTTTATATTTGTTTGGCAAACTTATTTATTTATAAATAAAAAAATTAATATTTATGTATACAGTATAAAAAAATAAAACTGGGTTGTAATTTTAGGTAACCACATATTTTTGCACGCAAAAGTCTAGGTACCCCTAAAAACGAAAAATGTATTATAAAAGAAACATATCCTAATGTATTATTTTTTGTACCTTATATTTAGTGGGATATCCTTTAAGTCGAAGAACTTCATTTAACCTATTTGGCATTGAATGTACCAGCTTTTTCGTAAAATCTGGTGATATTTGTTGCCATTCATTCATTAGCAGGTTTTTTAATTCAGATTTGCTAGAAATTTTGTGATTACGCAAGCGTTTCTCCAAATGATCCCACAAATTCTCAATAGGATTCATATCTGGACTTTGTGGTGGGGTATTAAGCATGTGGGGAGTATCATATGCAATCCATATCTTGACATCACCAGCGGTTCATGTTGAAAGTAGTAATCACTGCGGATTTATAATTTTTCAGCACTTTGGTTGAGATTATTTCTAAGAATATTAAGGTACATCATTTTGTTCATTATTTTATCTATTATTTCCAAATTACCCACCTATGCTGCTTACATACACCCCCACTCCATGATGCCACCACCGGTACAGGTACCTTGATTTATGCTGTACACTGTATATTTTAACATAGAAATGCCATCGCCTCTAAATGGGTTAAGCATTTTTTAAAAATTATAGTATTTCCTTAAAGATCTATTCAAGAACTTCAAAATGATATCCATATTGATATTTTAAAAAATTTGAAAATTTAAGAGCCCCCTAACTCGGAGAATATAGGCATGCATCAACATCAAAAAAACATCACTTGATGTTTTTTTTTCTTATTTTTTAATTCTCTATCGCCTGATGTACCTATTTACTTTTTTGACAGGAGGTACTTTATTGTTCTAAATAAAAAAATTAGAGGTAGGCGTGGTGTTTTTCCTGCTGCCTCGAAGGACATGAACCGCTCATGCTGATTTCCAATAGCACCACTTTCGACACTATGTCTAATCGATTGACGTATTTAGTTTTTTTGTGAAATCAAGTTTGCCTCGGACGGACATGGCGTAATCGACTTCGCTATGAATAAGTCAGAATATATATACTATATGGCGTCGGAAATGAATATATTAGAACTTACACACGGAATGACAAACTTAAATATACCCAGCCTTGCCAAATGATGATTTTATCATATTTTTGAACCAAAATATGATTTGACGATTTTTTTCTTAAACTATGGTTTCTAATTTATAAAACTATTCTTTTTGTATTTCCAGTGTGTAGTACTTTCATTATAATTGTACTACATAGTGAAGTTAAGTTTTGTATCAGCTTGTTGTAAACAAAACAAAATTTTTCAAAGCTCATCCTGTCAAATACATAGATTGTATGAGCAAATTTAAGACAATTTTATACACACAGGTTATGTGAACATGAGTCTCAATAACGACCTTGATTTTGAAAACAAAAGTCTATCTCTACACAACGAAGAAGTCTATCTGGGTGTTTTTGTTGAAGAAAAATTTCTAGCCCAAAGCTCACTGCAAATGAAAAAAAAAAAAATGAATTTATTGAAAATTGTGTGGCATTTTACATTGAGTTATGTAAAAAAATATCAAATAAATCAACAAAAACTAAATAAAATATACAACAAAGAGAAGCTTAGCGACAAGAATAGCTGAGCATAAAAAGAACATTAGTAAGAGAAAGGAGACAACTGCATTGGCACAACACATAATAAAAACTGGTCACACAGCTGATTTTAATAATATCAAAATATTGGACAAAGAAAAAATTATAAAAAAGAGATACACAAAAGAAAGTCTACATATACAGAAGAAAATAGGGATCACAGTGAACCTGAAAGAGGACACTGACAGCATTACTGGCAGCTATAGAGTCGCTACTAGATAATCTGCATTTAACCTAAGATGTATTTATTGCTTAAACCTGTTGAAATTGTTCAGATGTTTTGTGTTCATGTTTGATGTATTTATTTTTATATTAAGTTATGTACTAACATTTTATTTGTAAACATATATTTTTTTGAAGTTTTTGTTTTCAATTGTATGTAATTGTAATTTTATTTTTTTATTTATTTAAGTAAAATAATAGACGCCCTTGATAAATTCGACAAATAATCGACGAAACGTCGGGAAAAACAGTAAATAAATTAGATTTTTAATTACTTAACAACTGTAGGCCTTAACAGATCAAAAATAGAATCTTTAAATATAGATAAAATTATTGGCCAACTGTAATCATCATAAACATCAAATCGGAGAGCTTGCCGAAAACATATATTTTGTAAATTGTAACCAAAAATATAATTACATTGTATCCATCTACCAACACCAAACAAATACATAAAGGGATTTTTTAAACATATCGAACTCAAATACAATAGTGAGACATGCAAAACAATGAAGGAATACTGCAATGAATTGAAGAGACTAGCACACCAAAAAGAGAGGCTGGTATTTTTATTAACATGCATAACTTATGGCTTAATTCCAAATCACACGACAAATTCCACAAAACAGGTAAAACATTTCTTTAAATGCAGAAACATTCAAGGACAATTAAAACAATAAAACAAAATTTTCACAAAAAACTTCTTAATTTGGAAATTGCACAAACTAATACGAATATTAAGTTGACTTAACAAAAAATTTTCCAATTGGCTAATGCAATCAGGGACACTTTGAATATGACTGATTATAATTCTTTTGCAAACAAACAGATGACAAGAAGTAAGCAAATAAGAAATAAAGTAAACGAAACACACCAAAGATGTTAAAACAGTTCGGATTCGTTTACAATGACAGTTTGAAAATAAAACCACATATGAACTACCAATGGAGTGTAAATGGATGCTGACTCTGGGTAAAAAATTTGCACTACCGGTGTATAAACGTAGTTTTTCCCCTATAGATGTTATAGCTGACGTTGAACAATGCATACAAGCAATTGATGAAAATGACAACAAATAGAAGGACACCGCAAGGACCAAATTAGCAAACAACATAATATCATACAAAAGGAAAAACAACATAAATACCAAAGACAAATTAATACTAAAGATTTTTAAAGTAACAACGGAATTTCCCAAAAGACATAATGACATTGTAATTGTACAAGCGGAGAAAGGTAACAAAACTGTGGCGATATTTAAAAGTGAATATGAACAAAAAATAGAAACAAATCTGGAGGACAAAGACACTTATAGAGTCAACTAGTTCAACTGAAAAACTACAGAGAATTAACATTACCCAGCCGAGAACCATGAGGATTCACGGATGAACTTCGCTATGTCCCCTATAGAGTGAGATGATAGCTCTGTAAGAGTTCCAAAGAAAGGAGAGCCCAGAATTCTTAGTCTTCTTCGAGCCAGGGATGGGCAGTGGCACAGGAGGTGCAGTACGGTCTCTTCCTCCGAGCCACAGCTGCGACAATGTCCAGTAAGTACCGAGACCGTGATACTTATGGATTTTCTGTCTAGTTTGAGCAGCTGCCTGGTCCACTTGAGGTCCAGTGTAGTCCACAGTTGTCTGGAGACATAACAGGAACTTTCCTCTACCCATAATTTGCGAGCCAAATTAAGGTAGTGGTTCTTTATGGCCATTTTTACCGTTGCCAGAGGAATTCCAACATTTGGTAGCGAGGAGACGTTAGGAAGCAATGTGCCTTGTTTAGCAAGATCATCGGCCTCACAGTTACCCTGGATACCCCTGTGACCAGGGACCCAAATCAGGTCCGATAGAGCGTTCAGTAATGAGCGACAACGCAGGACTAGCTTAGATGTACTGTATGCACCAGCAAGCGCCCTGATTGCCACCTGACTGTCCGAAAATATCTGAATAGCAAGGCCAGAAATATCGTCCCTAAGCGCTATTTCGGATGTTTTCAGAATGGCCATTACCTCGGCTTGAAAGACACTGCAGTAGTCAGGAAGTTTAGGGGAGATTCTTAGTCCAAGGCTATTGGAGAAGATTCCGCAACCGACTCTGTCGTCCAGTTTCGAGCCATCGGTGTAGATGTCAGCAGTACCACCCACAACCACTTCGTTACGGACCCATATCTCCCTACTTGGAATATGGGTCTGAAATCCGTGGTCCAGAGCGGGAGTAGAAGAGGTTTAATCCACCATTGATGGCAGTGGTACATCCCAATCGATAATCTTAGAGTGTCCTATATCCAGCCTGAGCCAGCGTAAGAGGGCATTAAGTCTGGCTGCACAGCATTTAGCCTGTTGCAATACCAGAAGTTTGGTGGGTAACCAGTGAAGAAGAGCATACAGAGCCTTTGTCGAAGTAGTTCGGAGAGCCCCAGTAATCAAAATGGCGGCTGACTTTATCAAGAGGCTTTTGGTTGACCGTTTTTTCGAGAGCGGGCCACTAAAAAACAGCACCATAGAGAATATTTGGCTCTATAACTGCATTGTAGAGCCAGGAGATGATCCGAGGCTGAAGGCCCCATCTTGGTCCTAGAGCTCTCTGGCAGAGATAGAATGCTCAGGTCGCCTTCCGAGCTCTTTCGGCAATGTTTCCCTTCCATTGAAGTTTGGGGTCAAGTATCACCCCAAGGCATTTCACACTTTTACTTACACTTAGCACAGTACCGTTCAGCCTAGGTGCAGTAAAAATAGGGAACTTGTATCTCCGTGTGAAGAGCATAACCTCCGTTTTGCCGGAGTTAACATCAAGACCAAACTCGCAGCACCATTGAGACAGAACATTGAGCGAATAGTTCACCCGTTCTGTAAGTGTTGTCAGGTATTTTCCAGAGACTGCGATAGCAATGTCATCAGCATAAGCTATAACCCTATTACCCGTTTGTCCAGTCGCCGTAGCAGCGTGTTGACTGCCAGATTCCAGACGAGGGGAGACAAAACGCCACCTTGTGGAGTGCCTCTTTTCACTACTCTTACAACGTGATCATTTCCCAAGGTGGACGTGATGATACGAGTCCTCAGTAGTTGCGCAATGACTCCCACCAGATTTGCATCAAGATCGAGATCCAAGAGGGCCTTTATAAAGGCATTGGGGTAGACATTTTTGAAAGCTCCTTCTGTGTCAAGAAACACTGCAAGCGTGAATTCCTTATTTGAAAGGGACTTTTCAACATCGGATAGTAACACGTGTAGCGCTGTTTCCACAGATTTCCCTTTCGTATAGGCGTACTGCGAGCTAGAAATAAGCGCGGGATTTATGGAGTTCCTGATCTGAAGATCAAGAATCCTTTCCAGCGTTTTGAGTAAGAAGGATGACAGGCTTATGGGCCTAAAGTCTTTCGGTTTAATATGAGATGTCTTTCCCGCTTTAGGGATAAAAATAACTCTGGCTACACGCCAACCTATCGGCATGTAAGTATTTTCTAGGCAAGCATTGTAGATACGCAATAGCCATGGTTTTATGAGGTCCATGCCATGTTGCAAGTCCGCTTATATTGTCCATTCCAGGAGACTTAAAGGCATCAAACGACATTATGGCCCACTCTATGTGGGCATTGGTCACCCGGAAAGTGGGGGGACAAACCGACCCAGTCCCCATCGCTTCGTCAATCCCTTCACTACCAGGGAAGTGAGTACTGAGCAGCGTCTCCAAAGTATCGATTACATAGTCCGTCCATTGACCATCCGGCTTCTGAATACTCTCAATAATTCTCGGGGACGTGCTAAGAATCCTGCGTAGCCCTCTGGTTTCGGACGAGCTTTCTATGTTGCCACAAAAAGTTTTCCACGAGGCTCTTTTGGATCTTCGTATGACATACTTAAACTCCCTTTGTTTTTCCTTATAGGGCAGCCAGTTTCCACCATTTTTGGCTCTTTTAAAGAGTTTTCTACATTCCCTACGTAGCTCTGCAATCTCCGTATTCCACCAAGGGGGTTTCGGTTTACCCATTGGCTTCGGTGGATTGCAGGCCGCTTTCGCTGCAGAGCATAATTGCAAGGTCAAGAATTCAACCGCCCGATCAATATCGCAGTGGTCACTTATCTCGAAGGGAGCAGGCCTTAGGCCAAGCTTTAAAATGGACCGAAATTTATTCCAGTCCATTAGTTTCCTATTTATGTAGGAGCGGGACGCTCCGGAATCTACTGATTCCAGATATAAGTTATAAGATAAATACCTATGGTCAGAAAAGGAGAAGTCTTGAGAGACACTCCAATTTCTGACAATATCAGACCAGCCACTACCCGTCAGGGTAAGATCGAGAACCTCCCTTCTACTCGAAGTGACGAAGGTAGGCTCGCTTCCCCTATTGACAATACTTAAGTCATAAGATAGTATAAAATCAAAGAGAGGCTCACCCCGTTCATTGACATCCGTACTGCCCCACATATGGTGATGAGCGTTAGCATCGGCTCCAATGATGACCGGAATTTGGCGGTCGTTAGCCTCTGTAACTAGAAGCCTTAGCAGGTCATGTGGTGGTGAATCCCCGTGATCATGGGCCATATAAATGGAGACCATCCAGACATCCTTCGAGCCGGTCTCCACTGCTATGGCAACGCTGTCTCTGTCACTGAATCTGTGAAGAAAGAAAGCGTTAATATTATACTTAATCATAATACAGGCCCTGGGCTTACCTTGACCCGAGATGTAGACAGTTTTGTAGCCGTCCATAGATAGTCCAGAAACCCGATCATTGATAACTCATGGTTCCTGGACCAGAGCAATATCCTCTCCTTTCTGTGACAGGCGGAGGAGTAGGGCCGCAGAAGCAGCGATGAAATAATGAAGGTTAATTTGCACAACCCTCATCATCATTATTTTTGGCCGTAAGGGTAGCGTCGGAATCGCCTTCGCTAGACAGGAGTGATTCCTCGCTTTCTGCTAAATATTCAGATGCGAGCCTCATTTGCCGAAAAAAGTCACCGGCAAACTCGGATGAAGAGATGACACTTCTAGTGTCATCCGACGTATCTAAACCGCACATGGAGGCCGAAGCCGTTTGTGTAGGTTCAGTTTGTCCTGCGGCAACCTCTGGTACCAGAGGTTCCATTGGAGGTTTAAGTTTTCCCCTGTATTGTCACCCTTATAGATCCTGAGAGAGATCGAGTCGAAACCGTAGTTGATCTCTCCCTTACAGGCATTGAGTTGGGCGAGGGACTCGTCGTTAATGACGATGATAGCGTCGCGGAAATGGCCCTTTGGCTTGCTTACTTTAGCGACCTTCCACTCGGCCGTAGGCAGCTCTTTGTTGCTGAGTTTAATCAGCTCCAGAATTTCATCCGGTGTTGAGGGATCTGCCGGGATCTTGGCCGGTTCGGAATCTGATCTTTGGATACAGCTGGATTGGCTGAAATTATGTCCTTATAGACACTGCGAAGAACCGCTTGGACTAACCTTCAGTTCATTTGGAGATATAGTCCCGTCACTTTTACCAGTATCTATTGTAGCCAAAACGAGGCTGTCCCTAACTATCTTGCTAAGGGGACGTGAGGACATCGGTTTAGACGTTGAGGTCTTTGGTCATTTAGGCAACAGAGGGACTGTCGTGGCGGCTTCCTCAGCCGACCTTTGCCGTTTCTGAGGTGCCAATTTAGATGAAGGGCGAGACTCCAAGCTCTGTTTGGCCCATTTAAGTTTTGTCTGGTCCCTTTCAGACAAGGTGTTCGAATCATGCCCACCGAGCTTTTGCAGGATCCGATAGGCAGATCTTCTGGTCCTATACGCCCGCGTCGACGCGTTGATGTGTGCACTAGAAGAGGAGGACGTGCTTGGGCCCAGACTACCAGTTGTTTGGGCTGGCTTAACCGATGCCCTCGCAGCAGTAGTTTGACCAATGTGCGGGAGAGCCCCTCTATCACTCTGTTTTGTGGCAGGGGTGATTGAGGTGCTCGAAGAGGGGATTACGCAACCTTTGGAGATTGCGGAGCTGGATGTTGAGGCAGACAACAAAGTCGCTGCAGACAACAAAGCCCAGCTGTGGTCTAGAGGTAGAGGTCTCAGACGAAGTTTGTTTCTGGATTGCCTGCTTTTGCCGTTTCAAAACAGTTGGCTCCCTTTTAGGGTTGGCCTTTGTGGTCTTATTTGTGTTGTTAGTTTTGTCCATGTGAAATGGGTCCCCACTCATAGCCGCTATCTCCATCCGTATGTGTAGTCAACTCAAAGGTCCCATGGTTATCTATGCAAGCAGGGAGGCCATGCGAGGGTTGGCACCAGCCTTCATGGGGACAGGTGCTCAGAGCCAGACCGTTGCTAATTGGGAGTAATCTCAACCAAACCTGCACCACCAACTTAACGGTGACGGGTATCGAACGTAATATGAGGCCTGCCAGGGTTTTAACGGGACGGAGATAGTTATGACCTTAAACTGGAGCCGTTCCCACAAGGTTTCACCCCGATGCCACTAGGTCCAGAAGCCATAACCACCAGCCCAAGTCAAATAAAAACGTGCCGAGAAAATCGGAAAGAAAAGCCCATTGGGCAGAAAAAGGTCGTGCCAGGGGGGAGGGTGTATAGATCATTTAGCGTTACCCAGGATGCACTGCGTGGAAGCGATCTATGTTACATCCCTTCGTGATATAAAGATTGAAGAAAATGACATATTAGTATCGTTTGACGTTATATCCCTTTTTACTAATATTCCAGTTCATAACGCCATCAAAAAAATCATGAGTAAATGGAACATAATAAAAACGTTGACAGCAATTACTAAGCCCAAATTTGTAGAAATTCTCTGTTTTTGCCTAAGTGACAATAATTATTTTATTTACAAGGACAAAATATATAATCAAATTTGCGGCATGCCAATAGGAAATCCTCTTTCACCAGTAATGACTGATATAGTGCTTGACAGTTTACTTGACGATGCTACAATAAAACTAAAAAATAAGAACATAAAAATTAAATATATAGCTAAATATGTAGATGACATTTTTGATATTATAAAATCCGACGATAAAGATGAAATCTTGAAAACATTCAACACCGACCACCCAAAGTAAAAATTCATAATGGAAATTGAAAAGGTCAATACAATTACATACTTGGATGCAAAGCTAATTAGATCTTCAGAAAAAATTATTTTGACCGGAAGATTAATGAACTACAACGCAGCACAACCTAGAAATCAGATTTTAAATACAGCAAAGAACTCTATAGAGAGAGTCCTTAATATCAGCCATGAACGTTTCCACAACATTAATATACAAAAAATATACAACACACTTAGCAACAATAGTTTTCCAAGAAATGTTACTAAAACTTTAATATAAGCAGTTAAGCACCATTTCAAAACTAAAAAACCTAATGATAATGCAGACGACAAGGTAAATCATATTTTTCACAGTGTACAACACATTCCTGGCCTAACAGACAACAGAAATATACGGAAAATAATAAAGAACAACAACAAGATAGGCTTTGCATACAAACAAACTAAAGCGCCTATTCAAAAGCAACAACAAAACAATGTTGTTTACGAAATAACATGCATGGTGAATGAAGTAACAAAATGTAATAAAATATACATAGGAACAACAAAGAGAAGCTTAGCGACAAGAATAGCTGAGAATAAAATGGACATTAGTAAAAGAAAGAAGACAACTGCATTGGCACAACACATAATAAAAACAGTTCACACAGCTGACTTTAATAATATCAAAATATTAGACAAAGAAAAAATTGTAAAAAAGAGATACACAAAAGAAAGTCTACATATACAGAAGAAAATAGGGATCACAATGAACCTGAAAGAGGACACTGACAGCATTAATGACAGCTATAGAGTCGCTTCTAGCTAATCTGCATTTAAGCTAAGATGTGTTTATTGTTTAAACCTGCTGAAATTGTTCAGATGTTTTGTGTTTGAGAAGATGTACATAAAATAGTTACTACTATTTGTACTATTATTATTTACTACTATTTAGGTTAATACTTTAGTAACTGTACTGTTGTCAATGATAATCCCTGATTGTTTGTTACACACACTGTTTTATATATTCTTACCACGTTACTGTATTACATTGTTTTGTAAAATCATTCTTTTATTATATAATAAATCACATTAAATAATAATTAACAGATATATATTGTTTACAGTGTTCATGTTTGATGTGTTTATTTATATTTTGAATTAATGTACCAACATTTTATTTTGTAAGTATATATTTCTGAAGTTTTTATTTTCAATCATAATGTAATTGTAATTTGATTTAATGATTTATTTAAATAAAAAAATAGACGCCCTTGATAAAGTTGACAAATAATCGACGAAACGTCGGGAAAACAGTAGTTAAATTGAATTTTTATTATAATAAATCATATTAAATAATAATTAACAGATATATATTGTTTACATGGTGCCGAAAACCGTAGTTGAAAAAATAAATAAATACTTCAACCAAAATAGTTCAAACTAATTGCATAACTTATATTTTAAAATGGCAGACACCTGTAATTTTTTAAGACCGCCGAAGCCATTAGTGATAGAACACGATAAAGATATGGCAAAGGAGTGGAAGCTGTGGAAGCAGCAGTATGAATATTTCGAGATTGCAACAGGGTTAGATAAAAAACCGGAAAATATACAATTTGCAACATTTATGTCAGCCATTGGCTACTCAGCAATACAAATTTATAATTCGTTGCCGGGAACACATAACGAAACGTTAGCTACTGTTTAAGGAAAGTTCGAGAAATATTTTACACCAAAACTGAACACAACGTTTGAAAGGTACATGTTTCACAAGATGATGAATGATGGAGAAACCATTGATGAATTTATCACCAGATTAAGACTGCATGTAAAAAATTGCAATTTCGAACAATTAACTGATAGTTTGTTACGGGATCAACTCATTCTTGGCATTAAAAGTGACACAATTCGTACGAAGCTGCTATCAGACGACATAACCTTGGAAAAAGCACTCCAAATCTGTCAGGCCACCGAACTAGCACAAAAACAAACTGCAGAAATACATAGTGAAAGTAATAAAAATGTAAATATGGTGCAAAAATTGAATAAAACTAAAAGCTTTGATTGCCACAATTGCGGTAAGAATCACACAGCTCGTAATTATCCAGCTTTTCGCCATATATGCAAAAAATGTAAAAGGAAAAATCACTATGAAAGAATGTGCAAGGTAAAGACAAAAAATAAAGTTGGTAAATACAGGGATTTTGCTTTCTGCGAACAAGCAGAATACCAAGACAATAGTACTGACAGCGATGCTGACAGCGACGCTGACAGCGAAACCGAATTATTTATTGGTTGTGTTACGAAAAATAATAGAAAAAAAGAGAGCTTTACAGAAATTTTAACTATAGGAGAAAAGAAATATAATATTAAACTTGATACTGGTGCTCAGTGTAATGTTCTGCCAAAAAGTGTCATCGATGAACTGAAAATCGTTAATAAAGAAATAACAATAAAACCCTGTTGCATAAAAAACTTAGTATCATTTGGAAACCCTAAAATGAAGGTTGTAGGTGAAGTTTTGTTATCATGCAAAATAGGCCGGAGAATGTCCAAAATTTATTTCAAAATTGTGAACGAAAATGTAAAGCCAATACTCGGAGCAGACTCGTGTGAGAAACTTCAATTAGTAAAAAGAGTACAAGAGTTGCAAGTTGCCGAAAATCTTTTCGAAGGCCTGGGATGTATAAAAAATTTTGTTTACGACATAGATTTAGTTGAAAATCCAAGCTTTGAGATTTCCCCTGCCAGACGGGTAGCATTTAAAATTCGAGAGCAAGTAAAAACAGAACTTAACAAAATGGTGAACATGGGAGTAATAGAACCGACTGAGATGCCAACACTTGCCGTTTCCCCAATGGTAGTGGTACGAAAAAATAACAAAATAAGGATTTGTATAGATCCCACTAGCGTTAATAAAAATATTAAACGTCGCCATTATCCCATGAATACGTTAGAAGAAATTGCCGCTCAGCTGAAGGGTGCAAAATTCTTTTCAGTCCTTGACTGCAAAAAGGGTTTTTGGCAAATTCCGGTCACAGATCGAACAGAACAAATACTAACATTCTCCACGGCTTGGGGTCGGTATTCCTGCAAAATGTTACCATTTGGCATTTCCTCAGCTCCTGAGGTTTTCCAATGCATTATGCAGCAACTTTTTTCACATTTACCAAACGTTAAAGTTGCCATAGATGACATATTAGTGCACTCTAACAATTTGGATGAACTTCGTGCAACTACAAAAAAGGTTCTGGATGTAATTCAGGCAAATGGGTTAAAACTGAATAAAGAAAAATGTAAATTCGAGTTACGAAAGGTTAAATTCCTAGGACATGTTATAAGCGAAGCGGGTTTGTCTCCAGATCCAGAGAAAATAGACGCCGTCAATCGGCTTAAACCACCTAACAACAAGAAACAACTGCAAAGGATCTTAGGTAAATTTACATATTTGAGTAAATTCATTAAAAATTTTTCACATATCACAGCACCATTACGAGCATTGTTAGAAAAATCAACATTGTTTTACTGGGATGCAGCACAACAACAATCATTTGATAAATTAAAAGAGGCTATTAGCAAACCACCGGTCTTAAAATTGTATGATGTAAATAAAGATGTCAAATTACAGGTGGATTCTAGCTCTTATGCCATGGGTGCAGTTCTATTGCAGGACGATCAGCCTGTAGCTTATGCTTCCAAATCCTTAACAGAGACTCAATCCAGGTATTCCCAAATAGAAAAAGAAACACTTGCAGTAAAGTTTGGATGTGAAAAATTCCACCAGTACGTTTGGGGTAAAGAGATTGTTATTGAGTCGGATCATAAGCCGTTAAAGTCAATTTTCAAACAACCTTTGCATTCATCTCCATCGAGACTACTAAAGATCAGATTGAGTTTGTTGACTTACAACCCAAAAATTCTATACAAACCAGGCATAAAAATGCACTTAGCAGATCCCTTAAGTCGAGACTGTTTTAATGATATTAATAAAGAGGAAGATGAGAATCTTGAAATACAAACGATATTATCAATTTGTGACAAAGAGTTAGCAACTTTAAAACGAGAAACAAAGACTGATAATATATGCCAAAAGCTAATAGAGCTGATTCGAGAAGGTTGGCCAAAGTCCAAAGAGAAATTGCCTGATGAGTTGAAACAATACTGGCATTTCAGAGACGAGCTTTCAATAAATGATGACGGTATTATCTTTAAAACTTCTAAAGTTTTTGTACCCCTAAAATTGAGAGGAAATTTTTTGAAAGATATTCACACAGGTCACTTCAGTTATGCCAAATGTGTAAGAATGGCCTCGAATGAGTCAAGATATTCATAATTTTATACAAAAACGTGCAGCATGTCAAGTTTACCAAAGGAAAAAGGTAAAAACTAAAATTGGGGAAAAGCAAATTCCATGTCACGGTTTTGAAATAGGGGCAACAGATCTATTCCACTTTAACAATAATGAATATATAGTTTTTATTGATAGCTATTCAGGCTATCTTAAATTTAAAAAACTTAGCGAAACAACTACAAAGCAAGTAATTTTATTCTTAAAAGAAATTTTTTCCACGTTGGTCCTCAATTTTCAAGCGGCGAATTTAAACTTTTTTCATCAACATGGAAATTCAATCATCGCACGAGTTCGCCCTACCACCCAAGTGGAAACGGTTTAGCTGAAAAGGCAGTACAGATTGCAAAGAATATTCTAAAAAGGTGAGCATATGACAACAGCGACTACTTTTTGGGACTTCTTAACTACATGAATACTCCACGTGGTAATCTTGGTTCGCCCTCTCAACGCCTCTTTGGCCATGCAACGAGGAGTGCATTACCGACATCAAAAGACACGCTACTGTCATCAGAAAGCCAAAGAATATCGCAATATTTGAAAGATGAGAGAGATAAGCAACGTGAGTATGCAAATCGTGTTGCAAGAGTAAATCCTGCCCAATTCGTCGAAGGCGATGCGGTAGTAACACGAACGCAAAATAAAAGCACTTGGAACTCAGCAGTAATAAAGGCCCAAATCCATCCTCGCTCTTATGTTATTGAAGATAAAAATGGAAATCAACATCGCAGAAATTCCCAAGACATTCGGCTATCGCAAGCTAAAATTACACCCGCATCTGAGATAGTCACCCCAAGCCTTCAAGTACATCTGATGGCACACAATCATCAAGCCGTGAAAAAGAACAACCTTCTGTCCTAA
Source organism: Gymnosoma rotundatum (assembly GCA_916610165.2). Taxonomy (NCBI): domain Eukaryota; kingdom Metazoa; phylum Arthropoda; class Insecta; order Diptera; family Tachinidae; genus Gymnosoma; species Gymnosoma rotundatum. Next base: position 77,721,912 of record OU744337.1, read on the forward strand.
GAAGATCGTCCAGAATAAAGATGCAACCACAACGCCTTCAGTATGGCTGCTAAAAGAAGAGGGATGAGAAGATGTACATAAAATAGTTACTACTATTTGTACTATTATTATTTACTACTATTTAGGTTAATACTTTAGTAACTGCACTGTTGTCAACGATAATCTCTGATTGTTTGTTACACACACTGTTTTATATATTCTTACCACGTTACTGTATTACATTGTTTTGTAAAATCATTCTTTTATTATATAATAAATCACATTAAATAATAATTAACAGATATATATTTGCCCTATTCACAAGCCCCCTAGTAAGTGCTAAGTGCTAACAAAATACAACGGTGCTAGCTGTGTTGTTGGTAATTTTCATGCAAACATGCGATACAACACTTAGTACTTTTTTTCATATGTTTTTCAAACGTTGTATAGTGCCTTTTTTTAATATGATTTTTGTTTTATGTTTTTTATGTTTAAATGTTTTATGTTTAAATGAATTATTATTTTTGTGTTCATGTGTAAATTATATTAAATTAAAAGATATTTTTATTAGTTTTATTTATTTAATTAATTGATTTGACTGATTTATTAGAAAGTGGAATAAGTAATTTCTGTTGTATATAGTAGGAGTGGGTATATTGGAAACATATCTTAAGGTTTGTTCTCTGCCACCTTGTTCTAAATTATATTTAATAATAATGTTATGAAGAATGCAGCAAGCCATTATCCAATCATTGCATCTTTTCTTATTTTGTGCTGATAGCATTCTAAACTTAAGTTATTTTAAGCTTCCAAATTTTTCCTTCAGTAATATAACTTACTTGAGTCAACCATTAATATATCGAAACTATATTTTTCACACAAAAAATTTATTAATTTACTTTTTTCTGTTTTCTCTTTTATTTGGCTTATAAATAACAAATGATGAATAGCACTTTTCTTCTTCTTATTCAGTTTTTGACGTATGAAGTACAATGTACAATGGCACCTTAGCAGAGCTTGTGAATACGGCAATTGTTTACAGAGTTCATGTTTGATGTGTTTATTTTTATTTTGAATTAATGTACCAACGTTTTATTTTGTAAGTATATATTTCTGAAGTTTTTATTTTCAATCATAATGTAATTGTAATTTGATTTAATGGTTTATTTAAATAAAAAAATAGACGCCCTTGATAAAGTTGACAAATAATCGACGAAACGTCGGGAAAACAGTAGTTAAATTGAATTTTTATTATAATAAATCATATTAAATAATAATTAACAGATATATATTGTTTACATGGTGCCGAAACCCGTAGTTGAAAAAATAAATAAATACTTCAACCAAAATATAGCAAACTAATTGCATAACTTATATTTTAAAATGGCAGACACCTGTAATTTTTTAAGACCGCCGAAGCCATTAGTGATAGAACACGATAAAGATATGGCAAAGGAGTGGAAGCTGTGGAAGCAGCAGTATGAATATTTCGAGATTGCAACAGGGTTAGATAAAAAACCGGAAAATATACAATTTGCAACATTTATGTCAGCCATTGGCTACTCGGCAATACAAATTTATAATTCGTTGCCGGGAACACATAACGAAACGTTAGCTACTGTTAAAGGACTGTTAAAGGAAATGAAAATTAAATTTCCACGAATTTTTTGTAAAGATGGGAGCCAAATAATCGACGAAACGTCGGGAAAAACAGTAGTTAAATTGAATTTTTAATTACTTAACAACCGTAGGACTTGAAAGCTTAAAAATAGAATCTTTAAATACATATAAGTAGAAAAATTAATTCTCTGACAGATTTAATACACAATTTTCCAAATTTAATTAGTGAGAAGGATATTCAAAATTTATATAACTCCGTTTCATAAAATTCAGTGATCATTTTATAACTCTGGATAATCTTACCTGTGAGGAATTTTGGTCAAAGGTTTCAAAAATAACTCGTGCTGACAACATTCCAGCTTTTCCAGTGTTGTCAAAATTTGTTCAAAACTTAATAAGTCTTCGTGTTTCCTTAGCAAATGTCCAACCAATATTCTCAACAGTTAATTTAAACAAAACAAAATATAGAAATAGATTAGACAACAGCACCGTGTAAACCCCACGAAATATAAATTGTTATTTTCCTATGTGTTATAATATGTGGCAGTTTTTTATTTAGAGAACGCTCTATTTTGATATGCAAAACTATATGACAACAGATGTTTTCAGTGATGCTAACTTCTACTTTTAAAATTTCCGCTCAAAATATTTTTACGATAAAAGTTATATTTCTGAAAATAAAATAAACGAAAATCCTTGAACCTTTTTTTGATATGTTTGTAAAAACTAATTATAAATATTTTTGTTTTCTGTTTCCTAAGGATGCCACCAAACGGTGTGGCGAAATATTGAAAAAATAAAAGATAATTATCAATTTATCAATATTTTTATTTTAAAAACAGACCAAGTGCTTAAAATATTAGAAAAGATAATGATACAAAAGAAATATTAAAATTTACTATTTGGAGATTATTACCGCTTATTGCATTTTTAAAATTAAATTCATCAACAACTATTTTATGATAAAAAATGAATATAAAATTGACTTACAGCCCTTATTACTATCTAATAATTCATATTTGTTTCTTAGTGGAGATGTACTCCAATAATCAATTCCACTTTTTTTGTACGACGAGTTTTTAAAATATAAATACGTAAAAGAAAAAATAATGATAGCGACACTTCCAATGTAAAAATTTCTAACAAATAGAAGAAAGGAGATTTTTTGGTGGAAACAATTAGTTGTTATGAGTTTGTAACATATATGAGTTTTAATTTTTCCAGCTTGCTAGAGTTTTTTAAGATAAAGGCGTGTGTGCTCCTTACAGGTAGCGAAAAGTTGAAAAATACAAATACGAATTTATTTGTTTTTTATTCAATGTAAATTTTTAAAATGTTTGTCTCTTTTACAACTTATAAATAGCACTTGCATATAAGTATATTATTTTTTTGCGTTTACAATAATCAAGACTTGTATGTTAATTGTTTTTTTTAGGGCAACTAACAACCTCAAATGTAATAATAAACAAGAAAAATGTGCCGAGCAATTAAGTTTTAAGTTTGTAACATGTACTTCATGCGAACTACGTCAAGTACCTGAATTGAACGTGTAGTTTTCAACTTGTGACGCACACTGTAACGAGGGCGGCCAAAAATAAAAATAGCTAAATACTGAATAAAAAGAGAAGCACTATCTGATGTTATTAGTAGCATTCTGAATTGATTAAATCAAAAATAATTTTTAAATAATATTGATTTTTAAAAAAGATATGATGATTTAAAGTTGAAGGTTGTAGTTAAGTATGTTATTATTTGAAAAAAAATTATAAAAAAGTATACAAGCTTCAAAGAATTGGTTTTAAAAAGGATTTTGATATAGTAGTAAAATTTAGTCCAAAATATAATTGTAACACTAAAACAATACTTTTTTTAACAACTTGTAACTCATATGCAATTTACCGTTACAAAGATAGCAAACAAAAAGAAACAGATCAATTATTGTGAATATTACAAAAAGTACTTTTTCCATATTTTAATATAATACTTCTACAAGTAAGTACATTTAAACTAAATTGGTTTCAGTTCCAACTTCGTCCAACTTTGATTTATATTTACAATTTTTAGTGCCAATAGGTATTAAAATCCGTGCTTTTTTGATATCTGGCTTAGGCACAAAAAATTTAGTGATGCAAAATCTGCGGCAATAAGTTATGTGAAAAAAAGATAAAAGAAATTCATTTCATATATTTAAAATAGAAACTAAATGGAAAAAGAGTCATTATATTAAGAAAAAGTTTGAAGAAAAAAATGGTACATGGATGTATTTCTTTGAAAGCGATGAAGACTTTGCCCTTGTAAGTAAAGAGATTATCTTATTTTTTATTTTAAGTAAAAACCTTTGAATTTATAGGCTCCTAGTACCAGTAAGAAAGGTAGGCCAATAGTAGAGTTTAATGATTGTTCTGAACGTACTAAAAGGAGAAAAGTTGCTGAACTAGTATCATCAAGAAATCAAAATCTGTTAGAAAAAGCCTATAATAAAGTTCTTACGAGGGAGAAGAACACATCTATTTCTTTAGACAAATCGTTAGCACTTTTACTAGATATGAAATTGTCATTTAGAAAATGCAAAATTATGAAAAAGTTGTTAATTCTGCGCACAAAGACTATTTTTCGTCTTATTATGCGTTGAAAATCGCAATAAAGTAATATATTCCGGAGGGAATAGTTGTAACAGAAACAGTACAAATACCACTCCAAAATATGCTTAACCTTACGGTTAAGTTATTAAGACTTACTTAATTTTGATTTGAAAAATGATATAATTTGTGAAATTAAATGGGGATTTAATGACAGCTCTGGTCATAGTACATATAAGCAAAAGTTTGATTCAAATTCAAATGATAATTTCTATTTGTAGCTTCTTTTGTTGTAATTAGATTTCTAGATTAGGCAACTGAAAAAGTGTTGTGTAATAATTCGAAGACATTCTCTACAAAACATTGCCGATAAATTTTTTTTTTTATTTTCAAAAAGAGAGGCCAACTTTAATTAAACGTGTGCAAAGCCATATACAAACAGAAATAGAAAAATTGGAACCATTCAGCCGTATTTCTAACACCATACCTGTTAATGTACACTTTAAACTTAACTTAACGTTGATAGATGGAGCAGTGGTAAATGTTTTGACAGAAAATAGCAGAAGTTCTTCTTGTTTTATTTGTGGAGCAAAGCCAATAGATATGAATTCAACTGATGTTTTTGACCGAAAGGTAAAGCAAGAGGATTTTTACAAATACGGGCTATCAACATTGCACGCATTGATAAAATTTTTTAATTGCTTGATCCATATATCATATCGGTTACCAATTAAAAAGTGGAGAATTTCAAGCCCTGAGGACAAAAGAATAGTTACCGAGCGGAAATTAAAAATTCAAGCCCAATTCAAAAAAGAAATTGGTATTATAGTAGACAAAGTAAAAACCGGTTATGGTACCACAAACGATGGCAGTACTGCCAGAAGATTTTTTAAAAACGTTGAAATATCCTCTAAAATAACAGAAATTGATCCTTTCCTTATACAAAACTTTTTCCTCATTTTAAAAACTCTTTCCAGTGAAAAGGAAATTAATATACAAAGCTTTCAAAAACTTTTTAACGAATCATGGAAATTATATATAGAAAATTATTCTTGGTTTTATATGCCACCAACAGTCCATAAAGTTTTAGTCCATGGAGAAGAATTTATAAAGCATTCAAATATACCTATAGGGATGCTATCTGAAGAATCTTTGGAAGCAAATCATAAAATTATTAGAAATACACGATTAAATCATACTAGGAAAATAAGTCGCGAATCCACTAATAAAGACCTAGTTGAAAGAATGATTTTGATGTCAGAACCAAATATATCTATTTTAAGAAAAGATGATAATAATAATAACCTTTCTGATATAAATAGTTTAAATTCACGCGAAAAGGAAGTAAGTGATAGCGAATACTATAATTTAAGTGGTCAAGCCATATTACTGGAATATGTGGAAAAATTTATTCTATGCTTCGTAACCTATGGATTACACAGATTTATACACCAATTACTATACGGATGCTACTGGCTAAGACATATATACTGCCTATTTTAACATATGGTTGCGAACTTTTTTCTAGTTGCAATTCAGCAAGCAAAAACAAACTCAGAGTGGCCTACAATAGTGTGGACCGATACGTATATGGACTTTCAAGAAGAAATCACATATCGCATTTTTCTTTTACGATTTTTAATATATCCTTCGACCATCTATTAAAATGTCGGACGCTTTTATTTTTACATAAAATTATATACTCTAAGCAACCGGATTATCTATTTAAAAGAATAATATTTTCTAGATCTAATAGAGGATGCAAAATAAACTCCATTCGGTATAAAAAACAAATATCTGAAAGACATTTCTTTGTAAATGCCATTCGTCTCTGGAATGAACTTCCGAGCACTATACAAATTTTAAGCAATGCAAAGCACTTCAGACGCGCAATATTTACACATTTTGAATAGTATTATTAAAAATTTGCAATATCTTTTGTAATATTTGGTTGTTGTTAAATTTATGAGTGATTTTGTGTAACTTATAATATTTATTTATAATAACTTGATAATTTGTTAATCATTTAAGTTTTCATAAGTAAAAATTAAGATTCTTTTTTTATTAACATATTGCCTGCACCTCCGCAGTACTATTAAATAAGATTGAAACTTGTTGTACTGTGTTAACGGAAATAAATAAATAAAATAAAACAAATAAAAAAAAAAATACTTACAGTTATGTTAAAATAAGCTTGTTTAAGCTTTATTTAAAGAAAAAAAGGAACAAAGAAATTTGCTTTTTGTCTATTTTTGTTAAAGTAAGTTTCAGAAATTTTATCTTTATTTTAAATTTACTTATTACTAAAGTTATGGAGCCTTCAATGGACTTAATTCGTTTGAATAAATTCAAAACTAATGAAAACTATCTAAAAAAAGTAAAAAAGTATAATTTCGCATGTGGTAAATCTATTATATTATGTAAGTATAATACCGGAAGACAATTGTAATCAAAGAAATCAAACAAATTTTGAAAGAGAAAGAAAGTTTTTCACCTGAAGGATATTTTATAGAATTTACAATCATTGTTGCAATTTTAGAAAAAATATGCATATAGATTGCTAATTTTTACGTGTATGACATTTGTAAACTTTTAAACTGTGTTCTTTATATGAATGTATAGAACAGCATTTGTTTTAAGTACACCACATGTAAGCGGTGGGCGGGTCCTTCTACCGATTATCCTAGAAATTTGTATTTTTCCTAATTTAGATAAATAACTAAAAAATTAACTAAGATATTTTTAAAAATATGAAACCCTGTATATATTATAGTAAAAGTTGTTAGTCAAACTTCGTACACTCTTAATAATAATAATTCAAATATATAAAATGTTAATGAATTTTAAGTGTTTTGCGACGTGTTTAAATTAGAAACACGCTAATTTCTAATGTTTTGGAAGACAAGTGAATGTTTGGGGGAAACATATCAAAAACAACTTGTTTTGCACTTCAACATGTAAATTTGAAGTGTTTAACAAAATAAGTAAATGTATGGGAAAATTCATTAAAAAACAACTTATTTTGCACTTAAACACTTTGAACTTGTTTACAGACATAAACATAAACTTTCAGTTTGTCAAATTGGTTTGACATTTCTAAAACGCATCAATTACATTGAGCAATATTTAAATAGATTGCGGATAAATCATCGTTGATGATGTTATGTATTGCAATTTTACGGAGAAGTTTTGTTATCTACTGTACAATTGCAATTATGACTCTCCCTTTCGGAGTCGATTAGGCAATGAAGTATTTGAAAAACTCTTTTTAATATTGCTCTAACAAAACATTCGCTATTTACCTATGAACAAGTTCAGTTGTGTTTTATTTAAACAAAGTGTAAGATATAACAAAATTTGGCGACGAGAAAAAATGCGAAAGTAACTGTAGAAAAAAGTAAATTATAAAATTCCTTTAGAAATATTTTAATAGGATACATACATTTATGTATGGCTAAGAACAACGGTTCAGAAGCTGAGGGAAAAGTTGAACAAAAAATTATTGTCAACAGGCAAAAGATGATTGGGCATATGGATCCCTTCCTTATAGGAAATGATTTTACGGAATACGAGATGCGGCTTCAACAATTTTTAATTGTAAATGATGTTCCGGATGATTAAAAAGTAGCATACTTTATTACGTATATTAGAGCAGATGCATATTCCATTTTACGAAAACTTTTTTCTCCGGAGGATCCGAGCAGAAAAGGTTATAAGGACCTGGCTGATGCCTAAAGATATTTTGAGCCGTCTGTAAATGAAATTGCTGAGTCCTATAAGTTCAGTAAGGCCCAACAAGTGTCGAATTCCATACGTCAATTTATCGTGGAACTAAAAATCTCTGGCTCAGAATTGCAATTTCGAAAATTTTTTGGTCCGAGCTTTGCGTGATAAATTGGTGTGTGGCGTAAAAGATAATCAGCTGAGCGCGTGTGAAATAGCATTGAATTGGGAAATGGCAAAAGGAGAAACAAAAGAAATTGGCGCCAAGAAAGATTATTACAATACTTTTTCTGTGAATCAACATTCTAGAAATTTCAAACCTCGTACTCAAAGTAAATAATTTGCAAATAAACCCTGTCACAGGTTTAGCAAAGTAGGCCACGATGCAGACCATTGCGTTTGTAAAAATTGGATCTGTTTTAAATGTCATAAAAAAGGTCACGCAGCAAGAAAATGTGGGCAATGGAAAAATATAGAAAGGAACGAGAGCAAAGTAAAGTGTGTTAAGCTGTTCTTAAATGAAGTATTGCTGGAGTTGGAGGTTGAAGAAGAAGAAATTATGGGAGCAACCAGCTTGAATAATGTTCATAGGAAAGATGAGGAAGATAACAATATCTGTAGTTTTGGTGCTGCTGATGCGGAATGTGTTAAGCTGTTCTTAAATGAAGTATTGCTGGAGTTGGAGGTTGACACGGGAGCTTGCGTTACTATTATTTCTAAGGCTAAGTATATTATGTATTTTTCTAAAACTGAACTAAGTTCTTTGAATAAGAATTTTTTTCGGTAACTGGTAGTCAACTAAAATGTATCGGTAAAATTAAGTAAGTGTTAGTAAGGTGGATAAGGAGAATAAGAAAATTTTAGAAAGATTTGTGCTTGAGTCGGAAAGAGATTTTAAACTACTTATTGGGCGAAGTTGGTTAAATATATTATATTATATTGGAAGAAAATATTTAGCATTATTATAAAAAACATAGCGGATACTTATCTAAAGGGACTGTTAAAGGAAATGAAAATTAAATTTCCACGAATTTTTTGTAAAGATGGGAGCCATTGCGTTGAACAATATACGGCGAAGATTGTTTTGAAACACGGCAGCGTACCAATTTTTAAAAAGGCAAATGATGTTCCATTTAAATTAAGACTTCAGGTGGAACAGGAATTGGAACGTTTAGTTCGAGACGGAAAATTAGTTCCTGTAAAGTTTAGTAAGTTTGCATCACCAATAGTGATTGTTTCAAAAACTGGTAATCAGATAAGAATTTGTATTGATTGTAAAGTTCCGATAAATCGGTTTATAGAAACAGAGCACTATCCTCTACCAAGTATAGATGATATGTTTGCAAATTTATCTAATTCAAACTATTTTTGCGTGATTGATTTATCAGGGGCATACCAACAATTAAAGCCTTTAGAATCATCTAGAGAGTACGTAATGATTAACACACATAAGGATTTATATCAATACACAAGGCTTCCTTTTGGAGTTGCAAGTACGCCGGCAATATTTCAGTCCGTAATGGATTAAATCCAATTAGGGATAGCTGGTACATCGTGTTATTTAGATGAAATTTTAATCGAAGGCTTTGATTTACAGGAAACAAAAAACAGATTCAATATTAAAATTAATTTAGCCAATTGGAAATTATTTTAAAAGGAAATAAATTATTTGGGACATAGTATTGCTCAAACTGGATTAAGGCCAAATACTGAAAAAGTAAAAGCAATTATAAATGCTCCTTAAAAATTTAACTGAGCTACAATCTTACTTAGGTATGTTATATTATTACGTATAGTAGTTTCATTCCAAATTTGTCTTCTGAACATTTTGATTGTTATGATGTAAGCATGAATGCTCACTGTGCAATGATACCGGAACAGCATCTATAATCTTATGAGTAAACAAGTAAGAATGATTAAAAACAAATTTGCATTCGTGTTCAATCCGTGCTTGAAACGAAGCAAAAACAAATGTACAAGACGAAATACAGAGAGAACAGTAAAGAAATACGTTGGTTTGTGTGTAAATTTCGTCTAACCAAATTAATGTTGATATGAGTATATGAGTATTCTCGTATTTTTATTTACAAAGTTAGTTGGTTAAATAGATGATGTTTATAAAAATACACAACTAAGGTAGATAGATGCGAAGAATGCTGATGAAGGTCGGAGCGGTCCAGAAAGTGCAGCATTTCATTCTGCTAGCGTCTAATTTTTCTTGTTTTCTTTGGAAAACGACCACATACATTTGTAAAATAAATTTTCTTTCTAAAAAAGGTTTTTAGAAATTAAAAAATAAATGATTGATAAATGTTAATTCAAGTCTTTTTCAATAGGGAAATAACTACGAAAAATTTAAATACCAAGCAAAGCCAATTTGAGATCATGGTCAACTTTATGACGGAGCATCCACAGTTGGTTAAGGGGTACATAAAAGCTACGGACGCCAAACAAGCCACCAATGATTTATGGGCACGATTGGTAGAAGATCTAAATGCAGCCGGTCCACCAATACGGGAAGTGGTCGGTTTGAAAAAAGTAAGTAATACATAGTTTGTGCATAAATTAAATTAATTTTTTGTCCTTAGGTTTGGGCAGACCCCAAGACCCACCTTAAGGCCAAATTGCGGAAGAACCGCATTAATTTTTCGGGCACAGGCGGTGGCCTGGCAAAAATGTGTTCATTCACCGCACTTGAAGAAAGTGTAATTAATTTATTTCAAATGAAGGAGGCGTTTGACGGTATGAGTGGGGTGAGAAAATTTGGAGCAAACAGTACCTACACAACTGGTGACGACACTGCTACAGGAACCAGTAACAACGCCGAGCAAGACGTTTACACTATACATGATTACATGTGTAACCAACATGATATGGGGGAGACAGATGAATTGGTGTCTGCCAATTCCCCACCGCGTTGTTCATCAACTGCTCGCACACCCATCACATAACAAGCACCATTCAATCGCGCTGTGCTGAAAAAGCAAACATTGCTGGAACAGCAAGTCAATAGTCAAATGGAGTACCACAAGCGCTCCATATCAGTGTTAGAAGAAATAAGTACTAGTTTAAAATCTCTAGTTAAATACAAAAGAAGGCAAGTAAATATAGACGAGAAAAATTATAAGCTTGCAAAAAGGAAATTCGACCATGAACTTAAATTGGAAGTTGAAAATAAAAAACTTTAACTTTTTTTATAAATTGTTTTTTATATCATTTCATTTAATCTTCACTTTCTAACCAAAGGGTAACCGAATCCATCCAAATATTTCTTGTTAACTTTTATTTTTATTATTTTGATATTTTTGACATTTTTCGTAGGAAATTCTGCCAAGTTTGAATAATTTATTCGAAAGTACTGCCAAAAATAGTTCCAACTAATGGCAGCACTTTTCACTCGATCCGAAAGTGTTACATGGTAAAAGCTCAAATTCGGATCGAATACAACTTTCGAGCTGTTCGAACTTTCGAATCGAGTTCTATAGTAACCCCCCAGAAATCCTTTGCAAACTCGAAAAAACTATTGCTTAACACTATATTACTTTAATTATACGACCCAAACAAACCAATTATAATTACTACGGATGTCAGTCCGTACACCTTGCACATCCACAAATAAATGTCCTACAGGCTTAATTTTTTCATTTACGCTGAAAACAACACTAAATTTATGTTTAAATCAACAAAACATTGATTTTCAAACTGACAATAAAACAAATAGTATTATTAAAAATTTGCAATATCTTTTGTAATATTTGGTTGTTGTTAAATTTATGAGTGATTTTGTGTAACTTATAATATTTATTTATAATAACTTGATAATTTGTTAATCATTTAAGTTCTCATAAGTAAAAATTAAGATTCTTTTTTTATTAACATATTGCCTGCACCTCCGCAGCACTATTAAATAAGAATGAAACTTGTTGTACTGTGTTAACGGAAATAAATAAATAAAATAAAATAAATAAAAAAAATACTTACAGTTATGTTAAAATAAGCTTGTTTAAGCTTTATTTAAAGAAAAAAAGGAACAAAGAAATTTGCTTTTTGTCTATTTTTGTTAAAGTAAGTTTCAGAAATTTTATCTTTATTTTAAATTTACTTATTACTAAAGTTATGGAGCCTTCAATGGACTTAATTCGTTTGAATAAATTCAAAACTAATGAAAACTATCTAAAAAAAGTAAAAAATATAATTTCGCATGTGGTAAATCTATTATATTATGTAAGTATAATACCGGAAGACAATTGTAATCAAAGAAATCAAACAAATTTTGAAAGAGAAAGAGAGTTTTTCACCTGAAGGATATTTTATAGAATTTACAATCATTGTTGCAATTTTAGAAAAAATATGCATATAAATTGCTAATTTTTACGTGTATGACATTTGTAAACTTTTAAACTGTGTTCTTTATATGAATGTATAGAACAGCATTTGTTTTAAGTACACCACATGTAAGCGGTGGGCGGGTCCTTCTACCGATTATCCTAGAAATTTGTATTTTTCCTAATTTAGATAAATAACTAAAAAATTAACTAAGATATTTTTAAAAATATGAAACCCTGTATATATTATAGTAAAAGTTGTTAGTCAAACTTCGTACACTCTTAATAATAATAATTCAAATATATAAAATGTTAATGAATTTTAAGTGTTTTGCGACGTGTTTAAATTAGAAACACGCTAATTTCTAATGTTTTGGAAGACAAGTGAATGTTTGGGAAACATATCAAAAACAACTTGTTTTGCACTTCAACATGTAAATTTGAAGTGTTTAACAAAATAAGTAAATGTATGGGAAAATTCATTAAAAAACAACTTATTTTGCACTTAAACACTTTGAACTTGTTTACAGACATAAACATAAACTTTCAGTTTGTCAAATTGGTTTGACATTTCTAAAACGCATCAATTACATTGAGCAATATTTAAATAGATTGCGGATAAATCATCGTTGATGGTGTTATGTATTGCAATTTTACGGAGAAGTTTTGTTATCTACTGTACAATTGCAATTATGACTCTCCCTTTCGGAGTCGATTAGGAAATGAAGTATTTGAAAAACTCTTTTTAATATTGCTCTAACAAAACATTCGCTATTTACCTATGAACAAGTTCAGTTGTGTTTTATTTAAACAAAGTGTAAGATATAACAAAATTTGGCGACGAGAAAAAATGCGAAAGTAACTGTAGAAAAAAGTAAATTATAAAATTCCTTTAGAAATATTTTAATAGGATACATACATTTATGTATGGCTAAGAACAACGGTTCAGAAGCTGAGGGAAAAGTTGAACAAAAAATTATTGTCAACAGGCAAAAGATGATTGGGCAACAAGTGTCGAAATCCATACGTCAATTTATCGTGGAACTAAAAATCTCTGGCTCAGAATTGCAATTTCGAAAATTTTTTGGTCCGAGCTTTGCGTGATAAATTTGTGTGTGGGGTAAAAGATAATCAGCTGAGCGCGTGTGAAATAGCATTGAATTGGGAAATGGCAAAAGGAGAAACAAAAGAAATTGGCGCCAAGAAAGATTATTACAATACTTTTTCTGTGAATCAACATTCTAGAAATTTCAAACCTCGTACTCAAAGTAAATAATTTGCAAATAAACCCTGTCACAGGTTTAGCAAAGTAGGCCACGATGCAGACCATTGCGTTTGTAAAAATTGGATCTGTTTTAAATGTCATAAAAAAGGTCACACAGCAAGAAAATGTGGGCAATGGAAAAATATAGAAAGGAACGAGAGCAAAGTAAAGTGTGTTATGCTGTTCTTAAATGAAGTATTGCTGGAGTTGGAGGTTGAAGAAGAAGAAATTATGGGAGCAACCAGCTTGAATAATGTTCATAGTAAAGATGAGGAAGATAACTATATCTGTAGTTTTGGTGCTGCTGATCCGGAATGTGTTAAGCTGTTCTTAAATGAAGTATTGCTGGAGTTGGAGGTTGACACGGGAGCTTGCGTTACTATTATTTCTAAGGCTAAGTATATTATGTATTTTTCTAAAACTGAACTAAGTTCTTTGAATAAGAATTTTTTTCGGTAACTGGTAGTCATCTAAAATGTATCGGTAAAATTAAGTAAGTGTTAGTAAGGTGGATAAGGAGAATAAGAAAATTTTAGAAAGATTTGTGCTTGAGTCGGAAAGAGATTTTAAACTACTTATTGGGCGAAGTTGGTTAAATATATTATATTATATTGGAAGAAAATATTTAGCATTATTATAAAAAACATAGCGGATACTTATCTAAAGGGACTGTTAAAGGAAATGAAAATTAAATTTCCACGAATTTTTTGTAAAGATGGGAGCCATTGCGTTGAACAATATACGGCGAAGATTGTTTTGAAACCCGGCAGCGTACCAATTTTTAAAAAGGCAAATGATGTTCCATTTAAATTAAGACTTCAGGTGGAACAGGAATTGGAACGTTTAGTTCGAGACGGAAAATTAGTTCCTGTAAAGTTTAGTAAGTTTGCATCACCAATAGTGATTGTTTCAAAAACTGGTAATCAGATAAGAATTTGTATTGATTGTAAAGTTCCGATAAATCGGTTCATAGAAACAGAGCACTATCCTCTACCAAGTATAGATGATATTTTTGCAAATTTATCTAATTCAAACTATTTTTGCGTGATTGATTTATCAGGGGCATACCAACAATTAAAGCTTTCAGAATCATCTAGAGAGTACGTAATGATTAACACACATAAGGATTTATATCAATACACAAGGCTTCCTTTTGGAGTTGCAAGTACGCCGGCAATATTTCAGTCCGTAATGGATTAAATCCAATTAGGGATAGCTGGTACATCGTGTTATTAATTTTGTTAGCCAATTGGAAATTTTTTTAAAAGGAAATAAATTATTTGGGACATAGTATTGCTCAAACTGGATTAAGGCCAAATACTGAAAAAGTAAAAGCAATTATAAATGCTCCTTAAAAATTTAACTGAGCTACAATCTTACTTAGGTATGTTATATTATTACGTATAGTAGTTTCATTCCAAATTTGTCTTCTGAACATTTTGATTGTTATGATGTAAGCATGAATGCTCACTGTGCAATGATACCGGAACAGCATCTATAATCTTATGAGTAAACAAGTAAGAATGATTAAAAACAAATTTGCATTCGTGTTCAATCGATGATTGAAACGAAGCAAAAACAAATGTACAAGACGAAACACAGAGAGAACAGTAAAGAAATACGTTGGTTTGTGTGTAAATTTCGTCTAACCAAATTAATGTTGGTATGAGTATATGAGTATTCTCGTATTTTTATTTACAAAGTTAGTTAGTTAAGTAGATGATGTTCATAAAAATACACAACTAAGGTAGATAGATGCGAAGAATGCTGATGAAGGTCGGAGCGGTCCAGAAAGTGCAGCATTTCATTTTGCTAGCGTCTAATTTTTCTTGTTTTCTTTGGAAAACGACCACATACATTTGTAAAATAAATTTTCTTTCTAAAAAAGGTTTTTAGAAATTAAAAAATAAATGATTGATAAATGTTAATTCAAGTCTTTTTCAATAGGGAAATAACTACGAAAAATTTAAATACCAAGCAAAGCCAATTTGAGATCATGGTCAACTTTATGACGGAGCATCCACAGTTGGTTAAGGGGTACATAAAAGCTACGGACGCCAAACAAGCCACCAATGATTTATGGGCACGATTGGTAGAAGATCTAAATGCAGCCGGTCCACCAATACGGGAAGTGGTCGGTTTGAAAAAAGTAAGTAATACATAGTTTGTGCATAAATTAAATTAATTTTTTCTCCTTAGGTTTGGGCAGACCCCAAGACCCACCTTAAGGCCAAATTGCGGAAGAACCGCATTAATTTTTCGGGCACAGGCGGTGGCCTGGCAAAAATGTGTTCATTCACCGCACTTGAAGAAAGTGTAATTAATTTATTTCAAATGAAGGAGGCGTTTGACGGTATGAGTGGGGTGAGAAACAGTACCTACACAACTGGTGACGACACTGCTACAGGAACCAGTAACAACGCCGAGCAAGACGTTTACACTGTACATGATTACATGTGTAACCAACATGATATGGGGGAGACAGATGAATTGGTGTCTGCCACTTCCCCACCGCGTTGTTCATCAACTGCTCGCACACTCATCACATAACAAGCACCATTCAATCGCGCTGTGCTGAAAAAGCAAACATTGCTGGAACAGCAAGTCAATAGTCAAATGGAGTACCACAAGCGCTCCATATCAGTGTTAGAAGAAATAAGTACTAGTTTAAAATCTCTAGTTAAATACAAAAGAAGGCAAGTAAATATAGACGAGAAAAATTATAAGCTTGCAAAAAGGAAATTCGACCATGAACTTAAATTGGAAGTTGAAAATAAAAAACTTTAACTTTTTTTATAAATTGTTTTTTATATCATTTCATTTAATCTTCACTTTCTAACCAAAGGGTAACCGAATCCATTTTGATAATAAACAAATATTTCTTGTTAACTTTTATTTTTATTATTTTGATATTTTTGACATTTTTCGTAGGAAATTCTGCCAAGTTTGAATAATTTATTCGAAAGTACTGCCAAAAATAGTTCCAATTAATGGCAGCACTTTTCACTCGATCCGAAAGTGTTACATGGTAAAAGCTCAAATTCGGACCGAATACAACTTTCGAGCTGTTCGAACTTTCGAATCGAGTTCTATAGTAACCCCCCAGAAATCCTTTGCAAACTCGAAAAAACTATTGCTTAACACCATATTACTTTAATTATACGACCCAAACAAACCAATTATAATTACTACGGATGTCAGTCCGTACACCTTGCACATCCACAAATAAATGTCCTACAGGCTTAATTGTTTCATTTACGCTGAAAACAACACTAAATTTATGTTTAAATCAACAAAACATTGATTTTCAAACTGACAATAAAACAAATATAGTCATCAACAAAAAAGAGCGGAAGAAGAATAAGGAAAATAACTTTAAAATAGGTGATAAAGTTTTGTATAAGAATCAACATAAAGATTTTATTAAATGGATTCCCTGCACTATTTTCAAACAAATCAGTCCTTATACTTATTTAATAAACATTTATAATTCAATAACATTTTTTCATAAAAATCAATTGAGGTTTTCAAAATTATCAGATAAGTATCACCCGCTACTAAGTTATTAAGTTAAAGAATATTGTTACTATTATTTTGTACTGCAAGTATATAATTTTAAGGCACCTTGTAAAATGAAATAAAAAAATCTTAATTGTAAAACTGAAATAAAAAGGGAAAAATGTAATGTATTGCAATGTTACGGAGAATTGCAATTATGACTCTCCCTTTCGGAGTCGAATAGGCAATGAAGTATTTGAAAAACTCTTTTTAATATTGCTCAAACAAGACATTCGCTATTTACCTAAGAACAAGTCCAGTTGTGTTTTTATTTAAACAAAGTGTAAGATATAACAGATGGTATGGTTTCGACTTTTGACACATCTGAAAATAACTTTTTTCTAGAATGGAGAAGTTTTGATAATTTCCCTGAATCTCTTGTCTTGGATGTTGCAGGGAATTAATATCGTCCATTAAAAAGTAAGTTTTATGATGTTTAAAATTTTACGAATAACTTCTACGACACGTCTGGCCTGTAATTTACGTTTTTGTAGTTTTTTTTTTACAGTTGTTATACTTGTACACTATGCGACCACCAGGGGAGCATTTTTAATGGAATGCAACAAATTCGTGACTACACACACAGGTTGTACAGACGTGTTGATCGTTCGGTCTTTTGGTATTGATTTCTTTTACGCTTATAGGTGTAACGCTATCTGTTACGTAATATGCCGTTCACACTTATATGTGTACAAAGTGTTTAAGCGAGATATTTAATAAACTAAACACACACGTTCACATTGTAATTATAGTGTTTAAGTTTGACATTTAGTAAACTCTTTGAATAGATTGTACATATTAAATTAATGAATCTTATTGCCAGAAAATTGGAGATTATATAAATAATGATAACATTGGTAATATAATAATATAAATATTGAAGAGTTATTTAAAAGAAAAAAGATCCAAAATTGGATAAGTGCCATAAATTTAAATGTAAAAATGTAATGTACTTGAGAATGGAGCAACAGCGAATTTTATTGTGGAAATTATTAATATCTATGAAAGTTCCTATTACTATAAAAATTAATTTTATTATTTTCGGACCGCACAAACTCATTTTGAAAAATCGATTACCAAATCCTAAGTGAAAAAGGGAATAAAAAACGTTTTCGCGTAAATCGACAAACATTTCGCGTACTTTGTACTTTTCAAAAATATCAAACGCAATTTGGGACGAGAATATTCCTGGCAAGAAGAGTTGGTGTCCTCTTCCGCAGAGGATCCTAAAGAATACACACAGTTTGTGCAATGTTAAAATTATTTTCCATTAAGCAAAAAGAATATATTAATTACATTTTTTTCTAATTGCAAATTAATGTGTTTAAAAATATGTTTGTATGTATTTGCTTTGATTACGTTTTTTACAAGACGCTTAATTTTAGATTTCAGTGAAACAACAAAATCCAAAAAACAACTGAACACTTTTCACGAGTATTTTGCGACGTATTTAAATAAAAAACACGCCAATTTCAAGTGCCTTGCAAGACAAAAAACAACTTATTTTGCAGTCAAACACTTAAAACTTGCTTAAACACATAACTTGTGGGTTATACGATCAAGTTTTGCTTTTTCAGTTTTACTGCCAGTTTCTCTAAGTGCGAACGAACACTTATTTCGCATAGTTATATTAAAAACAATTTTTTATATTTTGTTTTCAATACATGTTTGCGAAAGAAGCGTTCGTTCGCATTTAGCGAAATCGGCAGTTAATACATTCACAATTTTTTTTCCAATACATTCATACTTTCACAAGATTAAACGAACTTGCTTTTAATTTTTCTTTCAAGTTGAGTATTTCAATTTACATTCTGATTACATTTTTTTTAAACTATACTTCGTTTTTGTTTTTACAAACGTTTTGCCGCCATAAGATTTTGCCATCTTGAAAATAAAATTGTATGTATCCTACGTCATAGCTGTCAATTATTCTGTGTAAGCAATTTTTAATTATTATTAAGTATGAACTTGAACTTTTTTCTTTAAGATTCATTCGATAATTTAGGCTAAACAAAGAAGCACTTGAAAATGTTCTGGAAATGATTTCAACAAAGTTTTGAAAACAAGACATACATACATGCATTCCAAATATAAAAAACTTTGCTGTAAAAATGAGAATTCTAGCTGTGTAAAAGGGTGCTGGAAACAATTACAATATAAGCCTGGAAAAATATGTAGTGCCTTTAATGACTGCATTAACGCTCTCTATGAAGAAATTTGGCGGATTTGCACTAATTTTCCCACAACTGAAAACAAAAAATATGAAATAAAAAATTTTTCTTTGACAAAACTGGCTTTCCTGGTAAGATTTTAGCACCAAAAACGGAGGAGCGTTAAAAATACTTTAACAGGAAGGGTTACTATAGCCCAAATGCAACAGTGGTAATTTAAAATAAGTTTGTGTGTGTAAATTCATTATGTATGTTTTTAAATGTTCTATTATAGGTATGTGAACATAAGCTCAGAATAAGGTGCATATGTATCAGCCCATCATACTGGATCTGTCCATGAGTTCTTAGTATGAATATTAGCGATTTAAAACAACATTTACAAGAAAATTAAAATAACGGGGAAAGAAACACTTGGTTATTAGGTAATTTAAAAAACATCATTTTTATTTAACAATTACTGACGGCATTAGCTTTTAAGTGTATTTTGTTTTTGTAAAATCTTGTTAAGTTGACTAAAACGTCTGGCAATATGTGTGTATGTATTTGTGAAAAAAATACAATACCGCAGTTCAGAAAGTATACTTATCGTACACGCAATGTTCTGTTCAAAACAAACCCGTACATATTTTTCTTTTCATAACAATTATGTGTGTCTCTAAATTTAGAAATTTTCCATACACATCCACGAATGTGTTATTAAAATATTTATTTGCGTACACGTACGTAAATGTAAGACTATAGCTATTGTTTGTGTACGTGTACGGCAAAAAAGTATGTACTGTAATGGTTGCACCATGGTAACCCTCATACCGACCCTGTATTAAATTTAAGATCATTTTACAACACCAGAATTGTAACAAATGTAAGATCTTTAACAAAAACAAATTCAAATGAAATTTTATACAGAAACAAATTTAGAATAAGTACCGTTAGATTTTAAGATATAAAAGGACGAAAAAATGAAAATAAAAGGCATTATTCAGCCGAACATAATTGTCTTAACACCAAAAGAAAAGAAAGTTTTGTTTTTATTCTTTGCCAGGCTTTTTAATCAAGCCGGCAATATTTTATTCAGGCCAGTGGCTTTTTTTTAAGTGCCGGCCATCAAAAAAATAATTTTATAAATTTAAACAAAGGAAAAAAGAAGAGCTGTTGACCGCCATACCAAAAACAGAGAAGCCAAAACACACGCGAGCAGGCAAATTAGTTGCGCTAAGGAGGGAGTTAGCTGACCTAAAACGTAAGTTGTTTGATGCAGAAAATGTCCTTCCATGGGAAGTGAGCAGCGAGTATTGGAGGCTCATCGACAAAATAGAAGAAACATTGGCTGCAAGAAAAAAAGAAAAAACAGGACACCAACAAAACCAAAGCAAAAAAAAAAACAACTCACCAATTTATAATTATGTATATATATGTTTATTGAATTATATTAAAAATGAATTTTAATTAAATATATAAAAAAAACCCAACACCACTTTTCTTTACAGAAAAACTTTTTATTTGTATAAACTAAAAGAAAAACGTAAACGAGAAAACAAGAAAACAAAGAATAACAATGTTAAAATATATGACATGAAATAACATATGTAGAAATGACAAAATAAACAGGGTGTTCTGCATATAATATAATAGTATAAGCAGCGGGTCAAAACAGGCTGTACCAAAACTTTATTTTGCCTATATATATAAATATATAAAATAGTTAAAATTATATAAAATAGTTAAAATAAACAAAATAAAAAAAAAAAAATATAATATATATGGAAAAATTAAATTTATATTTGCAAGAACTGCATAAATTAAAAATCAATTAAAAAAAAAGTAAAAATAGGATATATGAAAAAAAGTACGTTATTAATAATTTAGATAGATTAGATTTTATAAAAAGTGAATTAGAATTAAAGTTAGAAGAAACAGAAGCAAGGGAATTTGCAGAATTAAAAGAGAATATTAGTTCTTTAATAGTAGAATTAACACATACATTGAATTCATTAACCACAAAAGAAGATAATAAAAAACAAAAAATGGCTCCGTTCGATTTGTCATTAGTAGGTAAAAATTTAGAAATATTTAAGGGTACATACAAGTTTTTAGTACGTCTATAATTTTAAATTTACAACCCAAGTAAGGAATATATTAGGAAGATCAAATAGACCAACAACATTTGCCGAACTCAAAAAAAGCTTAGAGGATGCATATCCAAACCCAAAAACGCTACAACAAGTTTTATCTGAATTGGGTGCAGTGAAACAACAAGGAAGTAGTATTGCTGAATTCAGAGAAAAGATTACGACACTAGCTAATGAGCTTAGTATGTTTGAAATAGCAAATCTAACTAATCCAACCCAGGAAATGAAAGATGTAGTATACAAATTAAGCGACAGCAAGGCACTCAACACATTCTTGCGAGGGGTAAACACCGAATATCAACAAATTTTATTGAGTAGTGTGCCAAAACTCTGAATGAAGCTGTAGAGAGATATATGACAGCGAAACGAACTTTTCATTCCGATAAAAATAACTTATAATACATCAATAGAAATAATAACAACGGCAGAAATAATCAAAAGTATGATAATAATTATAGAAGTAATAACAACAATGGCAACAATTACAACATTATCGAAATAATAGAAACAACAGCTACAACAGAAACGATGAAAAGTATAGAAATAATGGAAATAGCTATAACAGAACCAACAATAGAGCCAATTTCAACAGAAATCATACTACACAAAGTAATCTTAATAGAAATAACTCATATAATCCACAAAACAACAATAATGACTACAGACATACTACTCAAAGGGGAAAGTACAACCGGGGAAACTGATAAGGCCGGGTAATATAAAATATTACCCAGAGCGCCAAAAATCACGAGTTTACAACATTTCTTGCAACACAAGTTCATATGTGATTTTAAAATATATTAATAGCAAACAAAATTTTAGATTTTTAATAGATACTGGCGCTGATATATCAATTTGTAAAATAAAAACTTTTGTAAATGTAAATACGCAGGAAATTGCAAAACTGTCTGGCATAACAGCTGGTACTATTGAATGCCTTGGAACAAAAATACTAAGTTTTGCAGTAGACGACAAAGTAATTGAACACCTATTTCATATAGTTGAAAATGAATTCCCTCTATTATATGATGGCATAATAGGCAGAGATTTACTCACAAAATATATGGCTAAACTTGATTTTGAAACTTTTACCATAACATTAAACATGAATGGAGCTGATTTCACACTACCAATGAATTCTAAGTTAATTCATCAAACAAGAATTATTATACCAGCAAGATCAGATAGCATTGTCTTAAATAAGGAAATAAAAAATGGAGTTTATTTGGCAAACACAATTGTACCTGTAAGAGGAACTGCTCACGTAAAAATATTGAATACAAACAATGAAGATGTTGAAATAAATAACTTTGATTACAAAATTCAACCACTGAAGGAATACAATATATACCCCGCAAAAACAAGCACAGCAAATGAACATAGAAATGATTTATTATTGGATACAATTAATTTAGATATACCTGACCCAGAGGCAGAAGTTTCAATAAAAGAGATTATTACAGAATTTAACGACATATTTCACTTACCAGGGGATAAGTTGACAACAAATAACTTCTACACTCAAAACATCCAAACTTCAGATAAAACACCCGTGTACATAAAAAACTACCGATTACCACACACACAAATAAAAGAGATAAACGAACAAGTCCATGAATTGATATCAAACGACATTATTGAACATTCAATAAGTCCCTACAATTCGCCTCTACTAATAGTACCAAAAAAATCTACAGATGATAAGAAAAAATGGCGTCTAGTAGTAGATTTTCGTAAACTAAATACTAAAATTGTTAATGACAAATTCCCTCTCACAAGACTTGAAGATGTATTAGATAAATTGGGAAGAGCGAAATATTTTTCTACCCTAGACACGAAAAACTCATTCCATCAAATTGATCTACAGGAAGAAGCTCGACCATTAACAGCATTCTCTACTGGATCGGGACATGATCAATTTAAGCGTTTACCATTTGGTTTAAAGATATCGTCTAACAGCTTCCAAAGGATGCTAACTATTGCATTAAGCGGACTTACAGCTGAAGCATTTTTATACGTTGACGATGTAATCGTATTCGGATGCAGTTTAAAGCACCATAACAAAAACTTACGAAAAGTGTTTCAACAATTACGTGACTGTAACTTATAATTAAATCCTTCAAAATGCAATTTCTTAAAATCTGAAGTGGTATATCTGGGACATCTAATAACAGACAAAGGCATAAGAACTGATCCTAAAAAATATGAAGCCATTAAAAATTATCCAGTACCAAAAGATACTGATGACGTAAGAAGATTTGTTGCTTTCTGCAATTATTATAGGCGCTTTATACCGAATTTTGCTGATCTTGCGAAAAATTTAAATCGAGTATTGAAAAAGAATGTAAAATTCGTCTGGACACAAATTTGCCAACATTCATTTGAAGCCATGAAAGAAAAATTACTCAATCAAAATATGCTTTCTGCTCAAGCTAGTTGGGCCTACAAATTTAAGGTAATTGAGCCTTTTCACACACGATTAATTTTTAATCCGCACAACTTTTGTTCTTTCGTATTTACATTAGACTAATTATGCTCGCATAAAATTGTGCACGTATACACAGCTTTGTGTGTGTTAGTATTTTCTTTGTTTATTTCATGTTTGCCTTTCGTTCGTTAAACACATGCATAAATTGCGGAACATACTTGGATAAAATAAGTTATGATGAATTGGCAGTTAATTTTAGGAGGAATTTCTTAACTTATGCCACATTTTCACAAGATTTCAATTAATATTTTATTCATATTTGACAAAAAGTTCGTTTTCAAAGTTTTTCCCTGTAAAATACATATAAAAATCAACTCAATTAACTTTAAACTTAAGTGCTGTTTCTGTAGTACAGGCGATTAACTCGTCTGAAAAAATTATATGAAAAGCACTCAGTTTTTTTTTATTTCCATATACATTTTTCAGACGAGTTAATCGCCTGTAATATAGAAACAGCACATTAATTTCAATCATAACAAATCTCAATCATGTAAATAATTAATATCATTATCTTCATATTCATCTTTACTAGTAGATGGACAACTAAATACTAAAAATCGCTCTGCAAAAAAAAAACGCAGAACCTGTGTTTTCATAAGTGTGTATGTGTTAGTTTTGTTCTGCTTGTGCGGGGTTGAAGCTGGTTGAAAAATTGTGCCAGCCAAAAACCACTCTCCTCACCGAAAAAGCCTACAAACTGCGATTTTATGCCAGCACAATTATTCCAGTGTGAAAAGGCTCATTAAAAACAACTTTTAATTACAAGTTTCACCCGACGTTTCGTCGATTGCTTGTCGACTTTTTCAAGGGTTGTTGTCTATAATTTATTAAATTAAAATTATGAAATATAAAAACATTTGAATATTATAACATAAATACATATTTAAATCATTATTATTTAACTTACAATTTTAAACGTTATTAATTTGAATTACATTATTCATTAAAACACAAACAGAAACATAAAAACAATTTACAACAAACTTCAAAAAACAAGAAACACATAAGTTGTTACGGATTTTATAATTTTAATTATAACAAAATAACAATTAAAGGTCAGTCAATAGAATTTTATTGATTGCAATTGGCAATACTCTTATTATTTTCAGTAAACTAGGTATTACACTTCTTTAACGCTGCTGAATGCGAACAAAATATTCAAGACGATTCGTGTTTGATTCGCTCTTAGCATTTCCTGCCTATTAACTAAGAATCTCTTGAAGTGAACACGTTTTAATAAGGAAAAAAAAAAAGAAGAAAACAGCAGAAAAAATTTAATACAGAAGTTTTCAATATATTTTGTTTTAAAAAGGCTTTAGTAATTACTTTGGAAATAAAGAGCAAAAGCTCTTGCATAAAAAGACCAAGTGGAAATAAAATCAGGCACCCAAATACATATAAAACCCTTACGCAAAGTGTTTGCTGTTTAAAAGTTCATTTCTGCAATGAGGAGTTTGCTGCCTTCATTTATTGATTATCGCAGAAATTAGAATTATCTTCTATAAAAGTACGTTAAGCCTCGAGCTAATATCAGTTGGTCAATTAATTACTGTACGTTTTTCCTAACAGATATTTTTTCCACTGGGTCGCTTAATTGTAAAAGGGAGAAGACAAAAACAGAAAAATACACCACGCGCATGCACTCTTTCTTTTCATTCATTAATTGATTTCATTCACAAAACAAAGATTTATCATTTATTTAGGACTGGAAGGAGAGTATAAAGATCAAAATTGGAAATTAATTAACAATATAAAATAATAGCTGTGTGGGAGAGGTTCGAACCTCTTAAAGTCTGTTCTTGAAGGGCAACTCGCATCACAAAACTAGAAAACCGAAAATGAATTGAAATTATTAACTTAAGCACACTGGCAAATAAAAAACGGTAAAGTAAAATATACATGAATTCATATTAGGTTTGATTCAAATAAAAAGGTAGTAAGTAGTTAACATAATTAAAATTCTAAATTTCTGTTGCGAAACATATTTCCAATTACAGCAATTATTCGTGGAATGGCCATTGCATAAATAATCATCAGTAATCATCGGCAAAGCAGAAATGTAAAACAACAACTACAAAAAGAAAATAATTATTAAAATCAAACAGTAAGTCCTCTAAAATCATGTAAATTTTACTTTGTCTATTTGCCTTATAAATTTCACTTTAATTATTTATTTTGACTAATTACTCAACGATTCAAAATAGAGCATAAACATACTTATAATTTTTTTTTCATTTTTAAAATTATCATATAAATTTATTAAAATTAATAATTAAGTTACCATTTTTATTTTACTTCTTAAAATGAATTGTTAAGAAATTTAAGAAGGGAATGTTATTAAAATATAGTACTAATGAATAAATAGTTGCCTTAATTTATCTACAAGGGACATTGCCATAAAAGCGTAAGGTGTAGCAAATGTCATAGGTGTACTATATTAGCATAGTGTTTGGGTAGGGAAACAATGCACCTCAGTAGACAGTAACAACAGTCTAAATAGTTTTGTTAAATTAATCATTTATTCAGCTCTGTAGGCAATCTATAAGGCATGACATATATTTTTTTTCTATGCTTGCACGCATCTCTATTTGGGTACCGAACAACGCCTTGAACTATGAGCTAGTCGATTCCACCTTGTACATTACGGGATAGGTTTTTTTTCCATAACCAAACGTGCAACATAGATGGCGCCCAACGAAAAGGCCACTTGTATTTTGTTTAAACAAATTTTATTGCTGTTGTTTGTCGCGTAAAAGCAGACTGTTATAATAATTTATAGTAAAACACTTTAAAAGAAAAAAATAGAGTACAACGGCTTGGTTGTAAGGACAAACTTACATTTTTACACGACACGTTTGAAGAAGTCCTTAACAAGTATCTTTTTCTTTAACAAAACTATAATTACAAATATAAAAGTAAATTGAACTGCTAGTTAATCGTACAGGCCATACATTAATCACTAATATTCTTTTACTACACGATAGTCTTATACAACAAAAGCAGTTTTGTTTCGTTTTATAATTGCATTGTTGAAGTAAAAGATTTTTTTTTTTTCTGGTGCAGACTTTGTTTTCAACTTAGGAGTCCCAAAATTTTCAATTGAAATTAGAATACTTGTGTTGCGCTAAGTTGGAACAAAGGTGCTTTATAATAATTCTAAGAGTCCATATTTCAAAATACTTTTGTTGCATTAGAAAAAAAAAAAAAAAGAGAAAAGATAATTGTAAATGAAAGCCTAGGCAGAGTATTAATTTATTATTGTTCTTTTTATAATCGTTCAGTTTTTTTTTTATTTGTATGCACCATTTATTCATTGGTTCATATTTGAATTGCATTCCCTTAAATGTTTTAAAATATATAGAACGAACTTACAATTTACAGTTGATAAATATCAATTATAACTTTCCATTCTAAATAATGAACATGACTACTAGAAGTTCCTCTAAAGCTAAAACAAGTCTTCCAGCAAGAGATAAATCTCGCAACTACACATCGGGAAATAATATTTCGATAAATTTAAACGATTCTTTAGGGTCAAATCCACCAAAAGTCATTCATAGCCCTCCTAGACATTCCAAAGAAAACAAAAGTATCTGTAGCGGAGCAACCTCTGAAAATAATATAAACTTATATTCATTTAGTGCTCCAGGGCAAATGCATTCATCACAATCAGCAGTTTCAATTGCGCAACTGGAACAAGGTCACAGCGCACAATTTCAGGACTTAGCGCAGGCACTACCAACAGAACCAGTATTACAAAATATTCCCTCAATTACTGAAAATACTTCTCAGGAAAATGTGGTTACATTCGATTCTCTCATTCATGTTTTTCGGGAAACGTTACGTAATACGCAGGAAGAATTTCGTAAAGAGTTTGACTCTCTTAAAAGTAGCGTTCAAAATAATTCAAGTCCTAGTTACGAAACATCCGACAGAAGACATTCAAATCCAGGAAATACGTCAAATTCATGTAACCATATTCGCTTACAAGAATGGAAGGTTTCCTATGATGGTATAGGTCCAGTTTCTGATTTTTTATTCAAAATTGAAGTAATTTGTGAAAGAACTAAATGTTCGTATGATCATCTTATGACCAATTTTCATGTTTTGCTGACGGGTAAAGCAGAGAACTGGTTTTGGCTATTTACTAAGCAGAACAGAAATGCTAATTACCCAATGTTAAAATATGCTTTGACTAAAGAATTTGGTAACCTAGAAAGTGATCATGACATAATCCTTAAAATATCTCTAAGGAAACAACAGCCCAAAGAATGTTATGATAACTTTCACTCAACAATTATCTCTATGAATGCAAGGTTAAGAAATCCGATTCCGGAAAAATCTCTCATAGACATCATAAAAAGAAATGTTAATATAAATTTAAAGTTTATGCTGTTTAATTCATTACCTGAAACTTTAGATGACTTACGTGACATGGCCAGAAAAGGCGAAGAGGTATTAAAAGATAGCAAAGGGCACCAATTTTACACATCTGCTAGATATGTTAATGAAATTCAGATAAAGGACGATGAAGATTCTGAACCAGATTTAACGACCGACCCACAACTAGATGCTGTCATGTTTTCCAAACGTAAGCCAGACTATACAAAGATACAGTGTTGGAACTGTCTTAAGTACGGTAACTCATATATTTATTGCACGGATGAAACGAGAATTGTTTTTTGCTATAAATGTGGGTATAGAGGAGTTGTAACTCCTAAATGTCCTAATGATCATCAGGGAAACCAGAAAGGAAGCGAGGTAACGACCGGGATATCTCGTTAAAATCATTTAAACCCGGAATTAATCAAGACCCAGAAGTAGATTTGCAAAACTTTAAACAAATTAACCATTCGTTTCAAATTAATAAATTTAATACTTCCATTTCATCAACCACAGAGCACTTTTATAAGACACCAATTGACGTTAAGTGACAAAAAACAAAGTTGCCAATTTCTGAGGATAATTTAAATTCTGTAAATAATTGTATAAAATCTTCTTCTGTTTGCAAAAGAATTATAAATTGTCGTAAACGATTTAAAGTGCGTAAAAGAATTCGAAGAATTGTTGAAACAACCATTGTCAGTAGCGATGATAATCGTCCATTTGCAAAAATAAAAATTTTGAATAAAACAATTCTTGCACTATTGGATTCGGGTGCAAATGTTTCTGTTTTAGGGAAAAATTCTTTGGAATTTATTTCTAGCAACAATATCCCTATCAGAGAGTATAAATCAACATTGTCGACCGCAAATGGACAAAAACAGAATGTAATTGGGTTTTGCATCTTGCAAGTTTTATTCAAAAATGTTTCTAAAGACATACTATTTTATGTTGTACCCAGTTTATCACAAGAAGTTTATTTAGGTGTCGACTTCTGGAAAGAATTTGCTCTTGCTCCTGAAATAATCCCATGCATTTCAGAAATCATAATACCAGCAGAAGAACATACAAATTACCATAAACTTACCCCTCATCAACAATTTCAACTTGATAAAGTTATTTTAAAGTTTCCATCGTTTGAAAAGTTAGGCTTAGGATGCACTCACCTCTTAGAACATCACATCGATGTCGGGGATTCACCCCCTATTAAGATTAGGCACTATCCAATGTCTCCACCGAGACAAGAGGAAGCCTTTAGAGAAATAGATAGGTTGTTGGACATGGGTGTAATCGAAGAGTCCAACTCACCGTGGTGTTCCCCTGTAGTTTTAGTTAGGAAACCAGGGAAAGTTAGATTATGTATTGATTCAAGACGCCTAAACGCGGTAACAAAGAAGGATTCGTATCCCTTACCACATATAAATGGGCTTTTAAGTAGGTTGAAGGACACCCATTTTATAAGTGGAATAGACTTAAAAGATGCATTTCTTCAAATCAAATTATCTGATTCTTCAAAAGAAAAAACAGCTTTTGTTATACCGGGGAAACCTTTATATCAATACAAATTTATGCCTTTTGGCCTTTGTAATGGCCCACAGACTATGAGTAGACTCATGGACAGGGTTATTCCTTCAAAGCTGCGTGAAAATGTTTTTATCTACCTAGACGACCTACTCGTTTGTACAGATAGTTTTGAAACGCATTGCACAATTTTAAGTGAAGTTGCTGAATGTTTAAGATTAGCTAATCTCACTATAAATGTTAGTAAAAGTAAATTTTTCCAACGTGAAATAAAATACCTGGGGTATATAGTTGGGCATGGTTGCCTGAAAGTAGACAGTTCTAAAGTTGAAAGCATAGTTAACTTTCCCTTACCTAAGTCGCCAAAGCAGGTCCGAAGGTTTATCGGAATGGCAAACTGGTACCGCGGATTTATCTCCAATTTTGCAAATATAAGTGGCCCTATAACAGATTGTCTAAAGAAGACAAATAAACCATTTAGGCTTTCAGATACAGCCAAACAGTCATTCGAACGTTTAAAAATTGCTCTCTCCTCAGCTCCCATACTCGCTCAGCCAGATTTTTCAAAGGAGTTTATCATCCAGTGCGATGCGTCAAAGGTAGGTGTTGGGGGTGTTCTTCTTCAAAATGATAATAAAGGTATCGAGCATCCAATAGCGTTCGTGTCACAAAAACTGAACAAGGCACAAAAGAATTATACAGTAACAGAACTCGAGTGTTTCGCGGCAGTGGTTTCAGTTCAACGATTCAGTTCCTATATAGAAGGGCTACCCTTCCGTATTTTAACGGATCACTCAAGCTTGAAATGGCTGATGAGTCAAAAGGACCTATCAGGCCGGTTAGCAAGGTGGAGCCTTAAGTTGCAACGATATGATTTTAAAATAGAACATCGAAAAGGTGCACTAAACGTTGTTCCAGACACACTTTCGCGTATAGATGCAGAAGAATTACATTTGAACAAATTGAATTATGATATTGACCTTGATCATATTGAATTTAGCAAAGAAGAATATACTAATTTGCGTAATACTGTTTTAGAAAAGGGAAATATGCTGCCAGAGTTGTGCGTAAAAGATAACCTTATATTTAAGAGAGTAAAGTTTAGGGAAGAATTTGAAAGTGACAACAACAGCTTGTGGAAACTTTGGCTACCACTTTCTCTAACAGAATTTGCCATTAAGTCTGCACATAACTCGCTGACGGCATGCCATGGTGGATTTGCAAAAACACTTTCCAGACTTAGACAAAAGTATTTCTGGCCGTCAATGGCTAAAGATGTAAAGATTTATATAAGCAAATGTGACACATGTAAATGTATGAAAAGTAGCAACCAAATATCCAGACCTCCGATGGGTCATGCATTTGCTACATTTAGACCTTTTCAGCGTATATTTTGTGATTTTTTAGGCCCATACACTTGTTCTAAATCACAAAATTCATATTTATTTATTTGCTTAGACCATTTAACAAAATTTATTTTTTTAAAACCATTAAGGGCAGCAACTACATCTGCAGTTATAAACTTTTTCCAAACAGAATTGTTTCCCACCTTTGGTGTGCCACAATTTATCCATAGCGATAATGGCAAACAATTTATTTCAAAAGATATGAAGGAATGTTTATCTCTATACGGTATTGATCACATCAAGACAGGGTTTTACGCCCCTCAGTCTAATGCTTCCGAGCGAGCAAATAGGGAGATTATAACCAAGATACGCTGCCTCCTCGATAATGAAAAAGATCATTCAAATTGGGATCGACCTATTCCACATATTCTGTCTGTTTTGAGAAGTGATTATCATAGTGCAATTAATTGCTCACCATATTTTGCCACTTTTGGGCAAAATATGTGCCAGCATGGTTCATCATACAAATTATTAGAGAAATTAAACAGTCTTGATTATGATCACTTTGAAATTTGCACTCATACAGACAAAATTAATCAAATCAGAGACAAAATAAAAGAAAATTTAAGAAACGCTCACTTAAAAGCCTGTAAGTCTTATAATTTGAGAAGCAAGGTTATTACATTTCAAGAAGGACAAATTGTCTTTCGAAAAAACCATACACTAAGTAACATACCTAAACGAATTAATGCAAAATTTATGAAAAAATTCATAAAATGCAAAATAAAGAAAAAAATCGGAAACTCACTATATGATATTGAAGACATGAAAGGAAACTATGTAGGCCGTTATCATGCGTTTGATCTAAAGAAATGAGTAATTATCGCCCGGCTTTTCGTGGGTCGTGCCACACGTCATGGCCACAGACTAAATTAGTTAAAATTATAATCTCGTGTGATTGTTTGTTCCAAAAAAAAAAATTTTTTTTTGTTTTTTTTTTATAACAAAGCAGCGTTGTTACGGATTTTATAATTTTAATTATAACAAAATAACAATTAAAGGTCAGTCAATAGAATTTTATTGATTGCAATTGGCAATACTCTTATTATTTTCAGTAAACTAGGTATTACACTTCTTTAACGCTGCTGAATGCGAGCAAAATATTCAAGACGATTCGTGTTTGATTCGCTCTTAGCATTTCCTGCCTATTAACTAAGAATCTCTTGAAGTGAACACGTTTTAATAAGGAAAAAAAAAGAAGAAAACAGCAGAAAAAATTTAATACAGAAGTTTTCAATATATTTTGTTTTAAAAAGGCTTTAGTAATTACTTTGGAAATAAAGAGCAAAAGCTCTTGCATAAAAAGACCAAGTGGAAATAAAATCAGGCACCCAAATACATATAAAACCCTTACGCAAAGTGTTTGCTGTTTAAAAGTTCATTTCTGCAATGAGGAGTTTGCTGCCTTCATTTATTGATTATCGCAGAAATTAGAATTATCTTCTATAAAAGTACGTTAAGCCTCGAGCTAATATCAGTTGGTCAATTAATTACTGTACGTTTTTCCTAACAGATATTTTTTCCACTGGGTCGCTTAATTGTAAAAGGGAGAAGACAAAAACAGAAAAATACACCACGCGCATGCACTCTTTCTTTTCATTCATTAATTGATTTCATTCACAAAACAAAGATTTATCATTTATTTAGGACTGGAAGGAGAGTATAAAGATCAAAATTGGAAATTAATTAACAATATAAAATAATAGCTGTGTGGGAGAGGTTCGAACCTCTTAAAGTCTATGTTCTTGAAGGGCAACTCGCATCACAAAACTAGAAAACCGAAAATGAATTGAAATTATTAACTTAAGCACACTGGCAAATAAAAAAACGGTAAAGTAAAATATACATGAATTCATATTAGGTTTGATTCAAATAAAAAGGTAGTAAGTAGTTAACATAATTAAAATTCTAAATTTCTGTTGCGAAACATATTTCCAATTACAGCAATTATTCGTGGAATGGCCATTGCATAAATAATCATCAGTAATCATCGGCAAAGCAGAAATGTAAAACAACAACTACAAAAAGAAAATAATTATTAAAATCAAACAGTAAGTCCTCTAAAATCATGTAAATTTTACCTTGTCTATTTGCCTTATAAATTTCACTTTAATTATTTATTTTGACTAATTACTCAACGATTCAAAATAGAGCATAAACATACTCATAATTTTTTTTTCATTTTTAAAATTATCATATAAATTTATTAAAATTAATAATTAAGTTACCATTTTTATTTTACTTCTTAAAATGAATTGTTAAGAAATTTAAGAAGGGAATGTTATTAAAATATAGTACTAATGAATAAATAGTTGCCTTAATTTATCTACAAGGGACATTGCCATAAAAGCGTAAGGTGTAGCAAATGTCATAGGTGTACTATATTAGCATAGTGTTTGGGTAGGGAAACAATGCACCTCAGTAGACAGTAACAACAGTCTAAATAGTTTTGTTAAATTAATCATTTATTCAGCTCTGTAGGCAATCTATAAGGCATGACATATATTTTTTTTCTATGCTTGCACGCATCTCTATTTGGGTACCGAACAACGCCTTGAACTATGAGCTAGTCGATTCCACCTTGAACATGCCGAAATACATTACGGGATAGGTTTTTTTTCCATAACCAAACGTGCAACAAAGTTTATGTCAAGATCAGCTCATAGCGACTCTATAGCTTGCATTGATGTTATCGGTGTCCTCCTTCAAATTCATTGTGTTGTCTATCTTCTTTTGAATGTGTAAGCTTTCTTTAATGTATCTCTTTCTCTCCACTTTCTCTTTATCCAATATTTTAACTTTGTCAAAGTCAGCTGTGTGACTTGTTTTTTGTATATGTTGAGCCAATGCAGTTGTCTCCTTTCTTTTAGTAATGTCAGCTTGATGCTCAGCTATTCTTGTTGACAAAGTTCTCTTTGTTGTTCCTATATATATTAAATTGCATTTTGTTGTCCCATTACCCTTACATGGTATTTCGTAAACAATGTTATTTTGTTGTTGCTTATTAATTGGCGCCTTAATTTTCATAAATATTGTATTTATTGTGTTGTTAGGTTTATAGGCAAAACAAATGTTGTTGTTGTTGTTTTTAATTAAGCCAGGAATGTATTTTACACTGTAAAAAGTACAACTTGTCTTATCATTGTCTATTGTTTTATTTGATGTTTTGTTTTTAATTCGGTGTTTTACTGTATTTATTAACTTTCTTATGAGGTAATTAGGAAAACTGTTGTTATTTAATATGTTATAAATTTTCTGTATATTATTATTATGGAACTGTTTGTCGCTGATTTTTAAGACTCTTTCTATAAAGCTCTTTGCTGTGTTAATAATCTGGTTCTTTGGTTGTGTTGTATTGTAATTCATTAATCTGCCGGATGCTGTTTCCTTTGAATACCAATCAAAAATAATATTATCTGATGATCTGATCAATTTTGCATCCAAATATGTGATTTTTTTTTGCTCTTCGATCTCCATAGTGAATTTTAATTTGGGGTGATGATTGTTAAATGTTTTGAAGATTTCATCTTGATCGTCAATATTTATAATAGCTAGGATGTCATCTACATATTTGGCTATGTATTTTATTTCTATATTTTTATTTTTTAGTTCCATTAAGGCGTCGTCAAGTAAACTATCTAAAACTATGTCAGCTATAGTTGGTGAAAGTGGATTTCCCATTGGCATTCCGTAAATCTGGTTATACAATTTTTCTTTATAAACAAAATAGTTGTTATCACTTAGAGAAAACTTTAAAATTTCCAAAAATTGGGTTTCCTAATCGCCGTGACTGTTTTTATTATGTCCCATTTTTTCATAATATTTTTGATGGCACTGTGAACTGGGATGTTGGTAAATGAGGAAATAACATCAAATGAAACTAAAATATCTTTCTCTCCAATTTTTATGGCCTGAATTTGCCTTTTTAATTCAATTGAATTTTTAATGTTATATTTCTTGGAAATTACATTTTTTAAGATATTTCCAACAAATTTGGATAAATAATAGCATGGCACTTGTGTCGAAGATACTATCGGTCTTAGTGGGGTTCCGTCTTTGTGGATTTTAGGTAATCCATATATCCTTGGTGCGGTAGCTGCAGAACATAACAGCTTTCTTTTTTGACAATTGTCAATAATGCCATTTTTATAAAGGTCTGATACAATGTTATTGTTAATTTTTTGTAATTTCGTAGTCGGGTCAGTTCTTATTAATCTATATGTATTTTTATCTTCTAAAATTGTCTCCATCTTTTTTTCATAGTCATTTTTATACATTGTCACAGTTTTATTTCCTTTGTCAGCTAGAAAAATTACTACGTCATTGTGTTTTTTAAAAAATTCTTTTGTTACGTTAAAAGATTTTAGAATAAACTTATCCTTTGTGGTGTTGCTGATTTTTCGCTTATACGATGTTATATTGTTAGCTAGTTTTGTCCTTGCTATATCCTTAGCTTTATTGTCCTTATCATCAATTGCTTGTATGCATTGTTCAACGTCTGCAATAATATCTATTGGGGAGAATTTTCGTCTGTCAGTAGGTAATGCAGATTTTTTCCCTAGGGAGAGCATCCATTTGCATTCAATTGGTACTTCATAAGCGGTTTTGTTTTCAAACCAATGGTCATTGTAAATAAATCCAAATTTTTTAAAAACTTTTTCTTTCAGTGTGTTAAGTTTTTTAATTTGTGTCTCTTCTATTTTCTTCCTTATTTGTTTTGTCCGTGTTTTTTGTTTGTTTATAAAGGAATTATAATCTGCAGTTGTTAACATATCTCTAATTCTATTAGTAAATTGAAAAATTCTTTGGGCAGTCAGCTTAATATCAGTGTTAGTGTGCGATATTTCCAAGTTGAGGACTTTTTTATGGAAATTATGTTCTATTTTTTCCAACTGTCTATGAATATCACGACATTTAAAGAGATGTGTTACCTGTTTTGTTGAATTTTTTGTGTGGTTAGGAATCAAACCATAACTCCATAAACATACTTATAATTTTTTTTTCATTTTTAAAATTATCATATAAATTTATTAAAATTAATAATTAAGTTACCATTTTTATTTTACTTCTTAAAATGAATTGTTAAGAAATTTAAGAAGGGAATGTTATTAAAATATAGTACTAATGAATAAATAGTTGCCTTAATTTATCTACAAGGGACATTGCCATAAAAGCGTAAGGTGTAGCAAATGTCATAGGTGTACTATATTAGCATAGTGTTTGGGTAGGGAAACAATGCACCTCAGTAGACAGTAACAACAGTCTAAATAGTTTTGTTAAATTAATCATTTATTCAGCTCTGTAGGCAATCTATAAGGCATGACATATATTTTTTTTCTATGCTTGCACGCATCTCTATTTGGGTACCGAACAACGCCTTGAACTATGAGCTAGTCGATTCCACCTTGAACATGCCGAAATACATTACGGGATAGGTTTTTTTTCCATAACCAAACGTGCAACAAAGTTTATGTCAAGATGAGCTCATAGCGACTCTATAGCTTGCATTGATGTTATCGGTGTCCTCCTTCAAATTCATTGTGTTGTCTATCTTCTTTTGAATGTGTAAGCTTTCTTTAATGTATCTCTTTCTCTCCACTTTCTCTTTATCCAATATTTTAACTTTGTCAAAGTCAGCTGTGTGACTTGTTTTTTGTATATGTTGAGCCAATGCAGTTGTCTCCTTTCTTTTAGTAATGTCAGCTTGATGCTCAGCTATTCTTGTTGACAAAGTTCTCTTTGTTGTTCCTATATATATTAAATTGCATTTTGTTGTCCCATTACCCTTACATGGTATTTCGTAAACAATGTTATTTTGTTGTTGCTTATTAATTGGCGCCTTAATTTTCATAAATATTGTATTTATTGTGTTGTTAGGTTTATAGGCAAAACAAATGTTGTTGTTGTTGTTTTTAATTATGTTACGTATATTTCTGTTGTCTGTTAAGCCAGGAATGTATTTTACACTGTAAAAAGTACAACTTGTCTTATCATTGTCTATTGTTTTATTTGATGTTTTGTTTTTAATTCGGTGTTTTACTGTATTTATTAACTTTCTTATGAGGTAATTAGGAAAACTGTTGTTATTTAATATGTTATAAATTTTCTGTATATTATTATTATGGAACTGTTTGTCGCTGATTTTTAAGACTCTTTCTATAAAGCTCTTTGCTGTGTTAATAATCTGGTTCTTTGGTTGTGTTGTATTGTAATTCATTAATCTGCCGGATGCTGTTTCCTTTGAATACCAATCAAAAATAATATTATCTGATGATCTGATCAATTTTGCATCCAAATATGTGATTTTTTTTTGCTCTTCGATCTCCATAGTGAATTTTAATTTGGGGTGATGATTGTTAAATGTTTTGAAGATTTCATCTTGATCGTCAATATTTATAATAGCTAGGATGTCATCTACATATTTGGCTATGTATTTTATTTCTATATTTTTATTTTTTAGTTCCATTAAGGCGTCGTCAAGTAAACTATCTAAAACTATGTCAGCTATAGTTGGTGAAAGTGGATTTCCCATTGGCATTCCGTAAATCTGGTTATACAATTTTTCTTTATAAACAAAATAGTTGTTATCACTTAGAGAAAACTTTAAAATTTCCAAAAATTGGGTTTCCTAATCGCCGTGACTGTTTTTATTATGTCCCATTTTTTCATAATATTTTTGATGGCACTGTGAACTGGGATGTTGGTAAATGAGGAAATAACATCAAATGAAACTAAAATATCTTTCTCTCCAATTTTTATGGCCTGAATTTGCCTTTTTAATTCAATTGAATTTTTAATGTTATATTTCTTGGAAATTACATTTTTTAAGATATTTCCAACAAATTTGGATAAATAATAGCATGGCACTTGTGTCGAAGATACTATCGGTCTTAGTGGGGTTCCGTCTTTGTGGATTTTAGGTAATCCATATATCCTTGGTGCGGTAGCTGCAGAACATAACAGCTTTCTTTTTTGACAATTGTCAATAATGCCATTTTTATAAAGGTCTGATACAATGTTATTGTTAATTTTTTGTAATTTCGTAGTCGGGTCAGTTCTTATTAATCTATATGTATTTTTATCTTCTAAAATTGTCTCCATCTTTTTTTCATAGTCATTTTTATACATTGTCACAGTTTTATTTCCTTTGTCAGCTAGAAAAATTACTACGTCATTGTGTTTTTTAAAAAATTCTTTTGTTACGTTAAAAGATTTTAGAATAAACTTATCCTTTGTGGTGTTGCTGATTTTTCGCTTATACGATGTTATATTGTTAGCTAGTTTTGTCCTTGCTATATCCTTAGCTTTATTGTCCTTATCATCAATTGCTTGTATGCATTGTTCAACGTCTGCAATAATATCTATTGGGGAGAATTTTCGTCTGTCAGTAGGTAATGCAGATTTTTTCCCTAGGGAGAGCATCCATTTGCATTCAATTGGTACTTCATAAGCGGTTTTGTTTTCAAACCAATGGTCATTGTAAATAAATCCAAATTTTTTAAAAACTTTTTCTTTCAGTGTGTTAAGTTTTTTAATTTGTGTCTCTTCTATTTTCTTCCTTATTTGTTTTGTCCGTGTTTTTTGTTTGTTTATAAAGGAATTATAATCTGCAGTTGTTAACATATCTCTAATTCTATTAGTAAATTGAAAAATTCTTTGGGCAGTCAGCTTAATATCAGTGTTAGTGTGCGATATTTCCAAGTTGAGGACTTTTTTATGGAAATTATGTTCTATTTTTTCCAACTGTCTATGAATATCACGACATTTAAAGAGAGGTGTTACCTGTTTTGTTGAATTTTTTGTGTGGTTAGGAATCAAACCATAACTCCTGCATGACAATAAGAACACCAGCCTTTGCTTTTTGTGCGCTAGTATTTTTATTTCATTACAGTATTCCTTCATCGTTCTGCATGTTTCCCTGCTGTATTTTAGTTCAATATGTTTGAAGTATCCTTTCATGTTGTTCTTTTAGTTGTCGTCAATGAATTGATGAAATGATTTTATATTTCTTTGCAATCTTAATTAGACAAAATATTTCGGCTAGCTTTCCGATGTTTTGTTAAGTGATGTTTGAAGTTTGGCCAATTTTTCTGGTTATTTATAAAAATATGCTTTCTGCTCAAGCTAGTTGGGCCTACAAATTTAAGGTAATTAAAAACAACTTTTAATTACAAGTTTCACCCGACGTTTCGTCGATTGTTTGTCGACTTTTTCAAGGGTTGTTGTCTATAATTTATTAAATTAAAATTATGAAATATAAAAACATTTGAATATTATAACATAAATACATATTTAAATCATTATTATTTAACTTACAATTTTAAACGTTATTAATTGGAATTACATTATTCATTAAAACACAAACAGAAACATAAAAACAATTTACAACAAACTTCAAAAGACAAGAAACACATAAGTTTATGTCAAGATCAGCTAATAGCGACTCTATAGCTTGCATTGATGTTATCGGTGTCCTCTTTCAAATTCATTGTGTTGTCTATCTTCTTTTGAATGTGTAAGCTTTCTTTAATGTATCTCTTTCTCTCCACTTTCTCTGTATCCAATATTTTAACTTTGTCAAAGTCAGCTGTGTGACCAGTTTTTTGTATATGTTGAGCCAATGCAGTTGTCTCCTTTCTTTTAGTAATGTCAGCTTGATGCTCAGCTATTCTTGTTGACAAAGTTCTCTTTGTTGTTCCTATATATATTAAATTGCATTTTGTTGTCCCATTACCCTTACATGGTATTTCGTAAACAATGTTATTTTGTTGTTGCTTATTAATTGGCGCCTTAATTTTCGTAAATATTGTATTTATTGTGTTGTTAGGTTTATAGGCAAAACAAATGTTGTTGTTGTTGTTAAATAATAATGATTTAAGTATGTATTTATGTTATAATATTCAAATGTTTTTATATTTCATAATTTTAATTTAATAAATTATAGACAACAACCCTTGAAAAAGTCGACAAACAATCGACGCAACGTTGGGTGAAACTTGTAATTAAAAGTTGTTTTTAATTACCTTAAATTTGTAGGCCCAACTAGCTTGAGCAGAAAGCATATTTTTATAAATAACCAGAAAAATTGGCCAAACTTCAAACATCAAAAATTACTCAATCCACCAATTCTACAATATCCTGATTTTCAAAAACAATTCGTTCTAACTACTGATGCCTCAAATTACGCACTTGGAGCAGTTTTGTCACAAGGCACAGTTGGAAAAGATCTACCCATTTCATACGCGAGTAAGTCTTTATCAGAGCATGACATCAATAAACCTATTATAGAAAAGGAACTACTAGCCATTCACTGGGCCATAAATTTCTTCAGACCATATTTATACGGCAGAGAATTTATTGTTGTTACAGACCACAGGCCGTTAGTGTCATTGTTTTCACACAAGAACCCATCGTCGAAAATGACACGCATTCTACAAAAAAGGAAAAATGAATACTAATGCTGATGCACTGTCAAGAATAACAATAAATTCTGAAGTATTAAAGGCTATGATCCCAACAAGAAACGAACCTGACAAGAAAATACTGGCTATTACAAGAAACATCCAAAGAAAACTTAAAAACACCGGCAAAGACAATTCTACATGCATCCCTACAGAAAATCCTGCGCAAATTTTCATTTGGGAATGCACATCATTGAATGACATAAAAAATATTAAAAAATTGAAATTCATACGAATATTTGAAAATAAAATTAATGTATCGATACAGATGGAAGAAAATGCAATAATTGTTTCCTGCAGTGATAATCCACTTAACACCACGGTGATTCTGGAGAAACTGACAGCGAAAATGAAGAAAATTAAGATAAACGAATTAGCACTTAACAAGAAGGATGATATATTCAGAAGTGTACACATTAAAGAATTCAAGAGAATATTTAACAAATTGCAATTTGAAAAAGATTCAAATCTTAAAATTATATTATATGATGAACCATTACGCATTACATGTAAACAAAAACAAATACAACTAATTGAGGAATATCACAACTCTATGCATGGAGGACACTTAGGTGTTAGAAAGACTGTACTAAAGTTAAAACAAAGATATATTTGGAAAAACGTGGGTAAAATGATTAAGCACTATATTCAAAATTGTCAACAATGTAAATTAAACAAGCAAAAGAGACATACAATTGAGAAACTTACACTAACAAAAACACCAGCTACAAGTTTTGAAGTATTGTAAATAGATACAGTTGGACCAATGCGAGTATCAAATTATTACAGATACATTTTAACCGCACAGTGTGAACTTACCAAATACGTCGTAGCATATCCAATGGAAGCGAAAGATGCAAAAACTGTGGCGAAAACATTAGTAGAGCAGTTTATATTGAAATATGGTCATTTTAAAGTTTTAAAATCAGATAAAGGAACGGAATTTACGAATCAACTAATGACGGAAATATGCCAACTATTAAAAATTCAGCAGACGTTTAGTACCCCTTATCATCATGAAATCCTTGGGTCTATAGAGAGAAATCATAGGGTACTTAATGAATTTCTATTAAATTTTTGTAATAATGATCAATGGGATACCTGGATCCCTTATTTCAGCTTTGCTTATAATACAACCCCACATGTTGAAACTGGTTATACACCATATGAGTTAGTTTTTGGAAAATTACCATACCTACCTAGTGATATATTATCGAATGAAGAAACTAATTATGATATTGGTAACTACGCAAATGAAATACAAAAAAGACTAAAATTCTCTTTAAACAAAGCAAAAGAATATTTAAAAAAATCGAAACAAAAAAGAATAAATGATAATGTAAAAATCAACCCATTAAATATAGAAATAGGAGACTTTGTAATAGTTAGAAACATTAATAGAAAAAAATATCAAAAACCATACCATGGTCCATACAAAGTTATAGCTAAGGAAGGTGTAAACACTATTATTGATGTTTATGATAATATAAAAAAAATATCACAATAATATGTTAAAAAAATGGAACATTTAATATAATATATATGTAAATATTATATAAGTATAAAATATATAAAAAAAATTATTATACCATATGTACTTAATTTCTTACTAAATAATAAAAAAAAAAAAAAAAAATTTTTTTTTTATTAATTTATTTTACGAATGTACATATGACTATAATAATTTTTTCTTTTACGGTGGGGGTGTAATGGTTGCACCATGGTAACCCTCATACCGACCCTGTATTAAATTTAAGATCATTTTACAACACCAGAATTGTAACAAATGTAACATCTTTTACAAAAACAAATTCAAATGAAATTTTATACAGAAACAAATTTAGAATAAGTACCGTTAGATTTTAAGATATAAAAGGACGAAAAAATTAAAATAAAAGGCATTATTCAGCCGAACATAATTGGCTTAACACCAAAAGAAAAGAAAGTTTTGTTTTTATTCTTTGCCAGGCTTTTTAATCAAGCCGGCAATATTTTATTCAGGCCAGTGGCTTTTTTTAAGAGCCGGCCATCAAAAAAATAATTTTATAAATTTAAAAATATAATAAACCACATCACAGTACATGAAAAAATGAAAATAAATCCATGTACGCTTTTTTCGTACATGCGTATACTAACAAAACGTATATGGAAAAAGAAAAACAACTGCGTATACGGACCGCAAAAATGTACATGTACAATAGACAAAATGTAATAACATATTTTATTATTATTATTGGTTTTCCTTTTAGTTAAAATTTAAGCCTACGATTGAAGTTTGTTTTTAATTATTGGTAAGTAGTAGATTTCCTTGAAAATTCAATTGAGTTAGGATTTAGGGTAATAATTTGCTTATATTTCACATTATTGCAATTATACCTAGGGAAAGAATTTTTGATGTTTACTGTTTGTCCAATTGTTTTCCTGCTTTAAATTTGCTGGTGTTATTTGTTGTTGTTTAACAGTAAATGCGCTTTGCTTATGTTTTAGGTATGGGATGTTTAATTGTGGATTTGTTAATGTTTTATTACTATCTTCATTACAGCTTGTGTTATTTTTTATTGTTTAATTACTTCTTAATTGATGGTAAAACACCAAAATATTGGTACTCAGAACAAAACTATCGAATTCGTGGTATTGTGGTAAAAATAAAATTTTCTTGTTACCATTAATGAAAAAAATTTAGATGGTTTCTACCTTTTCCTCATAGGTACATATTTAAAATAAATGTATGGGCGACCTTAATTTTAAGTTTGCAACGTGTACTTCATGCAAACTACGCCAAGTACCTGATTTAAACATGCAGTTTTCAGCTTGTGCCGTGTTCTTAAGACAAACACAGCCCAGTCCCTAAGTGCAATTTCATATTATGGCAAATTAATATATTAAAATTTGTATATGAATAATAATAAGGAAAGGCAGTATTGTGCTTGTCGTTGTTCTTGTTAAATAGTTATGTTATAGTTAAAGTAATCTTATGTATATACATAAAAGAAAAATAATAATGTTGACAGTACCAATGTAGTAAAAATTTATAACAAATAGCTGAAGGAAAATATTTTGAGCAGGTAATTAAAAGTTGAAAAAATACGGTAAATACAAATATTCTCACATTTTTTACAACTTATAAATAACACTTGGATACATATTGTTGTTTTGCGTCGTATAAGCACGACTTATATGTTAATTTCTTTAATAGGGTAACTAGAAACTTCAAATGTAAAAATAAACAAAATATGTCCGGAATACCTAGTTTAATTTTAAGTTAACACGTGACATATTCTACTTGCGAAATACGCAAAGTACCTGAATTAAGCTTATGACGTGTTCTTATAACGAACACATCCAAGTGCCTAAG
Organism: Gymnosoma rotundatum; assembly: GCA_916610165.2. Lineage (NCBI taxonomy): Eukaryota > Metazoa > Arthropoda > Insecta > Diptera > Tachinidae > Gymnosoma > Gymnosoma rotundatum. Next base: position 77,765,874 of record OU744337.1, read on the forward strand.
TACATTTCATATTATATCAAATTTAATATAGCAATATTGCAATAAATAATAATTAGGAAAAACTTTTTGTGCTTGTGTTTGTTCTTTCTAAATAGTTATTACTAAAAAATTAATAGTTGCTATCACTACTTGCGAAATACGCAAAGTACCTGAATTAAGCTTATGACGTGTTCTTATAACGAACACAGCCAAGTGCCTAAGTACATTTCATATTATATCAAATTTAATATAGAAATATTGCAATAAATAATAATTAGGAAAAACTTTTTGTGCTTGTGTTTGTTCTTTCTAAATAGTTATTACTAAAAAAATTAATAGTTGCCATCACTGTTTAAAGCATATAAGTTTTCTTTTCAACAACAAGAGGCTATATCTTACTGCCATCCCTAAATTAGCGCGTAAAGCGCAAGATAACTGTCAAAATTTCTCATGTACATACAAAATGTATGAAGCATCCCTAAATAGCTTGGCGTCAACGCTTAGCAATTGGAAAATCCAATTTTGACAGTGCGTTAGGAAGTGAAGTTTGCTGTTTGTTGGTTTGTTTTGTTTTGTTATGGTTGAAAAGTAGTGACAATTTAGTAATTTTCAAGGCAATCTAGCGGTTTTATCTCTTCTTTATTCTTATACAGCGGGTTTTATGAAATAAAATGAGTTAACATTACTTTTAACGACACGAAGTTAACGCTGTTATTTAGGGATAACATTTCAGCGCAAAAGCTATGAATTACATTGCTTTGCGTCTTACGCGCTAATTTAGGGATGGCAGTTATGTACGTAACATATGCAAGTTTCAACATGATAATTATAAACCGTATGTTAAACACAGATTTTTACATATACAACAAATTACACGCCGCACAGTTGCGCCCGTAGAGCAAATGAGGTTGCAAAAACGAAAATTTTTATGAGCTCCCACGAAGTTTTGAATAAACCCATGTTATAGGAAACTTTTCAACGATTTCAAATATGCCACTCTTAATAATATCACATTTTTAGTTTAAAAGATATAACCGTTCAAAGGTGACCGACTTTCGTTTTTCAAAAAAACATACAATTTTTAGTCAATTTGTTGCGATTTCAGGTATAATATCACGAAAAATAGGTAACGAATCGCCATATTTTTTGTTTGTATTGATTGATGTATTTATTAAATGTATAATAATAAAAAAATATTAAATATTTGCTTTGTGTTTCTCCTGGTAAATCACTATTTAAAAACTATCCGTTTTTTCACTATTTTTCAACTTTGACGGAAAATAAAAAAAATCTATATTTTTCTATATTTGCCATATTTGCAAAGCCTGTTCTTTGATTATTTCTTTACATAATTCAAAAGGTTTTATCTGCCCGTATGTGCCCGTTTGGCTTCTAGAGGTAAAAAAGGCTAAAAAGACATGTTTGCAGAAATTGTATGGCGTCCATCCCTTATATGTTTTGACTGACAGTATTTTTTTTAGTAAATAGGTAACGAATCGCCATATTTTTTGTTTGTATTGATTGATGTATTTATTAAATGTATAATAATAAAAAAAATTAACTATTTGCTTTGTGTTTCTCCTGGTAAATCACTATTTAAAAACTATCCGTTTTTTTCACTATTTTTCAACTTTGACGGAAAATAAAAAAAATCTATATTTTTCTATATTTGCCATATTTGCAAAACCTGTTGTTTGATTATTTCTTTACATAATTCAAAAGGTTTTATCTGCCCGTATGTGCCCGTTTGGCTTCTAGAGGTAAAAAAGGTTAAAAAGACATGGTTGCAGAAATTGTATGGCGTCCGTCTAAATATAAATTATGGCAACAACAACATGCAGGAACGATAATTCATGTTTTGTTACTTTATCACTTTATAGTTTCCACTGTTTTTTTGGAAAGTAGCAGGTGGGAGCGGCTGATTTATTTTAACTTTTAGCTAAGACTTCAAGCTGTAATTTGACGTCCTTCATTAAACAGCGCTCCACAGCGCTAAAATTATACAGTCCAGTTGATGAATATGTAAATTTTGATATTGCTTATATTTTGTTCTAGAAAATATTTTACATGGCACTTTTTCAACTTTTTTTAATTCAAGTCTCATCTATGTCAATTGTCATTTACGAAATAATACAACAAAGTCAAATGATAAGTTTACTGTGATTGTACCAAAAGATTGAATATGCAGTAAATTTTCATGCCATTTTAAACAAGCGAACATATACCTACAAACTTTAAGCAAGTCTGTCTAAACAGCTTATAAATATATCAGCCTTATATTACGGAATCATAATATTCAGATATCTGAATTTCGCACACTCTTCAACTTATGCGCGTCGTTATTGTTTATGTTCATTTTACTTTAAATGATAGCATCTTATTGGGATTAATTATAAGTTACATATTCGGTCAAAATTTATATTTACTTTCAGTAAATAACAGTTCGACAATATCTACAAATGGATGAAGAAACAAGGAGGTTGAAAATCAGCGCAAATAAGGGTCCCGAAAGCTCCTGCAGTTTTTGCAGTATTAATTTCTTAAAGCTAGAGCGCAAATACGTACATATTCATAAATATAAGAATTTTGGATTTTCTGTTATTTTATATGTGCATCTTTAAAGGAATGGAGCACAATTAACGACTTCGTCTATGTGTCGTGTCTTATTTTCTTACAGTCTTATTTACAAAAATTTTAAACTGCTTAATAAGGGGTTAATAAGAGAAAATCGCTAAAGTAAAAATATTTAATGTAGCAGTTACCCTACTTTAAACCTTTAGTAAGTTTTATAAAGCATTTTCCCGTAAAATTTTTTACTGGAAAAGTGTCAAAAGCTACTAATAAAAAATACAACGAATATAATAAATTTAATTTCTACAATAGGTAAGTTTTTTAACCATACTTAAATATGAATGCAAATATTTCATAAAATGGAAAATTATTGTCCTAAATGGCAAAACGTCCTAAAACTTTTAATAGGAGAAGTGATCCGTTTCAACTACCTAATCATCTATCTAATTCAAGATACAGGTTTAATAAGGAAACGGCTCAAAAAATTACAAACATGGCCAAGGATGAGATAGAATTACATAAAAAAGGCTGGCCTTCAGCCAAGTAACAAGGTTTGGTGGTTTTGCGTTGTTGGGGCCGAAGAGAGGTAAGTATGCGAGGCGAATAGTTTTAGATACTTGCGATTCAGTGGCAATCTTTAATAAGTCAGTTAACATTGTTAAACGTTGCTTGTTAACTTAACAAGCAACGTTTTAAAAATGGCGATTTAAGATGACGCTTGTTAGGTAACTCCGGGTATAAATTACAATTATATGTATTTATCTACACCATTTAAGACCATAAAATGCAAATAAAATCAAATACAATAACGCCCAAATAATTTTGGGGTTTATTAGATGGACTTACAATTAGATTTTTAACGCAAAAAATTTAGTTATCACTTTATCTGTTTTGCTCAATATTGCAATTAAAGAAAACGAATCGTTTCCAGGTAATAAATATCAAATTAACTATTAATATTTGGGAAAAATATGTTTATAATACAGAAAATATCATAATTTAATTAATTGTTCTTCCATAATTAAAGCATTGATTTTTATTGATTTGAAAATAAAAATAATAAATAAAAAATTTACAAATTTGTATCATAAATAAACAAAATAATATAGTGACGTACAAACAGTAATACCAAGCTCGGTATTTGGATACTTTTTTTACTCGTCCAGTGAATCATTTTATAGAAAAGGTTAAACACCATTTTTTTATTATTTTAAATTTTTTTCTGATATAAAACAATAAATAATAACAAAATAATGATAATTTAAGTTATGTCGATTAATATTATTGCTGATTTAATTATTCTTTTTCATTTATGAAAACATTATTCAGGTATTTGGTTCATTGATGTATACATCACTAAACGTAAATTGACATATAATATGACATGATGTTGCCAACATAAAACTACAATACTATTAAAATCGTTTAATAGTTAATTTTGCGTTATTAAACGTTTGTGAATAAAAATTCTTATTAATGGTTAATAAAACAAAAAGTGTTTAATAACTAAAGTACACATTAAGTTTACAATAAGAAATTTTTGTGAATAAGACTGTAAGTCTTTAAAATGTATATGAATTAATTTCAGTGACACCCACAATTAAAGTAAAAGAAGAAAAAATAGCTACTGAACGGTTACTGTTTTTGTATAAAGGGCTTTTAGTTTTTGTTGTCTTTTTGCCTTGTTAATTTAAAATAGTTCTCATTAAATCAATTTTGCGTGGGATATAGGGCTCTTAAATATTCTATACAATATTTAGCAGTAGCGAAATATTAGCAGTAGCGAAATCGGCATATGAATAAGCTTTCTTTTTTAGTTTTAACTAATAAATATTTCATGAGAATATCATGAGACCATGAATGAGAATATCATGATATATTTATATTTGAAGGAATGAAGCACAATAATCGTACTTTACTATAAAAAGGATTCCAAATGATAAATGTACATATTAATAAGACCTCACTTAATATGGTGGTTATACAAATGTTAAATATAATTGAATAAATTTTTATATCATAATTTTCAAATGAATTTTAAAGTCATAAGAATTAAATCTACAGAAATTGGGAAGCATAATAGCGTAAGGCAGTATTTAGCGTTTAGATTACTTGTTTAATTTCGTCAAGTTTCGTATATGTCATTTATACAAGAAACAGCAGATTGTGCTTTTTAACCGACTTCAAAAAAGAAGGAGGTTATACAATTCGGCTGAATGTTGCTTTTTTATATTTGTGCTTGCAGAACTCAGTCATTTCTGATCCGATTTGGTAATATGATAGATTATGCTTACAGATTGGTCCCGTTTTAAAAACAGTTCATAATCTTAAAAATTAAAGGGTGTCCCCATACAACATACATATTTTTTACGTGTATTATGAACTGTAAAGGTCGATTCTGTAAAATTTAAAATGACTGCGTCTTACTATAGCCCCCAATAACATAAAGTTTTATAATAATTAATATTACAAATTATAAATTAAAGGGTGCGCCAATAGTTCATTAAATTTGATGTATATGGCCATACTTTTGAACAGTTGTAGACAGAGGCTTGAAATTTACAACGAACCTGTATTGCTAAGTCCGCTAAAATAACAAGTATAAAATTTGGATTTGGAAGTTAAAGGGTGCTCCAATAGTTAATGCAGTTTTGTGTATGTGACCAAACTTTTGAACCGTTATAAACAGAACGCTGTAACTTAAAAGCGACCTATATTGCTAAATCCACTATATCAACGAGTTTATAATTTGAATTTATAAATTAAAGGGAGTCCCATTATTGATAAAGATTTACTTATATGGGCCTATCTTTTGAACCGTTTTAGACAAACGCTTGGAAATTAGACAGATTTTCGAATGCTATGGCCGTTATGGTATCAAATATTAATATTGCAAATTTTAAATTAAAGGTTGCGCCAATAGTTCATTAAACTTGATGTGTATGGCCATACTTTTGAACTTTTGTAGACAGACGCTTGAAATTTACAACGAACCTGTATTGCTAAGTCTGTTATAAATAAAAGTATAAAATACGGATTTGGAAGTTAAAGGGTGTTCCAATAGTTGATGTACTTTCAAGTGTGTGGCCGTCCTTTTGAACCGTTACAGACAGAACGCTGAAACTTAAAAGGGACTTGTATTGCTAAATCCGCTATATGAACGAGCTTATAATTTGAATTTAGAAATTAAAGGGTGTCCCATAATTACTGTAGATTTACTTATAGAGATCTATCTTTTGAACCGTTATAGACAAGCGCTTGTAAATTTGTCGCAATGTCGATGGATATGGCCATTGTAGTAACAGCTGATATAATATAAATTATAAATTAAATGGTGCGCCAATAGTTCACTTAATTTGGTTAAAATTTACAAAGAACCGGTATTACGAACTCTATAATAACAAGTTTAAAATTTTGATTTGGAAATAAACGGGCCGGAGTTTTGAATCGTTATAGACAGACAGCTGAAATTTAAAAGAACATGTTTTGCTAAGTCCGCTATAACAAGAAGCTTATAATTTGAATTTAGAAATTAAATGGTGTTCCTAAAATTAATGTAATTTGCTCTATATGGCCGTGTTTTTTGAACCGTTGTATACAAACGCCTTGATTTTTAGACAGAATGTCTAGTAATTGATTTCGTATAACAAGAAGTATAAAAATGTTATATTATAAATTAAATAGTTGATATAATCGGAATGTATATGGGCAAACTGTTGAACCGTTACAGACAGACGGTTGAAATATACACAGAACCTGATTGCTAAATCTACTACAATAGCAAGTATATAATTTGAATTTCCGCGATTTGTTTTGAAGTCGTTTTTTTTTCGCAAGAATTATGTTATACATACATTCATGCATTAATAAAGAAAAATTGCTATGAAGGCCCTCAGTGAACAATTTTTAGTTTTTTTTTGAAAACTTGTTTATTTCTATCCAACACAATACGTTAAATGACTTTATGTTTTAAAATTTTGTTTATTTATAATTTTTTTTTTGCAAAATTACGAATTAAACATAAACGTGCAACTGTGGCAAATAGTTACTAAGTATGTGTAAACGCAATGTAGTCACCTAAAATTCTTTAATGGGTTACCTAAGCATTTGAAAGGCTTTTCGCTGAGTTTTTGACATAAGTTTAATTTAGCTTACGCACCTTAAGTTCCCTTAAGTTCAACAAAACACGACACATTAATATGTAGTGGGACCAACATGTGATGTACGAATTTGGTTATAATGCAGTCTGTTAAACGATTATGTTTAAGAAAATTCAGAAAAAGATTAGTTTTTGTATATGTATCCTGCAAGTAAATAAGCGTTTTAAAGAACATATGACTAGACGAATGTTCCTAAAAGGCATAAGATGGTTTAAGGTAACTTAAGAAGTGCAAAACTAAAGGTTCAATTAAATGTGCCATAACGATGACCATATAAAACAGCCGTTCAAACCAGCCTTATGGGAGACACTGTATATGATTATTGGTGACATGCCATAATGCCATAGCCATAACCGTAACCATAGGTATTATTTAAATTTTGATTTTTACCATAACAACATACAGTTGACTGAATTTATTTATCGATATATCGAAATTTAAGACATCGGCGATATATGTATATCGAAAGTTAAAATATATATCGATGTTTTCTGCCCTTGCCTAGTTTCTGGTTACTCTCTTGTTGAAAGTATAAATTTTGTAGGTATTCTTTCTTGCAGCGTGGTTAAGTAAACTTGTACATAAGAATAATTTTTAACCTTGCGACTAAGTGTGTTATTTGTATATTAGTGATTAGTATTCTGTGTAGGAGATGCTTGAAGCGCGTTGCAGCTTTTGTGTTTAGAGGATTTCCTGCTATAACCTTTTTTATCCAATGAAGTGAAAGCAAGCAATAAGGTACATTTTGATGACAGGAAAGAGGCGCTCCGGTAAAAAGATCACCTGCTGGAAAAGAGGTAAGACTAGTGCTAAGAATTTTTATAAATCGCATATGGCGGCAATGGTTGGACTTGCAGAAATTTCAGTAAAAACGTATGGCTGTGTGAAAAACATGTTGCGTCTGAAAAAACTGCTTAACGATTTCACAGAAAAGTATAGAAGCTTTTGTGAGTAATGTAACAAATATGGCTAAAAATAACGTAGTTGCTATGGACGCCATTTTTAAACGCGAACTTTCCGAAATTAGTCCAGGAAATTTTAATAAAATAATATAATGAGGTAACGTCTGTTAAAAGATTTAATAGGAGATCTTTTGGTGTGTTGAAGGGAGCTGCAGGCATGACCGCATCACCATCAGTCAGAGGAACTGTTATGCCTTGCAGTATTAAACATCACCACTCTTCAAAACTAAATTGAGCTACTTTTAAATTAAATTTAAGGAGTCGAGTATATTTGGAGCAGAATATAACAGATATGGATATTTTCACTGATAGTCTAGCTGCATTTAAGTCGGAAAACGGACAACTACTATGTTGCTGAGATTTTCTAACAAAATTAACAAACACCCTTTAGGTAACGTTAAAGTCATTTGGGTATCCACTCACAAGAGTATAAGTTTCAATGAAACAGCCGATAAAATGGCCAAGATAGCAGTAAAAGTTGGTGTCCCCTTGATGTCAACCTATCACCTAATAAATGTCTGAGGAAAATTCAGTACCTACTTGTCAACGATTGGAACAATTAATTAATGTTCGCATCAAAAAAAGGAACCTTTCCCTGTCAGAGACTGTAAGATGATAAATAGGCTTATGGCTGGGCATACTTAAGATAAGTTTTACCTTATTAGGATCAATGCGGTAATCAGTAACTTATGTACCACTAAGTTTTTAGGTTTATTTTGGACATAATTTGGTACCGCTGAACCACTGAAGATATCTTAACGAAATTTCACAGCGTCAATGCCAGGTATTTCTGAGTAGAGCTAAGAATGGTCGGTCATGATTTTTTTCTCATTTTAAATATTAAAATTAAAAACATGTATAAACACATTTTGCAAGTTATTTCTATTTTTCAGTTTGCATAAAATGTGTTTATACATATTTTAAAAAAGCATGAGGAGGCCAGGTTTAGGAAGCTCTTATAGCTTATATATATGCTCTATACATCTAAGTAGTAGTATCCGAGAAAAGCGTATGACTTCTAGATTTATAAGATTGTAATAAATTTTTTGGGCTTTATTTTTTAAACGAAATTTACTTCAAAACTGAAAAAATCACGTCAAGGTGATTTTTTGTAAAAAAAGTATAGAATTTATATTGCCACAAAATCAAAACGAATAGAGATATTCTCAGAATATTTTGAAATACTACAGATAAGAGAAATAAATAAATAAAATAAGGTGAAATAATTTTTTTTTCGGGAACGGAGTTGTCAAATCTTTTTTTAATTTTTTTAATCAGTGCTTTGCACTCCGAGGAATTTTACAATAATCTATAAATTTGGTTTCAAAATTGGCTATGATTGGGTAGGGCTGGAGAGAAACCCGTTTTAATTTTTAACCTACTGTTATTTTATTCTCATTTTCTTTAGGTTGCCATTAAAATAGTTTAAATAAAATTGATAGCACAGAAGTAAGTTTAAATTTCACAAACAGAGGCTTGTAGCTTTTTAACGAAATGCGCTATCATCCGCTGTCAATCCGTTCATTTCCATTGATATTACGGCAACAATACTAAGTTAAGGTCGGTGATAATTAAAACAAAACCCCTTTTCTCACAAACTAAAAGAGATAACAATTGGATTGTTTATTAATTTATCTTTCAGATATGACGTGGTAGGGAATGTTGATAAATTTGATGCCAATCTAAAAGAGTTAGTAATTATAATCTCTGGCCAAGAAATAATTATAGTTTAGGGGGTGTTGAGGCAGTGTATATAAATAATAATAATAAATGAATTTTATAATACTAACACCTAAAACTAACACTTTCTTTTAATATTATCTTATTTTTAAACTTCTTATAATGTTAAGTATTATGCCGAAATGTTAAAAGTAACTGTTTTGCTGAAAAATACTGGAGCATCAGTATACATAATAAGCAATCACTTGAACGATGGTGTTTTTTTTTATCAATTTGTTGCTCCATTAAAGTTTTTGTTTTGTACCTAAGTGCCCCAATTTTTTGTTTAAATTATAATCTAAATTATTTAAATTTCTTAAAAAATATTAAGAATAAATAGGGGTAAGGGAAATAAAAGAGAATTAGTAATTTCTTTAATTTGAGGTAATAAAGGAGATTCTTAACCCACCTTGTAGGTTTAACCGGGTTATATAAAAGATAAGTATTTAGGTTTATATTGATTTTTTTATAGGTTTATTTCCACTTTTTAGGTTTTCACTTTTCACAGGTTGTATAAATTCTTAAGGTAAATATATATATTAATGAAAATTGCCTTATTTTCGGCTTTTTGATTCTTTTTAATTTAATTTCTAAACATTTCTAGAAAGAAAAATTATTTACAAAGTTATGTGGACGTTTTCCAAAGAAAACAAGAAAATTAGACGCTAGCAGAATGAAATGCAGCATTTTCTGGACCGCCACATCCTTTATCAGCATTCTTTGCATCTATCTACCTTATGTTATGTACGTCGTAAACATCATCTATTTAACCAACTAATCTTAGGGCCAATTTTTGAGTTCGTATTTAAATACGCATTTAGTTAATTTTCATTTAAATTTAAGTTGTATTTAAATGCAGTTTCATTTTTTCAGTTCTTATTTAAGTTCTCATTTATATATCACAAAAATATGGTAGCATTACGAAATATCAAAATAAATCTCCATTGTTTATGAGAAACAGCTGCTAATAAACACAATGAATTGCAAATTTTGTGAAAAATATTTTAAATATATTAAAAAATGTCAGCGATACTCATGTATTCACCACCTAAACTTATTTGTTGATTTAACTTTTTAATTAATATTTTCATTAAGAAATGTATGCAAAACATATTGTTCTATCAATGGCTAAAATGTTTGTTTACTTTTGTTTAGTTTTGCGAAACAACAACAAAAAATGCCATAACCATATGGTAAAACTGTATTATTTAAATGGACTTTAAATGCGCAAGATTGGTCATTTAAGTTTCATTTAAGTGTGCATTGAGTTTTGTACTTAAATAGAACTTAAATTTAAATGACATTTAAATACGAAGTCAAAAACTGGCCCTTAATGTTAATTTGGTGAGACGAAGTTCACACACAACTTAAAGCATTTCTTTGTCGTTCTCTTTGTAACTCGTCTTGTACATTTGTTGTTGCTTTTGTGCTAGGCCTTTGGATAGCCACCAAATGCAACTTTTTATTTTTAAGTATTCATACTTTTTTGCTCACAACATTATAGACGCTGTTTAAGTATCATATTGACTGTTATGAGTTAAGTATGAATATATATTAATTTATATTATTTCAGGTTGCTGGTAAGTATTACAGATTTCTCATAGGGTTGACTTTGCAGGATCTTTAAAGGTAAGTTTTAAAAGTGTTATCTAAAATTTTCTTCCAGGTTGATAATATCTTCACAAAGGTTTAATACTAATAATTCTTGCAAAAAAACTTGATTTCAAAACAGATTTCATCTGTCTTCCTATAACGGTTCAAGAGTATGGCCACATGAATTAGATTAAATTAACTATTGGGACACCCTTATATCTCCAAACTTTATAATTTTTTAACTCTTCAATATTTTGGCAATATACATCAATTTACAGCAACTGTAGGGGCACCCTTTAATTGCCAAATTCAAATTGTATACTTGTTTTTTTTAGTAGATTAATGAATCAGGTTCTATGTAAATTTCAACCATTTGTATATAACGGTTCAACCTTTTTATAATTTATAATTTAAAATTTTTCTACTTCTTATTATACCAAACTAAGTAATAGATATTCTGTCTAAAGTTCAAGTGTTTGTATATAACGACTCAAAAAATATGGCCATATAGGTCAAATTACATTAATTTTGGGAACACCTTTTAATTTCTAAATTCAAATTATAAGCTTCTTGTTATTGTACTGGTCTATGGTAGGTTGTGGTATTTTTCTCTTTACTTCCTAACAGGATAACCTGCATATTCGTTTGCCGGCGCTTAAGAACGCCACTGGCCTAAGTTCATGTTAAGGCAACTTTTATGCCTAAGCAGATGAATGCTTATCTTAAAAAAAGCCAATAATCTTTATTCACAAAAATTCTTCCTTATTAATAAAAATAACGGTATTATTAATAATAATTCTTACATTATCTGTTGTTAATAAATTGAGTGAAACATAAACAAATAGTGTAAGTGAAAGTGATAACACTAGTTTATGTTTATAAGTTAAAGTGAATAATAATAATAATAATAATAATAATAATAAAGTGCATAACAAGTGTACATAAAGAAACTAGGTGATAGGTGATTATGAAATACACTACACCCCTACCATTAAGAAAAATTTAAATTGCTGTTTACCAATACGGATTTAAATTTTTTACATGTATGAACTTAAATCTATTTTTTTTACATATTTAAATCATATTTCTTAATATTATTATTATGAAATTCTTTAAAGTTATTTAATAAGTCTAAGAATGAATTTACTCCTCTAGTTTCTACAACTTTGTAAGGGCCTCTATACGCGGTTGATTTTTTTCTATTAAAATTCTTTAACAACACCATGTCCCCTACTTTTACCATTAACGGATTGACCTTTGTGCATTGTTCAACTCGTTTCTTTTTCGCTATTTCAAGTAGTTCTCTTGCTTTTGTAAAGAAAATTTTAATCTCGCCTTTAATTGTTTAGAGTAATTATCAATGTTATAAATAGGTTCAGCATCCTTATTCTGTAAGTCGCTAAAGCTAAAACTCCATCGCTAAAAAACAAAAAAAATCCATTTAGCGGTTTTTAGCTGTAAAGGCAATTCTGTAATGTATATTGCTTAATTTGGCGATGTCTAAAAATCCAATTCGCCGTAAATTTGTCGTCATCGCTAAAATTTTCTAATATTGTATTCTCTATTTCAAATAAGCGATTTTAAATAAAAAATAAATAAAATTTTTAGCAACGAATATTTTTGAGTGTTAATATTTGGGTAAAACATATACATTTTCTGTTTGTGTTTTTTATGTAAATTTTATTAATTTTAGCAATGAAAGAGCAGGAATATATGCTAATTCACTATATATTCGCCAATTTAAATAATCAAAATCGGTGATTTTAATAATTTGTTCGGGATAATTAGCACAATTTTTTGAAGGTAATAAATTTAACTTAAAATACCCGTAATTTAATTTTAAATGCTTATTATTTTTAATTTAAATCTATTTTTTCTTCAAAGGCTGTTGTTGACGATTGTTTTGTGTTAACTTTTTGTACAAAATATTAGTGTAAAATAGTGTTGCATCTTGAAAATATGTTTCCATCATTGCGCCGGTTAATAATTCCATGGCTAACCGCAACATTTAATTTACACATTTTTTTATTCAAGTACATACGTTTTAAGTGTGTATATTCGGAGGGTTTAAAAAATTTTCTATAAATTTAAAATAATTTTTATAAATACATCATATACATATATTAAAAACTTTTTGTGGGTAAACGCTAATCATTGCAAGGAAAGCGAATCATAAAGCAAGGTAACTCTAATACGAAGCTGTCAATATATTTGTCTCTTTTTAACAGCAATTTATCAAAGTAGAGTAAAGGGATAATTAAAGTGATAGGAAATTAATGTCAAGAGCTACCACATTATATTTGTCAGCAATTTATAAAAGTAGAGTGTATAGTGAGGTATAGTGATAGCAAATTAGCTACGGCGAAAATATAAAATTTTAGCTAAGCGATTATAGATACAGAATACAAATTTAAAGATATAGCTAAAATATTTGCCGTAATTTATTTTTAGCTTTTTAGCGATCGAGAATTAGATTTAGCTACGAGAATTACAGAATAAGGCTGCAGGTTTTAATATTTTATCCTGTGGCAAATTTGACAGCCTTCCAAACACTAACTCATATGGCGTATAGTTCGTATCTACATGTGGCGTTGTATTATACGCAAAAAAAAAAATATGGGAGCCAGAAATATGGGAACAGAAATTCATTTAGTATTCTATGACTCCTTTCCACGGAACCGAGAGTTTTGTGGTGGTAAGGTGTACTAAAAACCTGCTTGATTTCCAACAGATTAACCATTTCCGACATTAATCCGTTCACAAATTCAGTTCCTCTATCCGATTTAAGGATTCTGAAATTCCCGTATATTAATATTAAATTGTCTACCAGAGCCTTTGCAACCATCTTAGCATCCTTTGTCTCAACAGGGCAAGCTATTATATACTTTGTTAGCTCGCGCTGCTTAGTTAAAATATACCTAAATCCATTTGAAAATCTCAGGGGACCCACTATATCTATGGGCACAACATCAAAACTAGTTCCTGGTGTGTCTGTTATTATTAGTCTTTCTTTTGTGTTCTTTGTCTGTTTATTAATTTTACATTCATCGCAATCTAATATGTGCTTTTTGATCATTTTACCCATATCCTTCCATATGTATCTCTGTTTCAGTTTTAGCGTTGTTTTTCTAATACCTAAGTGGCCACCCATTTTTGAACTATGATATTCCACAACAAGTGCTTTCTGCTGCTCTTTATCAACAATTCGTCTAGGCTCTCTAAATATTAAAATTCTTAAATTTTCCCTCTCATTCCTTTTTAAGTTGTTAAACATATCCTTAAATTTCTGTTGTGGTACCACCCAAAATGCGTCATCGCTCCCTTCCAAAGCGAGTTATTCTATACATGTAGATAGCATTTTTGACAATAGCTTCTTCAAAGACAACCTTGTGTCAATTGGATTATCACATCTGATTACCACCTCATCATGTGCTAATAAAATTTCCGGCGTTTGTATTCCTCTATTTATTTCAAATCTGAGTTGTTTTACGTCTTTTATATCGGATAAGGACGTACTTTCCCAAATAAAAAGTTCAGGAGACACCTTATTATACGTGTCGATTTTTCTTCTCTGTACCTCTGAATCTTCTTTTTTGCTACGTGTTAATGCTAATATACCCCAAGGTTTCTGTTCATTTCCTGTAGGAATTAATGCCATTAGTGAATCGCTATCTATCACTATTCTTAACAGTGCGTCGGCGTTCTTATTCAGTTTGCTTTTTTGTATAATATCTCAAAATCATAGTCGCATAACTCTAATCGAATTCGGGTCATTTTTGACGAAGGGTTTCATGTGAAAACAATGAGACCAATGGTCTGTGGTCAGTAACAACATAAAATTTTCTTCCATAAAGGTAGGGACGGAAAAAATTTATTGCCCAATGTATGGCCAAGAGTTCTTTCTCAATAACGGGTTTATTTATGTCATGCTTGCTCAACGTTTTACTTGCATACGAAATTGGTAATTCTGACCCAATTTCTCCCTGTGCCAAAACAGCGCCTAATGCGAAATTCGATGCATCCGTCGTTAACACGAACGGTTTATTAAAATCAGGGTACTGAAGTATAGGTGGATTCATTAATTTTAATGTCTCAAATGCTTCCTGACAGTTTTCATTCCAAAAAAAAGGTTTATTTTTCTTCAACAAGAGATTCAAATCTCTAGCTATTTCAGCAAAATTCCTAACGAATCGTCTGTAATAATTACAAAACGCAACAAAACGCCTGACCTCGTCAGCATTCTTAGGTGTTGGATAGTTCTCTATCACAGTATAATTCGCAGGGTCGGTACATATTCCTCTAGCAGTTATTAGGTGGCCTAAATAAACTACTTCTGTTTTTAAAAAACAACACTTACTTGTGTTTAACTTCAAATAATATTGCCTTAACCTTTTAAACACTTTTTCCAAATTTTCGCGGTGATGCTTTACACTACAACCAAATACAATAATGTCATCGACATACAAAAATGCTTCTGCACTCAACCCGCTTAATGCTATAGTCAACATTCTCTGAAAACTGTTAGAAGATACCTTCAGCCCAAATGGGAATCTAGTAAATTGCAAATGACCGTTCCTCGTTGAGAAAGCAGTCAGTGGTCTCGAAATTTCATGTAGTCCAATCTGGTAAAAAGAACTGGTCATATCCAGTGCTGAAAAGTACTTGGCTCTGCCTAACTTGTCTAGAACATCTTTAATCTTTGTTAAGGGAAACTTGTCGCTAACTATTTTCTCATTTAATTTCCTAAAATCTACGACTACTCGCCATTTCTTTGTGTTATCTGCTGATTTCTTTGCAATAACCAATAACGGAGAATTGTACGGGCTAACCGACGGTTCAATAATATCATCCTCTAAAAGTTTATCAATCTGTCCATTAATATCATTCATCTGCGCTTAAGGTAATCTATACGGTTTCACATATACTAGAGCACTATCAGTCAACCGAATTTCCTGAGTATAAAAGTTATTTACCGTTAACTTTTCACCCTCAAGATGGAAAATATCATTATACTTTGCTATCATGTCGATTAACGAGTGTTTAGCTACCGGATCCAATGATTCAATTTTTAAATCCTTTGAAATATCTCTCACCCTCTGCGTACTTACTGATTCGTTATCATGGCCACTATATATATTGTAATCAGATAATCGTTCTACATCTAAATCTAAATAGGGTAGGACTGCGTCCTTTTCGGTAGTATTCAATATTCTTACATGCTGTACACCTACATGTGGTATTATACCATTTGCTACAAAAATTCCAGGCGATAATTCTTTATTCAAGACTATGCTATCCTCACACGTACAAACATTCACTGGTATTACTGATTCTGACCGCGCTGGCACAAAAACTTCTGCTCGCCCCGGGTTTACCGGTAGCACGTATTCTTCACCTGATACATTAAAAGATATTGTATAAGTTTCAAAATCGATTTTGCATTTGAATTTTTCCAACATATCTCTTACAACAATTCCATCAAGGTATACTTATCAAATTGTTTGCCTTTGTTAATACTCTATTCACTTTTGGACGCTTCGGATAACTCGTTACGTTGTACGGCCTTTTCAGTTTTCCTGGTTATTACGAATATTAGAACTACCTGAACTGTAGTTCCTGTTATCGTTGGCTCTTGGCCCATTATTCCCATATCTCCCAGAATTATTTCTCCCAGCTCTATCGTTATTCTCATAATATCTTCTACTACTATTATAATTATTTGAGGTATACCCATTATTGTTAAAGTTATTCGCGCTATTATAGTAAGCCCTGTTCTGGCCAGCATTGCCCCTATAACTGTTTTGTACAAAATTTCTTCCTCCCCTTCGAGAATTGTACTCATGTTCAGGTCTCCATACTCTAAATACATTATTTTCACTATTTTGCGTATTCACTTCCATAGTTATACACTTCTCTACTGCCTCATTCAGTCTCTTCGGGCTGCAGGCAATTATCAAATTCTGGTATTCTACATTTGCGCCTTTCATAAACACATTAAGGGCCATACTCTCATTAACTTTGTAAATTGCGTCCTTAGCTTCCTGCGTTGGATTTTCCAATGCCTTTACCTCAAACACATTTAATTGTTCAGAAAGCAACACGATTTTTTCCCTAAACTCAGCTATGCTCATATTTCCTTGCCTAATTGTTCCAAATTCTGTTAACACCTGTTGCAATGACTTTGGATTCGGGTAAGCTTCAAACAATAAGCGTTTTAATTCAAAAGAAGTTGTGCGTCTATTAGACCGCCCCACAATACCACGGACTTGTGCCGTTAATTTGAAGTAATAAACGTACTTAATAAATATTTCTCTGTCTTCCGTTCTGAGCAAATCATGCAACAGCTCTGTTTGGACTATTTATGAAAGCTAGTAACCTTGTTAGTAACCTATTTATGAAAGCTAGTAACCTTGCACAAAGATCAAACAATGTAAATTTTAGAGACCTGGTGTCCTCGCTTTCTTTCAAAGTATCGAAAACAATACTGGCCCTTTTTTTATATATTTTAATCTATTTAACTTCTCTATTTTAAATTGAAAGGAGTAAATTCTATCCTTACTTTTTCAAAATTTTTTTTCTAACTTATCTAATTCAACGCAATATTCAATTATTTCATCCATATACAACTTAAAACCTAAAAAAAACTT